>OZ025265.1:31564913-31764088 GCA_964019135.1 Arenicola marina
CCGCCCCCCCACCGCCACCACTTTACCACTCCCCTGTGAGAGGTCGCCATGTTTACCGACAACGTGACACATGGTCTAAACTCGACATGAGACGGTCGACATGAGACTGCTGTCGACGCTCCACTACCAATCGACATTTAATCGACGACATCAGACGAGACAAGACAAACCATAGATTTCAAGTGTACCATGTACCTCATGTGTAACATAGACCTCATGTGTACCTTTGTCCTCATGTGTACCATAGACCTCAAGTGTACCATAGACCTAAAGTGTACCATAGACCTCATGTGTACCATAGACCTCAAGTGTTCCATAGACCTCAAGTGTACCATAGACCTAATGTGTACCTTTGTCATCATGTGTACCATAGACATCAAGTGTACCATAGGCCTCATGTGTACCATAGACCTCAAGTGTACCATAGACCTCATGTGTACCTTTGTCATCATGTGTACCATAGACCTCAAGTGTACCATAGACCTCAAGTGTACCATAGACCTCATGTGTACCATAGACCTCAAGTGTACCATAGACCTCAAGCGTACCATAGACCTAATGTGTACCTTTGTCAACATGTGTACCATAGACATCACATTTGCCTTTTAACCCCATGTGCAGTGACCCTGGTTTTATCTATTAACAACCATGTTATTACTGCCGCTTTCCCCCGTTATGACGTGACGTTAAAAACGCCCCCTGGCGGCGGCCTCATGCATACGTTGCGTGGCGCCCCCTGGCGCAGCTGGCGTGCATTACGCCGGTCAGCTGGTTCCCCGGTTTGATCTCCTGGTGCGCGCGGTGAGCTGGTTCCCCGCTGGACTTGTTTTATCTCCCTCCGGTGGGTGCGCGCGGCGGGATGGCTGTGGCTTTGTGGCCGGTGATCTGGCGATCCTCCACCCTCCCCCTCCCCCAACCCCTCTTCCCCCCAAATCATCCCCCTCCACCCCCCACTCCCCGGCCTCCCCCGCCTCAACCCCCCCCCCCCCGCCCGGCCAGTGATCCTTTTCACCCGCTCCTCACCCCCACCACCCCTCTACCCTCCCTCAATCCCCCCGCCCCACCCCCATCGACCCCCCTCCACCCCCCTCACCCCCCCACGGCATGTGGGTGTCGGGGTAACGCTGGAGGTGCGGCGACCGTGACTTTTGATTCTGTGAATACACGTCGCTCGGCGGCATCCTTTGATCTCCGCCGAGGGGGGTGGGGGGATGAGGGGGATGTGGGATAGGTGGTGGGATGGGGGGGGGGGTGCGTAAGGGGGTATCTTGGGGTGCCGCCAGGAGAGAGGCCTGTTGGGTATGTGAAGATGGGGGGTGGGGAAGGGGAGGGGGGGGGGGTAGAAGCTGGGCAGACGGAGGGCGTGCAGACTGCTCTGTCTGTGTCAGATATGAGGGTAATTCAGTCTCAGGTTTTACAATTCGCCCACCTCTGTCAGGGCCTCCGCCTATGACAACCCTTACGCCCCCCCCCCTCCCACTTCCCCCAGTCCCCCCCCCCCCGCCTATCCTCTCCCCCCACCCTCCGAACGTGAACGCCCCACTCCCCTTCTCCCTCTTGACTTTACCTGGCTTGGGAGTGGGAGGGGGGAGTGGGGGCCATGATAGCTGGTGTGAGAGACGCCCAGAGAGTTTGTGGGTTGACGCCACGCACCCAATACCCCCAGCACCCCCGGGGCCTCGCGTCGCACCTGCCCTCCTCCCCCGGGCTCCTCACCCTCCCCCCCCCCCACCCCTCTCCCCACCAACCACGTTCATATATTTTACACACCGGACGCGAATGCTGTGTGTTGTGGCTGGTCACTGCAAACCGCGATCTCGACGGCAGAACAGCTATAGGAGTGTCAGTGGTGGACAGGGCGACAGGACTCACCACCATCACCACCATCACCACCATCGCCACCGCCACCGCCACCGGGTCACCACCGGGAGATGGGGCGGCGGTCACACCAACCAACCAGCAGACAGAGCCCATTGGCGGCCATAGGCAGCGGTGATGTCACTTCATGGATGACACTTCATGGATGAGATTAATGAGGATAGTTGTCTTGCAGAACTCTCGCCGTGCTCCCTCTACAATCTCGCGCTAGTCTCGCCGCACTGGATCGCACTAATTCGTCTGAATTATGGCGCCAGATTCTCGCCACACTCTCGCCCTACTCTCGCCCTAGTCTCGCCGCACTGAATCGCCGGAATCGCCCTATTTCGTCTGAATTATCGCCCGATTCTCGCCACACTCTCGCCCTACTCTCGCCGCACTGACAGACAGACTGAAGACGGTTGGGGTTTCGCACCCCACCAGTGCAGCGACGTCAGCGAGCCTGAGAGCCTGTGACGTTCTCACGCCTCACATACGGCCCAGTCTGCTGTCACGATGTCTCGTGTCGTGCGTCAGCGCTCCGGTGCCGTCGGTGTCGTCACGCTCCTGATTGTCGTGTCCTGGGGGTGTCGCCTCGTCGCCAGTAGTCAGGTAAGTCAACAGGAAGGCGTTAAAAGACCAATCCAAACTCCGACTAGCCAAGAACCCTAGGCCGTGTGGGCTGAAACACAGCCTAGTAGCATTCCACAGTAAAATTCTGGTCTGGAACAACCCCATTTCAGGGTTGTTTGACTTTGACCAAGCGTAGCTCTGATTCTCCTTTGCTGTGGGAAAAGTTTTATGACAGAAACAAAACTTAATCGTTTTCTTATTACTTCCTGGCAAGTAATGACTTATCACATAAGTAATCTTTCTTAAAAGGCAAAAATAGTCCAGTCTGTCACCAGAGATTCATATGAAAACATGTGTTTTCACTGACCCCATGACTGGGTCCCTGAACAATGAACCCATTAGCATGGCTTATAATTTCATGTCATGACCGGGCATGTGCACATGTGCAGTGATCAACTTCCTGTAAAAAAATGGTGGCATGTTGTTGTCCATTTTTATGCCAGTAGGCAATTGTGGCTCCTTTTGAAGACTTTAACAACTTTGGAAGGGGACATACCTCATTAATTATATATAGAAAAGTACTTTTACATTGTTGAAACTAATTATGAAAGTTATACTTAAACAATTCAATTTGTCATATGAAGTTGATTTTTCACTATGGAATGTTACATGGCTATGATTCTTCAACCATAGCCATGGATTCTTGGCTAGACTCCGACACTAAGCTCAGACTGTGGAATGGTGCGTTGTTTCATTTCCCATCGACGCGATATAACCTAAAGAGGTTAACTTTGGTGCCATGCCAAAAAGACTTGAGCTCATATAGATATTAATCTTCTGTGTTTCCACGCTTACATTATCGAGCTGGAACGCCCCAAATAACAGAAGGGAATACTTTTCCCACTTGTTTTCCCACATGCCGATTCAAATTCTGGGAGCGAGAAAAGTGACGTCAAATGGGAATACAAACGCAGGAGCTTTCACATTATCTCAGCTCATTGGCTTGAACTCAACGGAAAACTCTGAACCATGAGAACAATACACGCCCTCGACAACAGATGCCTACGCACTGCATCAAAGGTCACCTGCCAATCTTGTGACATTATTGGGGAATTTCCAAATAACGCTCAGATGCAATGCTCTCAGAAATAAACCCGCCGGACCTCACTTTTGCTACTTTGACGAACGCGTTTATAGTGATATCGTGGAATAAAAACTGTAAGCTCCCATTAAAACAAATTCTTATTTCTTTATCTTCCCTAAACAAAGTTAACTATGAGCTAAACAATATCGTGGCACCAACACTTTAATGAGTCCTACCGGTATTTAAACGAATCCTTCAATGACCGACATAAGTTAAAGCACTCAGTCCCGCCAGCGCTTGAGTCCTCTTTTCTTAACCATGAGTATTAAATTGACACTCATAGCTGATTTGTAGGTACAGTGAGAAGTAGTCATTTCTAAAACTGACAACAAAGTGACATGCTGCTTTGTTTGTCCGATGTTTTTGTCCGACCTAACGTACGTGGAAGACCTTTTTTCACCACATGATTGGATAATAGCACAAGTGACGTCAGTGAATGATTGACAGCCTGGATCGGTCAATTGTTAGATCTGTATATCGGTCTCCCCGTGGCCAAGAGGGTTGCGCGTTCGGCTAGTGTCGGGTGCGGTCTGCTAGGCCAGCCTAAGCCAGGCAGCCGGTGCGGGGGTCGAACCCCACCAGTGCCAGGCCAGCCTAAGCCAGGCAGCCGGTGCGCTCTGCTAGGCCAGCCTAAGCCAGGCAGCCGGTGCGGGGGTCGAACCCCACCAGTGCTAGGCCAGCCTAAGCCAGGCAGCCGGTGCGGGGGTCGAACCCCACCAGTGCTAGGCCAGCCTAAGCCAGGCAGCCGGTGCGGGGGTCGAACCCCACCAGTGCTAGGCCAGCCTAAGCCAGGCAGCCGGTGCGGGGGTCGAACCCCACCAGTGCTAGGCCAACCTAAGCCAGGCAGCCGGTGCGGGGGTCGAACCTCACCAGTGCTAGGCCAGCCTAAGCCAGGCAGCCGGTGCGCTCTGCTAGGCCAGCCTAAGCCAGGCAGCCGGTGCGGGGGTCGAACCCCACCAGTGCTAGGCCAGCCTAAGCCAGGCAGCCGGTGCGGGGGTCGAACCCCACCAGTGCTAGGCCAGCCTACGCCAGGCAGCCGGTGCGCTCTGCTAGGCCAGCCTAAGCCAGGCAGCCGGTGCGGGGGTCGAACCCCACCAGTGCTAGGCCAGCCTAAGCCAGGCAGCCGGTGCGCTCTGCTAGGCAAGCCTAAGCCAGGCAGCCGGTGCGCTCTGCTAGGCAAGCCTAAGCCAGGCAGCCGGTGCGCTCTGCTAGGCCAGCCCAAGCCAGGCAGCCGGTGCGTTCTGCTAGGCCAGCCTAAGCCAGGCAGCCGGTGCGGGGGTCGAACCCCACCAGTGCTAGGCCAGCCTAAGCCAGGCAGCCGGTGCGTTCTGCTAGGCCAGCCTAAGCCAGGCAGCCGGTGCGGGGGTCGAACCCCACCAGTGCTAGGCCAACCTAAGCCAGGCAGCCGGTGCGGGGGTCGAACCCCACCAGTGCTAGGCCAGCCTAAGCCAGGCAGCCGGTGCGCTCTGCTAAGCCAGCCTAAGCCAGGCAGCCGGTGCGGGGGTCGAACCCCACCAGTGCTAGGCCAGCCTAAGCCAGGCAGCCGGTGCGGGGGTCGAACCCCACCAGTGCTAGGCCAGCCTAAGCCAGGCAGCCGGTGCGCTCTGCTAGGCAAGCCTAAGCCAGGCAGCCGGTGCGGGGGTCGAACCCCACCAGTGCTTGGCCAGCCTAAGCCAGGCAGCCGGTGCGGGGGTCGAACCCCACCAGTGCTAGGCCAGCCTAACCCAGGCAGCCGGTGCGGGGGTCGAACCCCACCAGTGCTAGGCCAACCTAAGCCAGGCAGCCGGTACGGGGGTCGAACCCCACCAGTGCTAGGCCAGCCTAAGCCAGGCAGCCGGTGCGGGGGTCGAACCCCACCAGTGCTAGGCCTGCCTAAGCCAGGCAGCCGGTGCGGGGGTCGAACCCCACCAGTGCTAGGCCTGCCTAAGCCAGGCAGCCGGTGCGGGGGTCGAACCTCACATGCGCCAACGTATCTGTATCAGTCGCTTGGGAATGGCAGTGAACGCGACACTGCTTCCGTGCACTGGGTACCACCTGGTCTCGCCGATGGAGACAGCAAGTCTCGTCCGATGGCGACGCAAGTCTCGGCAAGTCTGGTCTATTTGTGACGCCAGTCTCGGCAAGTTTCGTCTAGTAGCAACGCCATTCTTAGCAAGTCTCGTCTAGTTGAGACGGCAGTCTCGGCAAGTCTCGTCTAGTAGCAACGCCAGTCTTAGCAAGTCTCGTCTAGTTGAGACGCCAGAGACTAGATGTCAAATGGTATCGTTGCGTTCAGCCCATCTCATTATGGCATCAGTCACGGCTCTAGTCTCGTTTGATATCGTTCCGTCTCGGCTAGTCTCGTCTGAACTCGTCGCGGATAATTTCGTGCCCAGTATCATCTGCTTTAGATTTGATTTCGAGCACGGGTCGCTTACACGGTGTTCGGGCCTCGTTTGACGCTGGGATATCGTTTGTTCGAGCAACTCAATGAGGCCCTGATCTGCCTTCCGCTGTGGCCTTCAGCCCTTATGTTCTGGCCCCCAACCCGCCCCCCTACGTCTAGTGTGCCCCCCCCCCCCCCGCCTATGCTCTGGTGTGCCCCCCTGCGCTCTGGTCTGGATCCCCCTGCGCTCTGACTGTCACCACCGAAGCTGTGACCTGGACCCCCTGCGCTCTGGCCTTCTGACCGTCGCCTCCCGCACTCTCTACGCTATGATCTGCACCCCATACACTATGGCCTACAACCCCTTAGAATCTGACCTTCACTCCCTACGCGCTGGCCTTCAGCCCGCCTAAACTCTGGCCTGCACCCCACTACGCTCTGGCCTGCCCCCCCCCCCCTCTACGCTCTGGGCTTCACCCCTTACGCTATCACCTACACTCCCTACGCTCTGACCTACACCCCCTATGATCTGACTTGTCTTGCACGAAACAGGACACCAGTGGTCTTGTATGATACAGGGCATCAGCTACCTTGTATGATACAGGGCACCAGCTGTCTTGCACGATACAGGGCACCAGCTACCTTGTATGATGCAGGGCACTAGCTACCTTGTATGATACAGGGCACCAGCTGTCTTGCACGATACAGGGCACCAGCTACCTTGTATGATACAGGGCACCAGCTGACTTGTATGATACAGGGCACCAGCTGTCTTGCACGATACAGGACACCAGTGGTCTTGTATGATACAGGGCACCAGCTACCTTGTATGATACAGGGCACCAGCTGTCTTGCACGATACAGGGCACCAGCTGCCTTGTATGACACAGGGCACCAGCTGTCTTGCACGATACAGGACACCAGTGATCTTGTATGATACAGGGCACCAGCTACCTTGTCTGATACAGGGCACCAGCTGTCTTGCACGATACAGGACACCAGCGGTCTTGTATGATACAGGGCACCAGCTGTCTTGCACGACACAGGACACCAGTGGTCTTGTATGATACAGGGCACCAGCTACCTTGTATGATACAGGGCACCAGCTGTCTTGCACGATACAGGACCCCAGTGGTCTTGTATGATACAGGGCACCAGCTACCTTGTATGATACAGGACACCAGTTGTCTTGTATGATACAGGGCACCAGCTACCTTGTATGATACAGGGCACCAGCTGTCTTGTATGATGCAGGGCACCAGCTACCTTGTATGATACAGGGGACCAGCTGTCTTGCACGATACGGGACACCAGTGGTCTTGTATAATACAGGGCACCAGCTGTCTTGTCTGATACAGGGCACCAGCTGTCTTGTATGATACAGGGCACCAGCTGTCTTGTATGATACAGGGCACCAGTTGTCTTGTATGATACAGGGCACCAGATGTCTTGCACGATACGGGACACCAGTGGTCTTGTATGATACAGGGCACCAGTGCACCAATCTTGCACGGCACGTTGCACCAGCTGTCTTCTACGATACAGGGCACCAGCTTTCTAGCACAGCACATGGGCACCAGCTGTCTAGCACAGCACAGGGCACCAGCTGTCTAGCACAACACAGGGCACCAGTTGTGTGACACGGTACAGGGCACAAGCTGTCTAGCACAGCACAGGGCACCAGTTGTATTCCACCGTACATGACACCAGCTGTCTAGCACGGCACATGGCACTAGCTGTCTTGTAGGATAGAGGGCACCAGCTGTCTTGCAGGATACAGGGCACCAGTTGTGTTCCACGGTACAGGGCACCAGCTGTGTTACTTGATACAGGGTACCAGCTGTGTTAGACGGTGCAGGGCACCAGGTTGTCTGCCCGGAACAGGGATCCAGCGATTGCCGTAATGTTCCAGGATAATCTACGAGCTCCCTGGATCCCGCGCGGCGATGATCGAACCAATCTCACCTTCCCGTCGTAACATTTACGACCGCCAGATGGCTCTCTCTGTTAGATGTTCAGTGTATCTTAATCCCATACCTGCTGTTCTCGCACTCTCTCCTTCTTTTCATCTCAATGATCAAAGAATATTAGCTCAAGGTCAGTGGGTTCTCGCATCTTTTATCGCAAGTTTCCGATGAGGAAGGAAGACGAGTTGGTGGGGTTGATGGATATGGAAGTGGTGGGGGGGGGGGGGGCGGAGGGGGCGGTGGGGGGGGGGATGACGTCGCTCCATCTGGTGCAGGTATGTTGTATGTTTCGAATTATGGAATTATCACATTGGAAATGATAATGGGAAAAGGGAACTGCAATAACTTGTATTGCGGAAACATCAATTATGCGTTCCGCGTTCACATGTGGTTCTACGTTCGCATGTGGTTCTACATTCACATGTAGTTCCACGTTCGCATGTGGTTCTACGTTCACATGTGGTTCTACGTTCACATGTGGTTCTACGTGGAAATGAGGTTCTACGTTAACATGCGGTTCTACGCTCTGACCTACACTTCCCTATGATCTGACCTTCACCCCTCTGCGCTCTGTTTTTAGCCCCCTACGATTTGACCTTCACCCCTCTACTCTATGCCCTGGCCTGCACCCCCCTAAGATCTGAACTTCACCCCCTGTGGTTCTACGTTCAAATGTGGTTCGTACATTCATATGTGGTTCTAGGTTCACATGTGGTTCAACGTTTACAAGTGCTTCTACGTTCGCATGTGGTTCTACGTTCGCATGTGGTTCTAATTTGACATGTAGTTCTACTCTCTGGCCTACACTTTCCTATGATCTGACCTTTACCCCTCTACTCTACGCCCTCCCCTGCACCCCCCTAAGATCTGAACTGCATCCCCTGTGGTTCTACGTTCACATGTGGTTCTACGGTCACATGTGGTTCTACGTTGACATTTGGTTCTACGGTCACACGTGGTTCTACGTTGACATATGGTTTTACGTTGACATGTGGTTCTACGCTCTGGCCTACACTTCCCCAGGATCTGACCTTTACCCCTCTGCTCTCTGGTTTTAGACCCCTAGGATCTGACCTTTACCCATCTAGTCTACGCCCTGGCCGTACCCCCCTATAATCTGAACTTCACCCCCTGTGATTCTACGTTCACATGTGGTTCTACGTTCACACTGTTTTTTTCTGTGTACATCTCGGCGATGGCTCGCGGGAGTCATTCTAGCTTGTTTCACAAGCTGCCTACCATGCTTACACCCACACTCATTCAGGCGTGATATACTGCACTGCAACATTATTCATGAATTTGCTGAACTTTCAAACATTTTTAAATAATTAAACACAATTTTTTTCAATTATGTTTCCTCTGTGTGAGAATCAATTAAGAATGCAATGACAGTGGGAGTGCTCTGATGGTAGGGGTGAGGCGGGCGGGGGGTGGGGAGTGGGGGTGGAGATGGGCGGTGGATCCTCACTACCGTCGGCCTCCCTCAAACTCTACCCTCAGACAGACGTGTAATTAGATGTCATTTATCATGACTTCTATTGTGGAGCAGTCAACGAAGGTCATGTTGAGGTCAAGCTGCTCTCAGGGCCACGGCGTGATGGTGCGTGGGTTAGAGAGGGGTGACGGGTGGTGCCGGGGCGGGGAGGGGCGGCGCGGGGTGGGGGGGTGGGTGAAAAAAAGGTGAGGGGTGCTGCCGGGGCGGGGAGGGGCGGGGCAGGGTGGGGTGGGATATGGGAGAAGGGTGGAGCTGGGGTAGGTGCGGTGGGAAAGGGGCGAGGGGTGATGCGGGGGTGGGGTGAAACTCGGCTGAGGGGGGGAGGGGGGGGGGTGCTAGGGTAGGGTGGAGTGAGAAAGGGGTGAAGGGTGGTGCTGGGATGAGGTAGGAAAGAGGTGAGGGGTGGTGCTGGGGTGAGGTGGGAATGGGTTAGGGTAGGGCTGGGGTGAGGTGGGAAAGGGGTGAGGGGTGGTGCTGGGGTGAGGTGGAAAGGGATAAGGGGTGGTGCCGGGGTGAGGTGGAAAAGGGATGAGGAGTTAAGCTGGGGTGGGGTGAAAAACAGCTGAGGGGTGGTGCTAGGGTAGGGTGGAGTGAGAAAGGGGTGAAGGGTGGTGCTGGGATGAGGTAGGAAAGAGGTGAGGGGTGGTGCTGGGGCGGGGTGGGGTGGCAAAGAGCTGTGGTGACAGTAGGGTATGTGTGTATTTTGGGGGGAGGGGTGCCTATGGGGTGGGTATGATGGTGCCGGTGTGTGATGTCAGTGACATGGTGCGAGACTCACTGTGAACCGCCTTCCTGCTTGACTGACAGGTTACGTTGTAAAATTAGTCCCCAAATCGAGTTTTTAACTGAAACTGAATTCATCAGGAAAGAAATTGTTGCCCGTTCATAACGATAGGGGGGAGGAGGGGGGGGGGGATGTACTGAGATGGGTTCTCTCATACCGTACTAAGTCAACCCCCTCCCCTTCCATTCACTTACTCACTGCTGAAAATGAGAGAAGAGGACTAGAATTTGGTTGGTTGCTTTAAGTGGAACGCTTTCACCCTGTGGGTCATTTGACATTTTGTAGACGCAACCCAGTGGCGGATTCAAGGAGGAGAGAGGGGGAGGGGGGTGTCAATGCCAGGGGTAATTGATACATAGCTGGATTTGGGGGATTCTGTGATAAAGCCCCTCGTCTTTCACCGCCAAAACCCGCTCGAAAGGGGCGATTCATTTCGAAAAACCGCTCGAAAGGGGCGTTGTACCGCCAAAATCCGCTCGGAAGGGCTCGGTTAACACTTTTTCACGGTAACCCCCCCCCCCCCCCGGGTCCGGTCGCAAGTTTTAAAATATCCGCTCTATAGCGGTATCTTTATCATCACAAATGTCCGCTCTCTCAGAAATTCATGTATAGAGGAAGAATGCCGTTTATCCTGCAAAATCCAGGCCCTACAACCTTTCCCCCTTCCCGGTTGTAAAACATTTGGTGCACACCCGGGGTAATTCCACCCCCGTCGCAAGTTTCTTAGAGAGCAGATCACATCGCGACACTTGGAAGGTTCAAAGTAGAGAGGCGCCATGTTTCCGGAAATAACCTTCTTACTCATCGCGAAGAAGGATATTTCGCTGAGTCTACTGTGTGGTCAGTCTGATGTGTGGTCAGTCTGATGTGTGGTCAGTCTGCTGTGTGGTCAGTGCTGTGTGGTCAGTCTGCTGTGTGGTCAGTCTGCTGTGTGGTCAGTCTGCTGTTTGGTCAGTCTGCTGTGTGGTCAGTCTGCTGTTTGGTCAGTCTGATGTGGGGTCAGTCTGCTGTGTGGTCAGTCTGCTGTGTGGTCAGTCTGCTGTTTGGTCAGTCTGATGTGGGGTCAGTCTGATGTGTGGTCAGTCTGCTGTTTGGTCAGTCTGATGTGGGGTCAGTCTGATGTGTGGTCAGTCTGCTGTGTGGTCAGTCTGCTGTGTGGTCAGTCTGCTGTGTGGTCAGTCTGCTGTGTGGTCAGTCCGCCAGTAATGTCTTACAAATCCGCTTGATGGCGCGCTGATGAGGCCGGTATGGCTGCAATAATTCCTCATTTCCGCAGGCATGTGAAAGGTGCGTGGGGGAGGATGGGGGTAGGGGTCAGGCTCGGGATGGGGTTGGGGTGTCCTGGGCATGTCGGGATTTCGCGGATCTGGGGGTGAGGGTGGGGGGGGGGGGGGGATATGGGCAGTTGAAGACATCCGGGGCGTGAAGAATAACAGAGCTTTCTAGCGATTCGTCTTCTAAACTGCTTTCCCACATTCGCTTCAACAAGAAATCTGTGAAAGCATTTTATTTTCCACCTCTGTTAAACATTTTATTGGAGGCATTTTGATCGGGTGTTTGTGGGATATGTGAGTATAGATTAGGCTGGTCCGGGCCGGCTGTCAGGCAAGCTAGAACCTTGTTTGGACGCATTGTGCGCAGTGGATCAGACAATCGATCTTCCAACAGAACCTTCAACCACTCTGTTTGACTTGACTGTTGTGTGTCACTTGGCAATCTCTCCTTCAATCTTTCCCTCCGTCTCCCCTTTCATTTCTCCTTCCATCTATGCCTCCATCTCTCCTTCATCTCTCCCTCCATCTTTCCGTCCATCTCTCCTTTGCATCCCCCCCTCCATTTCTTCTTCCATATCTCCCCCATCTCTCCTTCCCTCTTTCCTTCTATCTCTCCTTCCATCTTTCCTTGCATCTCTCTTTCCATCTCTCATTCCATTTTTCTTTATCTCTCCGTCCATCTCTCCTTCCATCAATGCTTACATCGCTTCTGCCATCTTTCATTCTATCTCTGCTTTTATCGAAATGTTCCACTCATCTATCCTTGCACCTCGGCTTCCCTGTTTCCGTCCATCGGTTAACGGAACATCTAGGTTGCTTTATGACGACAACCTTCAGTGCAAATCTTCATGAGACATAGTTGCCATGACTGCCAGCAGAGGGAGCTCGATCTCACATCACCTCTCCCCCACGTAACCGCCAACCTTGCGGTTGACCCCAACGATGCTTGGGTCACGAATGATTTAAGATAGTTGTTTAGATTGAATTTTGTATTTTCGATGCAATTTCAAAAATACAGAGATTCCGTTGTTGTACGATCAAAATAAAGTTCAGCAAAAAAATATTTCACGGGGTCAAAGTTTCACGCCTTTGATCTCCTTGGAACTCGAAAAAATAGTTCAGGAGCAACGTAAGTGCTAAACAATGGTGTATTTGATGCCAAACTGCGACTAATATCTTCGATTAGATTCATTTTCAATTTTCGCATATGAACGGTAATTCTGAAACAAATTTGAAGTGGGGCAGGACCATGAGCGGAACCCCCTCTGCCGGGAGATTGGGGTGTCAGTGGACCATTCAGTTTGCATTATGACAGGTTTCTTGTATCTCCATATAACTGATCATAACGCACCCGGGAAGCCCCTCCGTTCGTCCATCCCATCCTGCGCTAGATACGCGTCCTCCACTGCCACCGACTGGCACTCTCCGCCTTCTGCCTTCGACTCACTCCGCTAGGGCTCCATTATATCTCTGTTGTCGCCTACGGCCTCAATGCATGTTCACACTCGCTCGCCCGGGGCGGCGCTGCGCAAATTGATAGGAAAAATCCGTCGCGCATTTCTACAGCTTAGTGCCGAGACCCAGTCTAAGCCTCATGACACACCGTATCAGGTGATGAACAGAAAGAGTTCAGTCACAATTATAACTTTTTTGAAAGGGTACAAGATGTTTTCACTGTATTACATAGACAGAGCTCGTTATTTTGATGTTTTATTCGTGAACATTTTAATGTTGCAAGAAATTACAGCTAATTGGATAGTTTTTCAAGAATCTTGAAATTAGCCCCCGGCCGACAGTCGCGGTAAAAGCGGACCTTGGGTAGCGCCACCGTGCGGGGAGCTTGACCGACTGGGTCGAAAACTTCAACACGTAGAGCACTGACAGGCCATTCTTGCGTTATGAATTTTAAAACAAGTTTTCTCTTGCCAACATTGCCAAGGTTTTCTTACTTAACACCTGGTTCCAACACCACAGTCTCCGGTGACAGATTTAGTGAGACATGTTACTCTTCAAAGCAATATAATGCGTGCCATACGCATCTCCCAGCGTGCCACGCAGCTCGCCTTGATTCCCCTAACCACATGGTGGTAGCCCCAGCCATGCATGTGTCTGCACCAGACTGTGACCTCCTCGCCACATCCTGGCAATATGACCAACCAAATGACCCAGTAGATGGCAGCACAACTCATCGTTAACTGCCAAATATCTCAATAGATGGCAGCACAACTCATCGTTAACCACGAAATATCTCAAAAGACAGCAGCACAACTCATCGGTTAACTACCAAATGTCTCACTAGATGGCAGCACTTATCGGACTAGCCGTTTTGCAGTGTAAATGTGGTGACGAGAAGTGGTTGATGTCGGGTAGAGACAGCTAGCCAAGCCACACAGTAAAGTCCGCCCTTCCATTGATTTGTGAGACTCGAGACTTGCTTGAGGGCTCTGTATTCCTTCTTTCCTCAGTTGGCATGTGTTCAGAACACACACGTTAAAGGCCTGCGTTAATTACAAGCAGATGTTGTTAGCTCCTCACGCCTCTGTTTGCTGCAGCCACACATTCGGCAAGTCAGTCTGACTCACTACGGGGGGTGGGGGGGGGGGCAAGCGGTATTTCCGTTCCTCGGGAATGGGCCTTTCAGGGGGGGGGGGCGGGGGGCGCAAGCGGTATTTCCGTTCCTCGGGAATGGGCCTTTCATTTCACTGTGAACTGGGACTGAGGAAAATAATTCTTCGTGAACTGGGAATTTGGATATTAAATAACCGTGGATTGCGAAATGGCCAATTTATATCATGTATCCGCCTCTTCCAGTGTATACGGGGCTTCTCATTTTAATTTATCGTGACCTGGGAATAAAGAAATGTATTCTTCGTGAATATGAAACACAACCCCCTCTCCTTGCTCCCCCCTCTCCCCCCTTTAATAGTCCCTTCCTACGAGCCGCTTTTAACCACATTCATTCACACTGCAACAATGATACTATTATTGATCACGAAGTTGTCGTAAATAGCGACGTTACAACAATGATTATCACTGTTCACCACTCTCTATCACTGTTCACCACTCTCTATCACTGTTCACCACTCTCTATCGGTGTTCACCACTCTCTATCACTGTTCACCACTCTCTATCGGTGTTCACCACTCTCTATCGCTGTTCACTACTCTCTATCGGTGTTCACTACCCTCCATCACTGCTCACTACTTTATACCACTGTTCACTACTCTCTATCACTGTTCACTGCTCTCTATCGCTGTTCACTACTCTCTATCACTGTTCACCACTCTCTATCACTGTTCACATCACTGTTCACCACTCTCTATCACTGTTCACTACTCTCTATCACTGTTCACCACTCCCTACCACTGTTCACTACTCTCTATCACTGTTCACTACTCTCTATCACTGTTCGCTACTCTCTATCACTGGTCACCACTCTCTATCCCGGTTTACTACTCTCTATCACTGTTCACTACTCTATCACTGTTCACTACTCCCTATCACTGTTCACTACTCTCTATCACTGTTCACCACTCTCTATCACTGTTCACTACTCTTTATCACTGTTCACCACTCTCTATCACTGTTCACTACTCTCTATCGCTGTTCACTACTCTCTATCACTGTTCACTACTCTATCACTGTTCACTACTCTGTCACTGTTCACTACTCTCTATCACTGTTCACCACTCTCTACCACTGTTCACTACTTTCTATCACTGTTGTTCACTACTCTATCCCTGTTCACTACTCTGTCACTGTTCACTACTCTCTATCACTGTTCACCACTCTCTACCACTGTTCACTACTCTCTATCACTGTTCACTACTCTCTATCACTGTTCACTACTCTGTCACTGTTCACTACTCTCTATCACTGTTCACCACTCTCTACCACTGTTCACTACTTTCTATCACTGTTGTTCACTACTCTATCCCTGTTCACTACTCTGTCACTGTTCACTACTCTCTATCACTGTTCACCACTCTCTACCACTGTTCACTACTCTCTATCACTGTTCACTACTCTCTATCACTGTTCGCTACTCTCTATCACTGTTCACCACTCTCTATCCCTGTTTACTACTCTCTATCACTGTTCACCACTCTCTATCACTGTTTACCACTCTATCATTGTTCACCACTCTCCATCACTGTTCACTACTCTCTACTACTGTTCACTACTCTCTAACACTGTTCACTACTCTCTATCACTGTTCGCTACTCTCTATCACTGGTCACCACTCTCTATCCCGGTTTACTACTCTCTATCACTGTTCACTACTCTATCACTGTTCACTACTCCCTATCACTGTTCACTACTCTCTATCACTGTTCACCACTCTCTATCACTGTTCACTACTCTTTATCACTGTTCACCACTCTCTATCACTGTTCACTACTCTCTATCACTGTTCACTACTCTATCACTGTTCACTACTCTGTCACTGTTCACTACTCTCTATCACTGTTCACCACTCTCTACCACTGTTCACTACTCTCTATCACTGTTGTTCACTACTCTATCACTGTTCACTACTCTGTCACTGTTCACTACTCTCTATCACTGTTCACTACTCTCTATCACTGTTCGCTACTCTCTATCACTGTTCACCACTCTCTATACCTGTTTACTACTCTCTATCACTGTTCACTACTCTATCACTGTTCACTACTCCCTATCACTGTTTACTACTCTCTATCACTGTTCACCACTCTCTATCACTGTTCACTACTCTTTATCACTGTTCACTACTTTATACCACTGTTCACTACTCTCTATTACTGTTCACTACTCTCTATCACTGTTCGCTACTCTCTATCACTGTTCACCACTCTCTATCACTGTTCACTACTCTATCACTGCTCACTACTTTATACCACTGTTCACTACTCTCTATCACTGTTCACTACTCTCTATCACTGTTCGCTACTCTCTATCACTGTTCACCACTCTCCATCCCTGCTTACTACTCTCTATCACTGTTCACTACTCTATCACTGTTCACTACTCCCTATCACTGTTCACTACTCTCTATCACTGTTCACCACTCTCTATCACTGTTCACTACTCTCTATCACTGTTCACCACTCTCTATCACTGTTCACTACTCTCTATCACTGTTCAATACTCTCTATCACTGTTCACTACTCTCTGTCGCTGTTCACTACTCTCTATTACTGTTCACTACTCTCTATCGCTGTTCACCACTCTCTATCACTGTTCACTACTCTCTATCACTGTTCACTACTCTATCACTGTTCACTACTCTCTATCACTGTTCACCACTCTGTCACTGTTCACTACTCTCCATCACTGTAAACTCCTCTCTATCGCTGTTCACCACTCTCTATCACTGTTCACCACTCTCTATCACTGTTCACTACTGTCTATCACTGTTCACTACTTTATACCACTGTTCACTACTCTCCATCACTGTTCACTACTCTATCACTGTTCACTACTCTCTATCACTGTTCAGTACTCTCTATCACTATTCACTACTCTATGTCGCTGTTCACTACTCTATCACTGTTCACTACTCTCTAACATTGTTCACTACTCTCTATCACTGTTCACTGCTCTCTATCACTGTTCACTACTCTCTATCACTGTTCACTACTCCCTATCACTGTTCACCACTCTCTATCACTGTTCACTACTGTCTATCACTGTTCACTACTTTATACCACTGTTCACTACTCTCCATCACTGTTCACTACTCTATCACTGTTCACTACTCTGTCACTGTTCACTACTCTCCTTCACTGTTCACTATTCTCTATCACTGTTCACTACTCCCTATCACTGTTCACCACTCTCTATCACTGTTCACTACTGTCTATCACTGTTCACTACTTTATACCACTGTTCACTACTCTCCATCACTGTTCACTACTCTATCACTGTTCACTACTCTATCACTGTTCACTACTCTCTATTACCGTTCACTACTCTCTATCGCTGTTCACCACTCTCTATCACTGTTCACTACTCTGTCACTGTTCACTACTCTCCATCACTGTTCACTACTCTCTATCGCTGTTCACAACTCTCTATCACTGTTCACCACTCTCTATCTCTGTTCACTACTGTCTATCACTGTTCACTACTTTATACCACTGTTCACTACTCTCCATCACTGTTCACTACTCTATCACTGTTCACTACTCTATCACTGTTCACTACTCTCTATCACTGTTCAGTACTCTCTATCACTATTCACTACTCTATGTCGCTGTTCACTACTCTATCACTGTTCACTACTCTCTAACATTGTTCACTACTCTCTATCACTGTTCACTGCTCTCTATCACTGTTCACTACTCTCTATCATTGTTCACCACTCTCTATCCCTGTTTACTACTCTCTATCACTGTTCACTACTCTCCATCACTGTTCATTACTCTCTATCACTGTTCACCACTCTCTGTCACTGTTCACCACTCTCTATCACTGTTCACCACTCTCTATCACTGTTCACTACTCTCTATCACTGTTCACCACTCTCTATCACTGTTCACTACTCTCTATCACTGTTCACTACTTTATACCACTGTTCACTACTCTCTATCACTGTTCACTACTCTCTATCACTGTTCGCTACTCTCTATCACTGTTCACCACTCTCCATCCCTGCTTACTACCCTCTATCACTGTTCACTACTCTATCACTGTTCACTACTCCCTATCACTGTTCACTACTCTCTATCACTGTTCACCACTCTCTATCACTGTTCACCACTCTCTATCACTGTTCACTACTCTTTATCACTGTTCACTACTTTATGCCACTGTTCACTACTCTCTATTACTGTTCACTACTCTCTATCACTGTTCACTACTCTCTATCACTGTTCACTACTCTCTATCACTGTTCACCACTCTCTATCACTGTTCACTACTCTCTATCACTGTTCAATACTCTCTATCACTGTTCACTACTCTCTGTCGCTGTTCACTACTCTCTATTACTGTTCACTACTCTCTATCGCTGTTCACCACTCTCTATCACTGTTCACTACTCTCTATCACTGTTCACTACTCTATCACTGTTCACTACTCTCTATCACTGTTCACCACTCTGTCACTATTCACTACTCTCCATCACTGTAAACTCCTCTCTATCGCTGTTCACCACTCTCTATCACTGTTCACCACTCTCTATCACTGTTCACTACTGTCTATCACTGTTCACTACTTTATACCACTGTTCACTACTCTCCATCACTGTTCACTACTCTATCACTGTTCACTACTCTCTATCACTGTTCAGTACTCTCTATCACTATTCACTACTCTATGTCGCTGTTCACTACTCTATCACTGTTCACTACTCTCTAACATTGTTCACTACTCTCTATCACTGTTCACTGCTCTCTATCACTGTTCACTACTCTCTATCACTGTTCACTACTCCCTATCACTGTTCACCACTCTCTATCACTGTTCACTACTGTCTATCACTGTTCACTACTTTATACCACTGTTCACTACTCTCCATCACTGTTCACTACTCTATCACTGTTCACTACTCTGTCACTGTTCACTACTCTCCATCACTGTTCACTACTCTCTATCACTGTTCACTACTCCCTATCACTGTTCACCACTCTCTATCACTGTTCACTACTGTTTATCACTGTTCACTACTTTATACCACTGTTCACTACTCTCCATCACTGTTCACTACTCTATCACTGTTCACTACTCTATCACTGTAAACTCCTCTCTATTACCGTTCACTACTCTCTATCGCTGTTCACCACTCTCTATCACTGTTCACTACTCTGTCACTGTTCACTACTCTCCATCACTGTTCACTACTCTCTATCGCTGTTCACCACTCTCTATCACTGTTCACCACTCTCTATCTCTGTTCACTACTGTCTATCACTGTTCACTACTTTATACCACTGTTCACTACTCTCCATCACTGTTCACTACTCTATCACTGTTCACTACTCTATCACTGTTCACTACTCTCTATCACTGTTCAGTACTCTATCACTATTCACTACTCTATGTCGCTGTTCACTACTCTATCACTGTTCACTACTCTCTAACATTGTTCACTACTCTCTATCACTGTGCACTGCTCTCTATCACTGTTCACTACTCTCTATCATTGTTCACCACTCTCTATCCCTGTTTACTACTCTCTATCACTGTTCACTACTCTCCATCACTGTTCATTACTCTCTATCACTGTTCACCACTCTCTATCACTGTTCACCACTCTCTATCACTGTTCACCACTCTCTATCACTGTTCACTACTCTCTATCACTGTTCACCACTCTCTATCACTGTTCACTACTCTCTATCACTGTTCACTACTCTCTATCACTGTTGACCAATCCATAAACGTTCCACCTTCTCTACAACCGACCCGTACTCTCTCTCCCTATCTCTCTCTATCTCTCTCTCCCTGCCTCTCAATCGCCCGTTCCCCGCTCCAGCGGATATAATGACAGTGGAATGGGAATTTTAAAGTTGCCGCGGCCTTGGGACCCCCCTCCCCCCCTCTCCCCCTCCCCGCCTACCCGCCTCCTGTGCCAGATGTTTACGCTCCCCGCGGCCCCCAGTCAGCCAACACGGCGTCAGGGCCGCGCTTGGCCAAATGTTTGTCCGTTATGGTTTTTTTCGGCTGTGCTTCTCTTGGCGCCACGCGAAGCCTTGTCCTCACCTGCCACTTGGAGAGAGACGGACGAGTGATGAGATAGGGGGTGGGAGAGGGGGCGAGGGTGGGCGGGGGTGCGGGGGAGGGCGTGGGAGGGAAGGGGAAAGAGGAGGGGGGGGCATGTGGGGAACTTCGGGAGCGATCGACATCAACGTTTGTTAATGAATCTTCGCGGAACACTAGGCGCGAGGGATTCTGGGAAGGCCGTGGTGAGGGGTGCCGGATGTCCTGGGGCAGTAGGAGGAGGCGGAGGGGGGAAGGGTGGGGGGGGGGGGGGGCGTGTGAGCCACACAATAATACAGTGGTGTTTAGGGCCGTTTTTGTGCACACAGGGGTTTAATTAGGCCAAGGTACCTCCCGGGACGATGAGGGATGGATGGAAGAAACATGCCCCAAATTAGGTGTCAGGGCCCCGGATGCGAACCCAGCACCTTTGGGGCCGTGGGCTTACAATCGCAAGATGGGCGAGTTAAAGGAAGCCGCCAGCCTGGCCACTAACACAGATTTTCCGATTCATATGAGACCCAAGTGTCTATCCTCCAAATTACAGAATTTCCCGTCCTATCTGTAGGTCACAATAAAAAGGTAGAGGTGATCGCCAGCCACGATTTCGCCGCTTAACCAGGTGGCAACCCTTTTTGAAGGAGTGTCCGCGATTGACCAATCAGGAGGGGATACTCTAATTATATTCAACCCGGAAATGACGCCTACTGTGTGGGCAAAACAAGAGCGTGTGATCATAAATATAAGTAGCTGCGATTATAACTCCAATCATGATTTTTAGACAATCGTTGCAAGAAATATAGCAATATGTTTGGATGCTATTTCCATGTAAAAACAATATAATGGTCTTCTACTGCGCGGCTTGGAACTGCCGCAATTCATCCGCAAATCGAGGCCCTGATCTCCCGTTTCACGCGTTTCCCCTGAAGGCTACCTATACTGTGAAGAATTCCCCGAAATCGCTTCCAGTTATAACGCAAGGTGGCGCCACCAGTAGGGTCACATTATAGGTCACTTGCTAAAACAATTCTCCTTACCGATCGGCCGAAACGCACTCTTAACACTCGCCAATTTAATTTAAAGATGTAAACTTTCGGTCCAAATCGCGATTAGATTACGTTTGACACCCGCTTTAAGGCAATCAGCGAGATCACCGTGGCGCCACCTAGCGAATACAATTTATATGTGACCGTTTTTCGACTTTGCGAGCATGTTTCGTCTTCGAAAGTTCAATATTAATACAATTGTACATAACAGGGAATAATATAAACTAAAAATATCAGGAGCTTTGGCCAATTGCAAGCTCACATTGCAAAAAAAACCAGGTTTTACCGTCTATTTTTTTACAATAAAATAAAAGGTGAAAATACTCCCATAGGTCGCCATGTTAAAGTGTAATAGGGTTTGGGGGGCTTGTACCTCACTTTTTGGAAAAAAGTACCCTGAGAACACCCTTTATTACTATTAGTTGTAATAAGCATATAAAAAGATCTGGTGAAAAATTCACCATTGTAATGTAGCAAACTACCTTCAGGTTCAAGCGTTGATTAGTGGGTCGGGGTAAATCATTGACCAGTATGTAAAGACTTTATTTATTGGTGGGAGGGGTAAATTGTTGATTTCATTTATTGGTGAGAGGTGTAAATCGTTGACAATTGTCCGCAGACTTTGTTTATTGGTGGGAGAGACATATTGTTGACAATTTTGCACAGACTGTAATTGCTTATTGCTGGGGAAATGGAGGGGGTTGGGGGAGTGAATGATCGATTCTGGTATATGCATAGTTTGTTTATTGTTGGGGGTGGGTGGGGGGGGGGGGCTGAAGGGTCAATGGTAAAATCTCTCACATGGCAAATATACTTATAATTGAGTGTCAGGAGCTGTTTACTGCTCGGCGGACTGACGTACGGTAGGTTTTTCGTTGTTGCTCCCGACGCTGTCCAACCCGTGAACCGAGCTGTTTTACGGCTGAGAGCTGCGGCGGCGGCCGGAAACTGTCTGCAGGTGTGAACCATCAGGAGGCAGAGAGGGTGTCCTCCGCAAAACTTCCCTCTCTTCACCCACCGTGCCGCTAAGGCGACCAGCGCGCCCTACCGAGTCACCGCCTCACCTGTACGGTATCTGCGGGGATATATTCTTCCAGTACGTACCTCCTTCCCCCACTCTCCTTACCCACACCCCTTGGCGCCAGGAGCCCCCCCCCCCCCCCAGGGGGATGCTCCTCCCCACCATTAGTTCAATTACGTGAGCCAAAGAGTTCCTTTTGGCGGAGTCGTCACTCGGCGCGGGGCGGTAAAGTGGCCACTCGACGACAAGGGCGTGGGTAAACAGGCTGGCGCCCCCGCCCCCGGCCGGCCGCCCCCCTGTCACCCCCACCCACCACCCCTGCCACCCCAGCCCGCCGCCCCCCTGTCACCCCCACCCGCCGCCCCTGCCACCCCAGCCCGCCGCCCCCCTGTCACCCCCACCCGCCGCCCCTGCCACCCCCACCCGCCGCCCCTGCCACCCCCATCCACACCACCCTCTGCCGCTCACCCAGTCTTTAGATTCACCTCGCTCGCCCCGAGTCCACTTTATGCGATAAGGGAGGGTTTTTCCTACCATACCCTATCCCACCGCACCTTGCCCTATCCTCCCCCATCAAGTGCCAGCCCCCCTCTCCTACCAAGTGCATGCCAGCCCCCTTCCCCACACACTCCACCCCGCCTCGCCCGATGCCAGTGCCACCCCGCCACCCCCCGCCAGTCCACCCCCAGCGGCGGGTCTGGGCCGGTTCGCCACGGATGCCTCCCCCCCCCGACCCCTCCCTTCCCGCCGTCCCACAACACACATTGCCCCGGGAGGCCGAACGGGCGGTAACAAAAGATTACCAGGCGTCGCTAATCCAACAGCCATCCAGCCAGCCAGCCATACAGCCAGGCAGGCAGACAGACAGACAGACAGCCAGACAGACAGGCAGGGAGGAATTATCCCCCATCCGGCGCCGCTAATCCAACTAACAGCCAGGAAGAACTTGTCCCTCGTCAGTCAGTCGGCGATCTGCTCTGGTCAGCGGCTTCACAGCAGGTCAGTGGTGGCAGCACTGGGGGGAGGGTGGTGTGGGGCAGGGGAGAGGGGTTGGAGGGCAGAGGGGCAGACGAGAGGGTGGATGGTGATGACATGGGACGAGTTGTCACCTGGGGACAAGCGGACGACATGACGACGGGGGCGACTTGTCGTCGGGGGCGACTTGTCGACGGGGACGACATGACGACGGGGGCGACTTGTCGACGGGGGCGACACGACGACGGGGGCGACTTGTCGACGGGGACGACATGTCGATTGGAGCCAGATTTCGGCCCACAGTACAACTCGGCCCACCGTAGATTCATGCGGGATCCCAGCCCAAAGGCCGGACTGGCTGGGACGAAAGGGCTTTGGTTTGAGTTTGTTTTCCAGCTTAAATAGTTTAAAGTTAAAGCAGTCGATTCTTCAAATCTTTCTCGGGATCGAGAGCCAGATTTGTAACAGAAGATAGTTTAGTTGCACCAGACGGGTAAGGTAAGGTTCGGATACTGTGATTCCGGCATGGCCAGCCGCCTTAGGTGGGTAGGGACTTCTCGTGAGGAGGCGGGCCGGCGGCAGATCATCGTGTTTTCTCGTCGTGTCTTCATTAGTCATGTCTTTCCTCATGTATTGGCCGGTTGTTTCTGTCAGTGTGATGTGTACACCTCACCGTGTCGGTCTGTGGGATGTGTATTCCTCACCGTGTCGGTCAGTGTGATGTGTACACCTCACCGTGTCGGTTTGTGTGATGTGTACACCTCACCGTGTCGGTTTGTGTGATGTGTACACCGCACCGTGTCGGTCTGTGTGATGTGTACACCTCACCGTGTCGGTATGTGTGATGTGTACACCTCACCGTGTCGGTCTGTGTGATGTGTACACCTCACCGTGTCGGTCTGTGTGATGTGTACACCTCACCGTGTCGGTCTGTGTGATGTGTACACCTCACCGTGTCGGTCTGTGTGATGTGTACACCTCACCGTGTCGGTCAGTATGATGTGTACACCTCACCGTGTCGGTCTGTGTGATGTGTACACCTCACCGTGTCGGTCTGTGGGATGTGTACACCTCACCGTGTCGGTATGTGTGATGTGTACACCTCACCGTGTCGGTCAGTGTGATGTGTACACCTCACCGTGTCGGTCAGTGTTATGTGTACACCTCACCGTGTCGGTCTGTGTGATGTGTACACCTCACCCTGTCGGTCAGTGTGATGTGTACACCTCACCGTGTCGGTCAGTGTGATGTGTACACCTCACCGTGTCGGTCAGTGTGATGTGTACACCTCACCGTGTCGGTCAGTGTGATGTGTACTCCTCACCGTGTCGGTCAGTGTGATGTGTACACCTCACCGTGTCGGTTTGTGTGATGTGTACACCTCACCGTGTCGGTCAGTGTGATGTGTACACCTCACCGTGTCGGTCTGTGTGATGTGTACACCTCAGCGTATCGGTCAGTGTGATGTGTACACCTCACCGTGTCGGTCTGTGTTATGTGTACACCTCACCGTGTCGGTCTGTGTGATGTGTACACCTCACCCTGTCGGTCTGTGGGATGTGTACACCTCACCGTGTCGGTATGTGTGATGTGTACTCCTCACCGTGTCGGTCAGTGAGATGTGTACACCTCACCGTGTCGGTTTGTGTGATGTGTACACCGCACCGTGTCGGTCTGTGTGATGTGTACACCTCACCGTGTCGGTGTGTGTGATGTGTACACCTCACCGTGTCGGTCTGTGTGATGTGTACACCTCACTGTGTCAGTCAGTGTGATGTGTACACCTCACCGTGTCGGTCAGTGTGATGTGTACACCTCACCGTGTCGGTCAGTGTGATGGGTACACCTCACCGTGTCGGTCAGTGTGATGTGTACACCTCACCGTGTCGGTCAGTGTTATGTGTACACCTAACCGTGTCGGGCAGTGTGATGTGTACACCTCACCGTGTCGGTCTGTGTGATGTGTACACCTCACTGTGTCAGTCAGTGTGATGTGTACACCTCACCGTGTCGGTCATTGTGATGTGTACACCTCACCGTGTCGGTCAGTGTGATGGGTACACCTCACCGTGTCGGTCAGTGTGATGTGTACACCTCACCGTGTCGGTCAGTGTTATGTGTACACCTAACCGTGTCGGGCAGTGTGATGTGTACACCTCACCGTGTCGGTCTGTGTGATGTGTACACCTCACCGTATCGGTCAGTGTGATGTGTACACCTCACCGTGTCGGTCTGTGTGATGTGTACACCTCACCGTGTCGGTCTGTGTGATCTGTACACCTCACCGTGTCGGTCTGTGTGATGTGTACACCTCACCGTGTCGGTCTGTGTGATGTGTACACCTCACCGTGTCGGTCTGTGTGATGTGTACACCTCACCGTGTCGGTCTGTGTGATGTGTACACCTCACCGTGTCGGTCTGTGGGATGTGTACACCTCACCGTGTCGGTTTGTGTGATGTGTACACCTCACCGTGTCGGTCTGTGTGATGTGTACACCTCACCGTGTCGGTCTGTGTGATGTGTGCACCTCACCATTTGAAATGCCCCGAGGGGGTTTATAGCCCAATTCAGAAGAAAAAAAACGTTTAAAAAGAAATACACAATAATGGCTAAAAAGACCGATATTTTATTTAATTGATGCGCGGCATTTTCCAAACATGATGGCAAAATGTAACTCTGGCCTAAAACACAAACATTTCACTTCTTTCCAGGTACGGGACCCGCCGGCGCTGCTCTGCGGAAACCTGGAACACAACCTCAACGGCCAACGCTGCTGTAACCTCTGCGCGCCGGGGTCGGGGGTCACTCGCCCGTGTTCTCACGAGAATAACACCGAGTGCGAGAAGTGCACTTTCGGAGAGTCCTACTCGGGCGTCTATAGCTACGTGGACACCTGCAAGCCGTGTTCCCTCTGCAGCGAATATTCCCACGCCAAGCACACGTGTAACACTACGCACGACACCCAGTGCCAGTGCGACCGGAACTACTTTCACGACGGCGTGGTGCGGCGCTGTCGCCCGTGTCAGCTGTGTCCGATGGAGTACGGCGTGAAGCGGTCGTGTAATGCTACGCACGACACGGTCTGTTGGCGGTGCCCCGAGGGCTACTATTCCGACACCGTGGACACGGATGCATGCGAACTATGTACGCTCTGTGACCCACACCAAGCCATGCTGCAGCCGTGCAGCTCGAGACAGAACACCGTTTGTATTGGTGGGTACCAAGCCATGATAGAAAACTGTCTGTATAGGTGGGTACAGAGCTATGACAAAAGACTGTCTGTATAGGTGGGTACAGAGCTATGACAAAAACACTGTCTGTATAGGTGGGTAGAGCTATGACAAAACACTGTCTGTATAGGTGGGTACAGAGCTATGACAAAAAACACTGTCTGTATAGGTGGGTACAGAGCTATGACAAAACACTGTCTGTATAGGTGGGTACAGAGCTATGACAAAAACACTTTCTGTATAGGTGGGTATAGAGCTATGACAAAACGCTGTACAGGTGGGTACAGAGCTTTGACAAAACACTGTATAGGTGGGTACAGAGCTATGACAAAACTCTGTATAGGTGGGTACAGAGCTATGACAAAACACTGTATAGGTGGGTACAGAGCTATGACAAAAACACTGTCTGTATAGTGGGTACAGAACTATGACAAAACACTCTCTGTATAGGTGGGTACAGAGCTATGACAAAATACTGTATAGGTGGGTACAGAGCTATGACAAAAACACTGTCTGTATAGTGGGTACAGAACTATGACAAAACATTGCATAGGTGGGTACAGAACTATGACAAAAACACTGTCTGTATAGTGGGTACAGAACTATGACAAAGCATTGCATAGGTGGGTACAGAGCTATGACAAAAACACTGTCTGTATAGGTGGGTACAGAGCTATGACAAAAAACTGTATAGGTGGGTACAGAGCTATGACAAAACACTGTCTGTATAGGTGGGTACAGGGCTATGACAAAAACACTGCATAGTTGGGTTACAGAGCTATGACAAAACACTGTATAGGTGGGTACAGAGCTATGACAAACACACTCTGTATAGGTGGGTACAGAGCTATGACAAAACACTGTATAGTGGGTACAGAGCCATGACAAAGACAGTCTGTATAGTGGGTACAGAACTATGACAAAAACACTGTATAGGTGGGTACAGAACTATGACAAAACACTGTATAGGTGGGTACAGAGCTATGACAAAACACTATGTGTGGGTACAGAGCTATGACAAAACTCTCTCTGTATAGGTGGGTACAGAGCTATGACAAAACACTGTCTGTATAGGTGGGTATAGAGCTATGACAAAACACTGTATAGGTGGGTATAGAGCTATGACAAAACACTCTGTATAGGTGGGTACAGAGCTATTACAAAACACTCTCTGTATAGGTGGGTAGAGCTATGACAAAACACTCTGTATAGGTGGGTGCCAAGCCATGATAGAACACCGTTTGTATAGGTGGGTACCAAGTCATGATAGAACACCCTCTGCATAGGTGGGTGCCAAGCCATGATATAACACCGTTTGTAAAGGTGGGTACCAAGTCATGATAGAACACCCTCTGCATAGGTGGGTGCCAAGCCATGATATAACACCGTTTGTATAGGTGGGTACCAAGTCATGATAGAACACACTCTGTATAGGTGGGAGCCAAGACATACCATGCAATTTTGAAATAACTTCAGTCTCAGAAGGCCACTTCGAGACGAATTGCAGATTTCTGCTCCGAGGATTGAGAGAAAAAAGGCGAAAAAGGGGTCATTTGGGCGGCACATATGCGTGTATATACCTAACTATATGTAGTGCCCCCCCCCCACCGCCCCCGCCCTGGGACTCTACAATACCACGCCATACAGGTGTGTACCTCCCATAGTGTAATGCACACACCCCTCTGTCTGCAGACATCCCGACCCTACACAACAACCCGCTAGCCGAGTGGATCACGCCGCCGCCGGTCACGGAGAACGCCGACAAGGTCAAGGAGAAGACGCTCAATGTCATTCCGATCTACTGCGCCGTGCTGGGCGCCGTCATCCTGGTTCTCGTCATCTACGTCATCATCTCACAGCGTAAGCGCCACAAGCTGCAGCGGAAGCGGAAGGCGGCGGCGCTGAGCGGCTCGCCAGGGGGCGCCCCGGAGAGCCCGCCGCTGCTGAACCCCGCGGGGTCGCCGGCCGGAACCCAGGGCTCCGACAGCGGGGTCTTCGTCGACCAGGAACACAGGCCAGGTCAGTGGGGAATTGGGGTCAGGTCAGGGGGAAAATCTGGTCGGGTCAGTGGGGAATGGGGTCAGGTCAGGTCAGTGGGGAATGGGGTCAGGTCAGGGGGAAAATCTGGTCGGGTCAGTGGGGAATGGGGTCAGGTCAGGGGGAGCTAGGGTCAGGTCAGGGGGAACTGGGGTCAGGTCAGGTCAGTGGGGAATGGGGTCAGGTCAGGGGGAGCTAGGGTCAGGTCAGGGGGAACTGGGGTCAGGTCAGGTCAGTGGGGAATGGGGTCAGGTCAGGGGGAGCTAGGGTCAGGTCAGGGGGAAATTAGTTCAGGTCAGGGGGAGCTAGGGTCAGGTCAGGGGGAGCTGGGGTCAGGTCAGGGGGAAATTAGGTCAGGTCAGGGGAAACTGGGGTCAGGTCAGGGGGAGCTGGGGTCAGGTCAGGGGGAAATTAGGTCAGGTCAGGGGGAACTGGGGTCAGGTCAGGAAAAAATTAGTTCAGGTCAGGGGGAGCTAGGGTCAGGTCAGGGGGAGCTGGGGTCAGGTCAGGGGGAAATTAGGTCAGGTCAGGGGGCACTGGGGTCAGGTCAGGGGGAGCTAGGGTCAGGTCAGGAGGAGCTGGGGTCAGGTCAGGGGGAAATTAGGTCAGGTCAGGGGGAACTGGGGTCAGGTCAGGGGGAGCTGGGGTCAAGTCAGGGGGAAATGAGGTCAGGTCAGGGGGAACATGAGGTCGGGTCAGTGGGGAATAAAGTCAGGTCAGGTCAGTGGGGAATGGGTTCAGGTTTGGGGAGCTGGGGTCAGGTCAGGGGGAACTGGGGTCAGTTCAGGGGGAACTAGGGTCAGGTCAAGGAGAAATGAGGTCAGGTCAAGGGGAACTGGGGTCAGGTCAGTGGGGATTAGGGTCAGGTCAGGGGGAAATAGGGTCAGGTCAGGGGGAACTGGGGTCAGGTCAGGGGGAAATGAGGTCAGGTCAGTTGGAAAATGGAGTCAGGTCAGGGGGAAATGAGGTCAGGTCAGTTGGAAAATGGAGTCAGGTCAGTATGGAGACAGGGGCCAGGTCAGTGGGGAGATGGAGTCAGGTCAGTGGAGACTGGGGCCAGGTCAGTGGGGAGATGGAGTCAGGTCAGTGGAGACTGGGGCCAGGTCAGTGGGGAGATGGAGTCAGGTCAGTGGAGACTGTGGCCAGGTCAGTGGCGAGATGGAGTCAGGTCAGTGGAGACTGTGGCCAGGTCAGTGGGGAGATGGAGTCAGGTCAGTGGAGACTGTGGCCAGGTCGGTGGGGAGATGGAATCAGGTCAGTGGAGACTGGGGCCAGGTCACTCGGGAGATGGAGTCAGGTCAGTGGAGAGTGTGGCCAGGTCAGTGGGGAGATGGAGTCAGGTCAGTGGAGACTGGGGCCAGGTCAGTGGGGAGATGGAGTCAGGTCAGTGGAGACTGTGGCCAGGTCAGTGGGGAGATGGAGTCAGGTCAGTGGAGACTGTGGCCAGGTGAGTGGGGAGATGGAGTCAGGTCAGTGGAGACTGTGGCCAGGTCAGTGGGGAGATGGAGTCAGGTCAGTGGAGACTGTGGCCAGGTCAGTGGGGAGATGGAGTCAGGTCAGTGGAGACTGTGGCCAGGTCAGTGGGGAGATGGAGTCAGGTCAGTGGAGACTGTGGCCAGGTCAGTGGGGAGATGGAGTCAGGTCAGTGGAGACTGTGGCCAGGTCAGTGGCGAGATGGAGTCAGGTCAGTGGAGACTGTGGCCAGGTCAGTGGGGAGATGGAGTCAGGTCAGTGGAGACTGTGGCCAGGTCGGTGGGAAGATGGAATCAGGTCAGTGGAGACTGGGGCCAGGTCACTCGGGAGATGGAGTCAGGTCAGTGGAGACTGGGGCCAGGTCAGTGGGGAGATGGAGTCAGGTCAGTGGAGACTGGGGCCAGGTCAGTGGGGAGATGGAGTCAGGTCAGTGGAGACTGGGGCCAGGTCAGTGGGGAGATGGAGTCAGGTCAGTGGAGACTGTGGCCAGGTCAGTGGCGAGATGGAGTCAGGTCAGTGGAGACTGTGGCCAGGTCAGTGGCGAGATGGAGTCAGGTCAGTGGAGACTGTGGCCAGGTCAGTGGGGAGATGGAGTCAGGTCAGTGGAGACTGTGGCCAGGTCAGTGGGGAGATGGAGTCAGGTCAGTGGAGACTGTGGCCAGGTCAGTGGCGAGATGGAGTCAGGTCAGTGGAGACTGTGGCCAGGTCAGTGGGGAGATGGAGTCAGGTCAGTGGAGACTGTGGCCAGGTCAGTGGGGAGATGGAGTCAGGTCAGTGGAGACTGGGGCCAGGTCAGTGGCGAGATGGAGTCAGGTCAGTGGAGACTGTGGCCAGGTCAGTGGCGAGATGGAGTCAGGTCAGTGGAGACTGTGGCCAGGTCACTCGGGAGATGGAGTCAGGTCAGTGGAGACTGTGGCCAGGTCAGTGGGGAGATGGAGTCAGGTCAGTGGAGACTGGGGCCAGGTGAGTGGGGAGATGGAGTCAGGTCAGTGGAGACTGTGGCCAGGTCAGTGGCGAGATGGAGTCAGGTCAGTGGAGACTGTGGCCAGGTCAGTGGGGAGATGGAGTCAGGTCAGTGGAGACTGTGGCCAGGTCAGTGGGGGGATGGAGTCAGGTCAGTGGAGACTGTGGCCAGGTCAGTGGGGAGATGGAGTCAGGTCAGTGGAGACTGTGGCCAGGTCAGTGGCGAGATGGAGTCAGGTCAGTGGAGACTGGGGCCAGGTCACTCGGCAGATGGAGTCAGGTCAGTGGAGACTGTGGCCAGGTCAGTGGCGAGATGGAGTCAGGTCAGTGGAGACTGTGGCCAGGTCAGTGGGGAGATGGAGTCAGGTCAGTGGAGACTGTGGCCAGGTCAGTGGGGAGATGGAGTCAGGTCAGTGGAGACTGGGGCCAGGTCACTCGGGAGATGGAGTCAGGTCAGTGGAGACTGGGGCCAGGTCAGTGGGGAGATGGAGTCAGGTCAGTGGAGACTGTGGCCAGGTCAGTGGGGAGATGGAGTCAGGTCAGTGGAGACTGTGGCCAGGTCAGTGGCGAGATGGAGTCAGGTCAGTGGAGACTGTGGCCAGGTCAGTGGGGAGATGGAGTCAGGTCAGTGGAGACTGTGGCCAGGTCAGTGGGGAGATGGAGTCAGGTCAGTGGAAACTGGGGCCAGGTCAGTGGGGAGATGGAGTCAGGTCAGTGGAGACTGTGGCCAGGTCAGTGGCGAGATGGAGTCAGGTCAGTGGAGACTGTGGCCAGGTGAGTGGGGAGATGGAGTCAGGTCAGTGGAGACTGTGGCCAGGTCAGTGGGGAGATGGAGTCAGGTCAGTGGAGACTGTGGCCAGGTCAGTGGGGAGATGGAGTCAGGTCAGTGGAGACTGTGGCCAGGTCAGTGGCGAGATGGAGTCAGGTCAGTGGAGACTGGGGCCAGGTCAGTGGGGAGATGGAGTCAGGTCAGTGGAGACTGGGGCCAGGTCAGTGGGGAGATGGAGTCAGGTCAGTGGAGACTGTGGCCAGGTCAGTGGGGAGATGGAGTCAGGTCAGTGGAGACTGTGGCCAGGTCAGTGGGGAGATGGAGTCAGGTCAGTGGAGACTGGGGCCAGGTCACTCGGGAGATGGAGTCAGGTCAGTGGAGACTGGGGCCAGGTCAGTGGGGAGATGGAGTCAGGTCAGTGGAGACTGGGGCCAGGTCAGTGGGGAGATGGAGTCAGGTCAGTGGAGACTGGGGCCAGGTCAGTGGGGAGATGGAGTCAGGTCAGTGGAGACTGTGGCCAGGTCAGTGGGGAGATGGAGTCAGGTCAGTGGAGACTGTGGCCAGGTCAGTGGGGAGATGGAGTCAGGTCAGTGGAGACTGGGGCCAGGTCACTCAGGAGATGGAGTCAGGTCAGTGGAGACTGGGGCCAGGTCAGTGGGGAGATGGAGTCAGGTCAAGCGGTAATTAGGCCAGGTCAGTCGGGACTAGGATCAGGTCGGGGGGAAGTGGAGACTGGGGCCAGGTCCTAGGCGTCCTGCCTGTGAAGTAATAATATAATAATATCTTTAGCTGCATGTAACTGTCATTGGTTTATTTCCAGTCACGGGCACCACAAAAGTGCGCCATCTACCGCCAGCCAAGAGAAGAGCTCTTGAGAATTCCCTGCACGACAGTCAGGGAGAGTGGAGACTTCTGGCCTCTGAACTAGGTGAGAGTCTAACCTAGTGCCCTGTCGATACCCATTCCATTCATTATACCACGGCCGCATGACGTACAGTATTTGCTCTGGAATAACTGAAGAGACACTTGGCGTGAAGTAAGCTCCACCCCATCGACTTGAAGTTGTCGCCGTCTGTGGCTTGGGTCAGCGCTCAGTAAAAAGTGGATATAGTGAACCAACACTTAGATTTGCTGGTTTTCTTCAAGTGTTCACGTCACATGTAAAAGTACAAGTACATGTATATAATCCAGTACACACATACATATATGTCCATAAGTATATATAGTTATATGTATTTATAATTTTATAGGCCTATATATGGTTATAAATATATATAATTATTTAAACTATATATAATATAATTATTTAAACTATATATATATCCCACGGACCCCCCCGCCCACCAGAATTATATAATATAATTATTTAAACTATATATAATATAATTATTTAAACTATATATAATATAATTATTTAAACTATATATAATATAACTATTTAAACTATATATATAATTATTTATAATTATAAATTATAACTTTATTTATAACGGCACATATAGATAAATACGTATAATGATATAATCACTGTTAGATTTAATGCTAGGAGAAGAGGCACCACATAATTGTTCTGAGAAATGAAAAGTGCCCCCACTTCAACAAGTTTCCTCTGAGGAGTATACACCTAAAATGTTTTCTCAAATCGTGAAGCACATTTTCCCAGAGTAAGAGACAACATTCTGTGTTTACGACTACGATTTACTTTCCCACGCGAGACCCGAGTAATTTCAAGTCTCGGCCACAAGTGTGGCTAAGTGTGTACCCCGCGAGCACAAACAAATCGATTCTTACTTGTGTTATACCTGCACGAATGTTCTTTCTAATCATGGGTCAAACTCCAAAAGGGCTTGTTCTGTAGATATTTATAAACAAATACATATATGAATGTGCCGGTGAATTAAGAACGTGTTCGAGTCCGGCTCGAACGGGTCGTTTTATCGCCAAAGCCCACTTGGAAGGGGGATTTTTTTCCATTGGCCCGCTCGGTTTATTCTTTTTCCCGGCAAATCCGCTATGTGAGCGCACATTTTCAGTCCCCCCCCCACCACCCCCCCCCCCCCGATCCCCCCCGCCGCGGTCGCAAGTTTTTAAATATCCGTTCCATAGGGGTATCTTTTTCCTCACAAATGTACGCACTCTCAGGCATCCAGGGGCACCCACGGACCCCCCCCGCCCACCAGAATTATATAATAGTGCCCCCCCCCCCCCCTCACCATCCGGGGTTGGAGTCCCTGAGGGGACTGAACTGGATCATCGTATCGAATGCACCTCGTGCTTTAAGCAAGATCCTTATTACAGGCTATTAAAACGGTACCATTTTGTCTATTGAAACCTTACAAAAACACCCCTTTTATCTTTTTATTTATCCCTGGGACTCTTGGAGACGGCTAGCAGTGCCAGAGGGCGGGCCAAGGGTGGTGGGGGAGGGGGGGGGGGGGGGTGAGTGGGTGCTGAGAACGCACCCCACGATGAAGGTATCTACTTTCTCTTCATTAAAACACCAAAAAAAAAACACCCATCATTGAACATTCATCCATTCTCAACTTCAGGTTACAGCGGGCTCCGCTTGGCGGCGCTGCAGGCGCGGGCCGACCAGGACGGTGCCTCCCCCGTGCGGTTGTTGCTGGCGGACTGGGCGGAGAGTGATCAGGCGGTGATGGGGGTTCTTGTCCACGCGCTCCGCCGGGTACACCGGGAGGACTGCATCCGCCTGCTGTGCGGCGGCGACCAGCGGCCCTCCGCCCCGCCCCCAGGCTACCTCGAAGTCGGCTCCCAGATGGTCTGAGCCACGACCTGGGAGTGTGTGGAGATGGTCTGAGCCACGACCTGGGAGTGTGTGGAGATGGTCTGAGGCACGACCTGGGAGTGTGTGGAGATGGTCTGAGCCACGACCTGGGAGTGTGTGGAGATGGTCTGAGCCACGACCTGGGAGTGTGTGGAGATGGTCTGAGCCACGACCTGGGAGTGTGTGGAGATGGTCTGAGCCACGACCTGGGAGTGTGTGGAGATGGTCTGAGCCACGACCTGGGAGTGTGTGGAGATGGTCTGAGCCACGACCTGGGAGTGTGTGGAGATGGTCTGAGCCATGACCTGGGAGTGTGTGGAGATGGTCTGAGCCACGACCTGGGAGTGTGTGGAGATGGTCTGAGCCACGACCTGGGAGTGTGTGGAGATGGTCTGAGCCACGACCTGAGAGTGTGTGGAGATGGTCTGAGCCACGACCTGGGAGTGTGTGGAGATGGTCTGAGCCACGACCTGGGAGTGTGTGGAGATGGTCTGAGCCACGACCTGGGAGTGTGTGGAGATGGTCTGAGCCACGATCTGGGAGTGTGTGGATATGATCAGAGCCATGACCTGGGAGTGTGTGGAGATGGTCTGAGCCACGACCTGGGAATGTGTGGAGATGGTCTGAACCACGACCGGGGAGTGTGTGGAGATGGTCTGAGCCACGACCTGGGAGTGTGTGGAGATGGTCTGAGCCACGACCTGGGAGTGTGTCGAGATGGTCTGAGCCACGACCTGGGAGTGTGTGGAGATGGTCTGAGCCACGACCTGGGAGTGTGTGGATATGATCTGAGCCATGACCTGGGAGTGTGTGGAGATGGTCTGAGCCACGACCTAGGAGTGTGTGGAGATGGTCTGAACCACGACCGGGGAGTGTGTGGAGATGGTCTGAGCCACGACCTGGGAGTGTGTGGAGATGGTCTGAGCCACGACCTGGGAGTGTGTGGAGATGGTCTGAGCCACGACCTGGGAATGTGTGGAGATGGTCTGAACCACGACCGGGGAGTGTGTGGAGATGGTCTGAGCCACGACCTGGGAGTGTGTGGAGATGGTCTGAGCCACGACCTGGGAGTGTGTCGAGATGGTCTGAGCCACGACCTGGGAGTGTGTGGAGATGGTCTGAGCCACGACCTGGGAGTGTGTGGATATGATCTGAGCCATGACCTGGGAGTGTGTGGAGATGGTCTGAGCCACGACCTAGGAGTGTGTGGAGATGGTCTGAACCACGACCGGGGAGTGTGTGGAGATGGTCTGAGCCACGACCTGGGAGTGTGTGGAGATGGTCTGAGCCACGACCTGGGAGTGTGTGGAGATGGTCTGAGCCACGACCTGGGAGTGTGTGGAGATGGTCTGAGCCACGACCTGGGAGTGTGTGGAGATGGTCAGGGGTCAGTGATTGCAGACTGACGTCAACAGACGTCAAGAAAATGAAGTCAAGGAAATGACGTCGAGAAAATGACGTCAACAAAATCACGACAAGAAAATGACGTCAACGAAATGACGTCAATTATATGACGTCAACAAAATGACACTTACGTCAAGAAGGTGACGTCCAGAATATGACGTCATGAGTACATCACCAGTTCTGTCGATGTGAGCGTTTGCTTTATGTATCAGCTCTGGAGGGTTGAATCAAATCTCGTAGTTGCATGTATATATGTAGCTGTTACCGTTTTGTTTTTACGTGTTTTTGTGTAAAATGTAATAAAATGTTACTACGTGTAGACATCTCGTCGGCATAATATCGATATATGCGGAAGTGTTCTCTCCATGCACAGCCGTCCTCCTTATATAAAATACATGATATTAAGACCCTCTTCGCTCCATGTGTTCGAACGGTGGCGTTATGATAGATACAGGGGTGGGGGGGGGGGGGATCTCCGCACGGGGGACAATCCCGCATACCACACCGGACTCGCATAACACTATCGCCACTCTGCAGGGGATCATGGCAGTTTCTTTTGCATGAGAGTGGGCCGTTATGGTCCGTTAGCACGAGGGGCGGCGAGCCGTTATGGTCCGTTAGCACGAGGGGCGGCGGGCCGTTATGGTCCGTTAGCACGAGGGGCGGCGAGCCGTTATGGTCCGTTAGCACGAGGGGCGGCGGGCCGTTATGATCTGTTAGCATGAGGGGCGGCGGGCCGTTATGGTCCGTTAGCACGAGGGGCGGCGGGCCGTTATGGTCCGTTAGCACGAGGGGCGGCGGGCCGTTATGATCTGTTAGCATGAGGGGCGGCGGGCCATTATGATCTGTTAGCACGAGGGGCGGCGAGCCGTTATGGTCTGTTAGCACGAGGGGCGGCGGGCCGTTATGATCTGTTAGCATGAGGGGCGGCGAACCGTTATGGTCCGTTAGCACGAGGGGCGGCGGGCCGTTATGGTCCGTTAGCACGAGGGGCGGCGGGCCGTTATGATCTGTTAGCATGAGGGGCGGCGGGCCGTTATGATCTGTTAGCACGAGGGGCGGCGAGCCGTTATGGTCTGTTAGCACGAGGGGCGGCGGGCCGTTATGGTCCGTTAGCACACGGGGCGGCGGGCCGTTATGGTCCGTTAGCACGAGGGGCGGCGGGCCGTTATGATCTGTTAACACGAGGGGCGGCGGGCCGTTATGATCTGTTAGCACGAGGGGCGGCGGGCCGTTATGATCTGTTAGCACGAGGGGCGGCGAGCCGTTATGATCTGTTAGCACGAGGGGCGGCGGGCCGTTATGGTCTCTTAGCACGAGGGGCGGCGGGCCGTTATGATCTGTTAACACGAGGGGCGGCGGGCCGTTATGATCTGCTAGCACGAGGGGCGGCGGGCCGTTATGATCTGTTAGCACGAGGGGCGGCGAGCCGTTATGATCTGTTAGCACGAGGGGCGGCGAGCCGTTACGAATCGTTAGCACGAGGGGGGCGGGCCGTTATTGTCCATTAGCACGAGGGGGGGCGGGCCGTTATTGTCCGTTAGCACGAGGGGCGGCGCGCCGTTATTGTCCGTTAGCACGAGGGGCGGCGGGCCGTTATGATCTGTTAGCACGAGGGGCGGCGGGCCGCTATGATCTGTTAGCGCGAGGGCCGGCGGGCCGTTATGGTCCGTTAGCACAAGGGGCGGCGGGCCGTTATGATCCGTTAGCACAAGGGGCGGCGGGCCGTTATGATTTGCTAGCACGAGGAGCGGCGGGCCGTTACGATTCGTTAGCACGAGGGGGGCGGGCCGTTATTGTCCATTAGCACGAGGGGCGGCGGGCCGTTATGATCTGTTAACACGAGGGGCGGCGGGCCGTTATGATCTGCTAGCACGAGGGGCGGCGGGCCGTTATGATCTGTTAGCACGAGGGGCGGCGAGCCGTTATGATCTGTTAGCACGAGGGGCGGCGAGCCGTTACGAATCGTTAGCACGAGGGGGGCGGGCCGTTATTGTCCATTAGCACGAGGGGGGGCGGGCCGTTATTGTCCGTTAGCACGAGGGGCGGCGCGCCGTTATTGTCCGTTAGCACGAGGGGCGGCGGGCCGTTATGATCTGTTAGCACGAGGGGCGGCGGGCCGCTATGATCTGTTAGCGCGAGGGCCGGCGGGCCGTTATGGTCCGTTAGCACAAGGGGCGGCGGGCCGTTATGATCCGTTAGCACAAGGGGCGGCGGGCCGTTATGATTTGCTAGCACGAGGAGCGGCGGGCCGTTACGATTCGTTAGCACGAGGGGGGCGGGCCGTTATTGTCCATTAGCACGAGGAGCGGCGGGCCGTTACGATTCGTTAGCACGAGGAGCGGCGAGCCGTTACGAATCGTTAGCACGAGGGGGGCGGGCCGTTATTGTCCATTAGCACGAGGGGGGGCGGGCCGTTATTGTCCGTTAGCACGAGGGGCGGCGCGCCGTTATTGTCCGCTAGCACGAGGGGCAGCGGGCCGTTATGATCTGTTAGCACGAGGGGCGGCGGGCCGCTATGATCTGTTAGCGCGAGGGGCGGCGGGCCGTTATGGTCCGTTAGCACAAGGGGCGGCGGGCCGTTATGATCCGTTAGCACGAGGGGCGGAGGGCCGTTATGATCTGTTAGCATGAGGGGCGGCGGGCCGTTATGATCTGTTAGCATGAGGGGCGGCGGGCCGTTATGATCTGTTAGCACGAGGGGCGGCGAGCCGTTATGGTCTGTTAGCACGAGGGGCGGCGGGCCGTTATGATCTGTTAGCATGAGGGGCGGCGGGCCGTTATGATCTGTTAGCACGAGGGGCGGCGAGCCGTTAGGGTCTGTTAGCACGAGGGGCGGCGGGCCGTTATGATCTGTTAGCATGAGGGGCGGCGAGCCGTTATGGTCCGTTAGCACGAGGGGCGGCGGGCCGTTATGATCTGTTAACACGAGGGGCGGCGGGCCGTTATGATCTGTTAGCACGAGGGGCGGCGAGCCGTTATGATCTGTTAGCACGAGGGGCGGCGAGCCGTTACGAATCGTTAGCACGAGGGGGGCGGGCCGTTATTGCCCATTAGCACAAGGGGCGGCGCGCCGTTATTGTCCGTTAGCACGAGGGGGGGCGGGCCGTTATGGTCCGTTAGCACGAGGGGGGGCGGGCCGTTATTGTCCGTTAGCACGAGGGGCGGCGCGCCGTTATTGTCCGTTAGCACGAGGGGCGGCGGGCCGCTATGATCTGTTAGCGCGAGGGGCGGCGCGCCGTTATTGTCCGTTAGCACGAGGGGCGGCGGGCCGTTATCATCTGTTAGCACGAGGGGCAGCGGGCCGCTATGATCTGTTAGCGCGAGGGCCGGCGGGCCGTTATGGTCCGTTAGCACAAGGGGCGGCGGGCCGTTTTGATCCGTTAGCACAAGGGGCGGCGGGCCGTTACGATTCGTTAGCACGAGGGGGGCGGGCCGTTATTGTCCGTTAGCACGAGGGGCGGCGCGCCGTTATTGTCCGTTAGCACGAGGGGCGGCGGGCCGTTATGATCTGTTAGCACGAGGGGCGGCGGGCCGCTATGATCTGTTAGCGCGAGGGGCGGCGGGCCGTTATGGTCCGTTAGCACAAGGGGCGGCGGGCCGTTATGATCCGTTAGCACGAGGGGCGGCGGGCCGTTATGATCTGTTAGCACGAGGGGCGGCGAGCCGTTACGAATCGTTAGCACGAGGGGGGGCGAGCCGTAATGGTCCGTTAGCACGAGGGGCGGCGGGCCGTTATGATCTGTTAGCATGAGGGGCGGCGAGCCGTAATGGTCCGTTAGCACGAGGGGCGGCGGGCCGTTATGGTCCGTTAGCACGAGGGGCGGCGGGCCGTTATGATCTGTTAGCACGAAGGGCGGCGGGCCGTTATGGTCCGTTAGCACGAGGGGCGACAGGCCGTTATGACTTGTTAGCACGAGGAGCGGCGGGCCGTTACGATTCGTTAGCACGAGGGGGGGGGGGGCGGGCCGTTATTGTCCGTTAGCACGAGGGGCGGCGCGCCGTTATTGTCCGTTAGCACGAGGGGCGGCGGGCCGCTATGATCTGTTAGCGCGAGGGGCGGCGGGCCGTTATGGTCCGTTAGCACAAGGGGCGGCGGGCCGTTATGATCCGTTAGCACGAGGGGCGGCGAGCCGTTATGGTCTGTTAGCACGAGGGGCGCCGGGCCGTTATGGTCTGTTAGCACGAGGGGCGGCGGGCCGTTATGATCTGTTAGCACGAGGGGCGGCGGGCCGCTATGATCTGTTAGCGCGAGGGGCGGCGGGCCGTTATGGTCCGTTAGCACAAGGGGCGGCGGGCCGTTATGATCCGTTAGCACGAGGGGCGGCGGGCCGTTATGGTCTGTTAGCACGAGGGGCGGCGAGCCGTTATGGTCTGTTAGCACGAGGGGCGGCGGGCCGTTATGATCTGTTAGCATGAGGGGCGGCGAGCCGTGATGGTCTGTTAGCGCGAGGGGCGGCGGGCCGTTATGGTCCGTTAGCACAAGGGGCGGCGGGCCGTTATGATCCGTTAGCACGAGGGGCGGCGGGCCGTTATGGTCTGTTAGCACGAGGGGCGGCGAGCCGTTATAGTCTGTTAGCACGAGGGGCGGCGGGCCGTTATGATCTGTTAGCATGAGGGGCGGCGAGCCGTTATGGTCCGTTAGCACGAGGGGCGGCGGGCCGTTATGGTCCGTTAGCACGAGGGGCGGCGGGCCGTTATGATCTGTTAGCACGAGGGGCGGCGGGCCGTTATGGTCCGTTAGCACGAGGGGCGACGGGCCGTTATGACTTGTTAGCACGAGGGGCGGCGGGCCGTTATGATCTGTTAGCACGAGGGGCGGCGGGCCGTTATGATCTGTTAGCATGAGGGGCGGCGAGCCGTTATGGTCCGTTAGCACGAGGGGCGGCGGGCCGTTATGATCCGTTAGCACGAGGGGCGGCGGGCAGTTATGGTCTGTTAGCACGAGGGGCGGCGAGCCGTTATAGTCTGTTAGCACGAGGGGCGGCGGGCCGTTATGATCTGTTAGCATGAGGGGCGGCGAGCCGTTATGGTCCGTTAGCACGAGGGGCGGCGGGCCGTTATGATCCGTTAGCACGAGGGGCGGCGAGCCGTTATGGTCCGTTAGCACAAGGGGCGGCGGGCCGTTATGGTCCGTTAGCACAAGGGGCGGCGGGCCGTTATGATCCGTTAGCACGAGGGGCGGCGGGCCGTTATGGTCTGTTAGCACGAGGGGCGGCGAGCCGTTATAGTCTGTTAGCACGAGGGGCGGCGGGCCGTTATGATCTGTTAGCATGAGGGGCGGCGAGCCGTTATGGTCCGTTAGCACGAGGGGCGGCGGGCCGTTATGGTCCGTTAGCACGAGGGGCGGCGGGCCGTTATGATCTGTTAGCACGAGGGGCGGCGGGCCGTTATGGTCCGTTAGCACGAGGGGCGACGGGCCGTTATGACTTGTTAGCACGAGGGGCGGCGGGCCGTTATGATCTGTTAGCACGAGGGGCGGCGGGCCGTTATGATCTGTTAGCATGAGGGGCGGCGAGCCGTTATGGTCCGTTAGCACGAGGGGCGGCGGGCCGTTATGGTCCGTTAGCACGAGGGGCGGCGGGCCGCTATGATCTGTTAGCGCGAGGGGCGGCGGGCCGTTATGGTCCGTTAGCACGAGGGGCGACGGGCCGTTATGACTTGTTAGCACGAGGGGCGGCGGGCCGTTATGATCTGTTAGCACGAGGGGCGGCGGGCCGTTATGATCTGTTAGCACGAGGGGCGGCGAGCCGTTATAATCTGTTAGCACGAGGGGCGGCGAGCCGTTACGAATCGTTAGCACGAGGGGGGGCGGGCCGTTATTGTCCATTAGCACGAGGGGGGGGGGGCGGGCCGTTATTGTCCGTTAGCACGAGGGGCGGCGGGCCGTTATCATCTGTTAGCACGAGGGGCGGCGGGCCGTTATGACTTGTTAGCGCGAGGGCCGGCGGGCCGTTATGGTCCGTTAGCACACGGGGCGGCGGGCCGTTATGATCCGTTAGCACGAGGGGCGGCGAGCCGTTATGATCTGTTAGCACGAGGGGCGCCGGGCCGTTATGATCTGTTAGCACGAGGGGCGGCGAGCCGTTATGATCTGTTAGCACGAGGGGCGCCGGGCCGTTATGATTTGCTAGCACGAGGAGCGGCGGGCCGTTACGATTCGTTAGCACGAGGGGGGGGGGGCGGGCCGTTATTGTCCGTTAGCACGAGGGGCGGCGCGCCGTTATTGTCCGTTAGCACGAGGGGCGGCGGGCCGTTATGATCTGTTAGCACGAGGGGCGGCGGGCCGCTATGATCTGTTAGCGCTAGGGGCGGCGGGCCGTTATGGTCCGTTAGCACAAGGGGCGGCGGGCCGTTATGATCCGTTAGCACGAGGGGCGGCGGGCCGTTATGGTCTGTTAGCACGAGGGGCGGCGAGCCGTTATGATCTGTTAGCACACGGGGCGGCGGGCCGTTATGATCCGTTAGCACGAGGGGCGGCGAGCCGTTATGATCTGTTAGCACGAGGGGCGCCGGGCCGTTATGATCTGTTAGCACGAGGGGCGGCGAGCCGTTATGATCTGTTAGCACGAGGGGCGCCGGGCCGTTATGATTTGCTAGCACGAGGAGCGGCGGGCCGTTACGATTCGTTAGCACGAGGGGGGCGGGCCGTTATTGTCCGTTAGCACGAGGGGCGGCGCGCCGTTATTGTCCGTTAGCACGAGGGGCGGCGGGCCGTTATGATCTGTTAGCACGAGGGGCGGCGGGCCGCTATGATCTGTTAGCGCTAGGGGCGGCGGGCCGTTATGGTCCGTTAGCACAAGGGGCGGCGGGCCGTTATGATCCGTTAGCACGAGGGGCGGCGGGCCGTTATGGTCTGTTAGCACGAGGGGCGCCGGGCCGTTATGGTCCGTTAGCACGAGGGGCGGCGGGCCGTTATGGTCCGTTAGCACACGGGGCGGCGGGCCGTTATGATCCGTTAGCACGAGGGGCGGCGAGCCGTTATGATCTGTTAGCACGAGGGGCGCCGGGCCGTTATGATCTGTTAGCACGAGGGGCGGCGAGCCGTTATGATCTGTTAGCACGAGGGGCGCCGGGCCGTTATGATTTGCTAGCACGAGGAGCGGCGGGCCGTTACGATTCGTTAGCACGAGGGGGGGGGGGCGGGCCGTTATTGTCCGTTAGCACGAGGGGCGGCGCGCCGTTATTGTCCGTTAGCACGAGGGGCGGCGGGCCGTTATGATCTGTTAGCACGAGGGGCGGCGGGCCGCTATGATCTGTTAGCGCTAGGGGCGGCGGGCCGTTATGGTCCGTTAGCACAAGGGGCGGCGGGCCGTTATGATCCGTTAGCACGAGGGGCGGCGGGCCGTTATGGTCTGTTAGCACGAGGGGCGCCGGGCCGTTATGGTCTGTTAGCACGAGGGGCGGCGGGCCGTTATGATCTGTTAGCACGAGGGGCGGCGGGCCGCTGTGATCTGTTAGCGCGAGGGGCGGCGAGCCGTTATGGTCTGTTAGCACGAGGGGCGCCGGGCCGTTATGGTCTGTTAGCACGAGGGGCGGCGGGCCGTTATGATCTGTTAGCACGAGGGGCGGCGGGCCGCTATGATCTGTTAGCGCGAGGGGCGGCGGGCCGTTATGGTCCGTTAGCACAAGGGGCGGCGGGCCGTTATGATCCGTTAGCACGAGGGGCGGCGAGCCGTTATGGTCTGTTAGCACGAGGGGCGCCGGGCCGTTATGGTCTGTTAGCACGAGTGGCGGCGGGCCGTTATGATCCGCTAGCACGAAGGGCGGCGGGCCGTTATGATTTGCTAGCACGAGGGGCGGCGGGCCGTTATGTTCCGTTAGCAAGCGAGGCGGCGGGCGGCTATGATTTGTTAGCACGAGGGGCGGCGGGCCGCTATCATTTGTTAGCACGAAGGGCGGCGGGCCGTTATGGTCCGTTATCACGAGGGGCGGCGGGCCGTTACGGTTTGTTAGCACGAGGGGCGAAGGACCGTTATGGTCTGTTAGCAAGAGGGCCGGCGGGCCGTTATGTCCCGTTAGCACGAGGGGCGGCGGACCGTTATGGTTTGTTAGCACGAGGGGCGACGAACCGTTATGGTCTGTTAGCACGAGGGGCGGCGGGCCGTTATGTCCCGTTAGCACGAGGGGCGGCGAGCCGTTATGATCTGTTAGCAAGAGGGGCCTTTTTGCCTTTGTTCCTGAGCATAATACAAACTGAAATTTCCCTTTCTATTTTCTTGTATTACTGGTAATAGTGAGCAGTAGCATGTTGAAAATTCCGGGAGATTCATTAATTGCCTTTCCCATTTGCTTCTAACCATTTTAGTTTGAAGTCCCCTAAAAGTTCTAACGATGTCATGCGAGTTTGCCGTTTCCGCTTTCTCCTTTACAAAAGATAACAGGGCATTGGCGGAGTGTTACCTATTTCCGCTGGGCTGGGCAAGCAGTTTCTGATGACAATTAGGTCCGTGTATGGATCTGTCAATCATTTCTCACTCCAAATGGGAAATAGAAAAAGCCATGTCCGACAAGGGAGGTGACAATATCGCAAAAGCTTGAGTTGGCGGGGCGTTATGTCTAACGCCATGTAGGACTGCAAAACAATTTCAATTAAAATCTAAGCTTTCGAAATGCAAATCTAGCGACTGGTTCAGTGGTCCGGAAATCGCACAGCACGCTGCGTCCCGGTTACGTAGAGCTCGTCGGTGCACTTCCGTCACACACACTTCTGTCATACACACACTACTGTCATACACACACTTCAGTCATACACACACTTCTGTCATGCACACACTTCTGTCATGCACACACTTCTGTCATGCACACACTTCTTTCATACACACACTTCTGTCGTACCGACACTACTGTCATACACACACTTCTGTCATATACATACTACTGTCATACAAACACTTCTGTCATACACACACTTCAGTTATACACACACTTCTGTCATGCACACACTTCTGTCATGCACACATTTCTGTCATACACACACTTCTGTCATGCACACACTTCTGTTATACACACACTTCTGTCATGCACACACTTTTGTCATGCACACACTTCTGTCATACACATACTTCTGTCATACACACACTTCAGTCCCACACACTTCTGTCATGCCCACACTTCAGTCATACACACACCTCAGTCATACACACACCTCAGTCATACACACACTTCTGTCATGCACACACTTTTGTCATGCACACACTTCTGTCATACACATACTTCTGTCATACACACACTTCAGTCCCACACACTTCTGTCATGCACACACTTCAGTCATACACACACTTCTGTCATACACACAGTTCTGTCACACACACTTCTGCCATACACACACTTTAGTCATACACACACTTCTGCCATACACACATGTGCCATACACACACTTCTGTCATACACACACTTCAGTCATACACACACTTCTGTCACGCACACACTTCTGTCACACACACTTCTGTCATACACACACTTCTGTCACACACACTTCTGTCATACACACACTTCAGTCATACACACACTTCTGTCATACACACAGTTCTGTCACACACACTTCTGCCATACACACACTTTAGTCATACACACACTTCTGCCATACACACATGTGCCATACACACACTTCTGTCATGCACACACTTCTGTCATACACACTTTAGTCATGTGTAAACTTTAGTCATACACAGTCTCCTGTCATACACACTTTAGTCATATGTAAACTTTAGTCGTACATATACTCTTGTCATACACAATCTTTTGTCATACACACACTCTGTTCCAGTCGTGAATATACTTCAGTCATGAATATACTTCAGTCATGAATATACTTCAGTCATGAATATACTTTAGTCATGAATATACTTCAGTCATAAATATACTTCAGTCATAAATATACTTCAGTCATGAATATATTTCAGTCATGAATATACTTCAGTCATGACTATACTTCAGTCATGACTATACTTCAGTCATGACTATACTTCAGTCATGAATATACTTCAGTCATGAATATACTTCAGTCATGAATATACTTCAGTCAAACATTTACTTTAGGATGAACACCGTGATCAACTTCAAGCGAGGATTTACAACTCCCACTATATAGCTTCTTGGCATATTATGGGCGTGTTCGATTTACATAAAACCAAAAGGTTTGCCGAACTGACTGTTCGACACGAGAAGAACCGAAACCGGTTTGCTCGAAATCGTTAAACTATCAAGAGAGATTGTTTGACGGTTTCGGTTCCGCGGAACTGTCAGTTCGGTCAACACACACACCACAGTTTATCATGAATGTAATGAATAGAGACTTCTGGACAAAAGTATGATAATAATTTAATAACGGGCAGTTGAATCGCGAGTAGAAAATGAAACAGACGGCATATGCGTGCTGGCATAACTACATAAGCACATACATGGCCATTGCCGAACTACATGCTGAAACTATAAACAAATGAACCTATGCGTTCGCCTTTAGGTGGGCAAACCGTCAAAAACGGTTGCGGCTTCCTGTCGATTTCAAGTAAATCGAACACGCCCTATGTGTTTGTCATGCGTTACCCAGGGACCCGGAAGACAGTCCACCAGGCAGGCTCAAGGGCCAACAATATGTCGGCAAGTGGCCCGTGTTTCCGGTAGTTTTCGGTAATTTCCTCCGAGAAACATACATCGCCTTGAACGCCGCATGCAGTACCGCAGGGTCCAGATTGCGTGGAACCCCCAGCCCATGTGCCTGGGGAGGGGGAGAGCAGGGGCAGTGGGGAGTGGGGGGGGGGGGGCACTACAGATAGTTTGGTATATACATATGGGCCGCCTAAATGACTTCTTCGTTCGCCTTTATTCAATCAATCCCCGGAGCAGAAATCCGCACTTCCTCTCGATATCTAACACTGAAGTGTTTTTTTCTTCAAAATTGTTGATATCAAAAATGTTCAAATAAAATTTCAGCTCTTGGCAATATATTCCAGTTAATATCGAAAGTGTTCAAATACAGTTTCAGCTCTTGACTATTTGTTCTAGTTGATATGGAGAATGTTCAAATAAACTTTCAGCTCTTGACAATATATTCCAGTTAATATCGGGCGTTAAAATAATTAACCTCTGTTTACTCTACAATGACTGTCAGTGTCAGTTTTGCAGTGGCGGATCTAGTGGGGGGGGGGTAGGGGGGTTGCACCCCCCCCCCTTGGAAACCTGAACATACACTGTTAAAGTCGGGTTCTCTAAGGCCCCCCCCCCCCCCGGTCGCAAGTTTTTCAGAGCGCTCACTCGTCGGTCGCAAGTTTCAGAGAGCAACCCCCCTCTCTCTCCATTACCACAAAATCTCGCACTTTGCTCTCGCTCTCCATGTGCTTTTTTGGCATGAGCGGCACACCCCACCGCTGTATGGATGTAGTCCCCCCCGCCCCTCCACCCCCTTCCCAGGGCTCATGTGTTACTTCCTCGTTCAGCGAAACAATATACCAAACGTTGCCCAACATCTCCATATATGGTCAAAAGCATGTATGAGAAGCCGTCTCCAGTATATTTGGACAACAAATGTTTGTCGTGAATCACCAATATTCAGGGGCGGTAAATCGCCTCCGCAGTAACACAAAGCCCGTTCCGCTATCAAACTGTACAGTACAAGGCGTAAGAATCCCAAAAAAGCTGTTCATACATGAATTTGTTTTCTTGAGAAAATACCTTGTCTTTTAAACGACGGTAATACGTATTTATAGCTGCTCTTGGCTTAAATATACGGCGGTGTCTATTAGGTATCTGAATTTTATAGAACGGAACAATAGCGTTTTCTGCAAATTCTGATATACATGTAAGTAAGTACAGGGGCTTATATTTGGCAGGAAAAGCTCGACAAGCAGCTTAAGACGGCTGTGAGTCACCCGAGTATAGTCTACGTTTGTTGGGGCCCAAAACGCCCGACTGCCCAAAACGTCCTACATAAGAACAAAGTAACAGTTATATTTGACGTTGCGATCCTACACAATATGTCGATATGAAGCCGCGATACGCTTGTTTTGTAGCTCAAGATTAGGGATATCTGATGCTGGTTACGCCAATGGCCACAAACCATGCTGGTCAGTCCTGTTCTCAATGCCATTCCACACTTATTTGTGTACCACATAGATGTCTCAACTCGAACATCAAACTTGATAAACATATATTTCACACGATTTCTGCGGAGTATAACTCACTAGCCATCAAGCGCAGAGCGGCGTCCATGTGGAAATCCTAGTCATCTCCAGTCACTCTCACAGCAGAGGGCGCTCGCGCAAAAGCTTTAGCGCTAGCAGACTCTGTAGGAGAGTGTTCAACAGTTCACCGCGAGGGTGGGGGGGGGGGGAGCCCGTGTAAGAGCCTTGTCAGTGTATATCCATGACAACAAGTGTTTTCATGCTTCAGTTTTGCATTACGTCAACTGAAATGTAAATTTGTGTCAGTTCTATTGTCACTCGGCCGTGGAGGCGATTTTGTTTTATATTGTAACGTAAAACTACATGAGCCTCAATATGGACCCTTGCCAATCGTACGGAAACACACACAAGCACAAGAGGGCCGGTCGCAAAAGGAAAACCAGTCCGTTTTTTTATTTCCAGGGCGGCAATGCAAACTGCAGTAGGACGGGACAAGAGAAACACAAAATTTAATAACGACGCAGTTAGACAAATAGTTTCAGGCTAAACAAGAATCCAGTTCAGGAATTATACGGAATAGACCGTTCCAGGGGAAATTCTGGCAGGCGCGTGTTTCGGGTAGCTCCAGCTCGCTCTGTGCTGCATAACATGCAAAAGGCGAGTACTGACTTAATTATAGTTGCATAATTTTCAACAGTTTATCATAGGTCAACAAAAAAACAAAAAGCCACTTTGTACAAATAAATATCTTGACTATCAAATAATACCATTTTAAGAATGAGATGGAGGCAAACAAATTAAAGAAAACAGCTGATATAAATGCCAACCGGCGAACGTAATGACTGTCACAACGCTGCGCGTGGCAGAAAACCAATGTATCGACCTCTTTGGGCCACACCAGAGGCCGCCACTGTGCAGACAACATAGCTATGGTAATGGGTGCGACACAGGTGTAAGATCAGATAAAGTTATATGAAAGGGAGGGGGGGGGGGGGCACGAGCCCCCTGTGCCCCACCCACCCCTGGCAAGCGGGCACAGAATTTGAAAAGATGGGGCACAGATATATCTAAGGATTAAAAAGGGGGGGCACGTGCCCCTTGTGCCCCCCCCCCCCCTGGCAATGGGACATACATGGTTAGTGGCTTTCCCTTCCTACTTACATATATTACCGCAATGGGACATACATGGTTAGTAGCTTTCCCTTCCTACTTTGGCCCTGTATATATATGACCACGATGTGAAACACAGCCTTTGGATATAAGCGTCCTGACTGATCGAGCCAGCCAGTAAACCAGTGTCGAGTTTCACTGTAATCGGAACCCGTCATGGCGGTCACAAGCACATGATCAGGTCGAGGACCACCTTCGTTCGTACATAGGGGCGCACCATTTCATATCAGGGGGGGGGGGGCCTAGAAAATATTTGAAAAAAATAGTTTGTTGTGACTATTTGGGGGCAAAAAATGTTTGCTTTTCAGATGCTAGAAAAAAAATAACTTGTTTTCATAATTCCCCAAAAAAATAACTTGTGAAAAATAAAAAAATTGCATGGTAATTTATTTTCTAGGCCCCCCCCCCCCCAGATATGAAATGGTGCGCCCCTTACGACCGTCAAACGAAGTACATACTTCCTTCGCAGTATGCGTGAAACCTAAATCGAGGTGCAGCCACTTTGTAACAACATGCATGTGTTCATAGTATGCAAATATAGATTTACGCTGGATTCTTATTGGTCTAACCATGGGAATCCCTTTACAATGAGCAACTCTATATTTAGAAACAATGACAGTGTATCCTGTTGGGCGGGGAATTCCCACTTTTTGACTGAACGGTGCGAACGAGCCGGAAGTGAACAAACTTAGCGTGAGCACTCGCTGCCAGGCGGCGTTTGTTGACTTCCGGTGAGCGGCGGAGCATTCAAAACGAAGCGAGAGGTGAAAAAAATCGCCCGGATTACAAGAAAATACGTTACCAAGCAAAGAAATTAAAGTGCGACGAAAGTTCAAAAAGCTTTAGGAACGTCGTGGCGCACATTGGCGGGTAGGCACTGTATATTTTTTCTGTTATGAACTTCAACTTGAGCCACCGGTCCGCGATTTCTGCCGATTTCTTGTTTTCGGCCGTGTCAGCGCCATGGCTCTCACACTAGCTCCGTTTACGGGCGTGGTCAGAGAGGCATGTACCAGGGCTATGTCAAAGCTATCGCCTGTGTCAACACTACCGCTGGGTGCTTATCATCTAATCCCGCGGCATAATATCGCTTTTCGGGTGCTTATCGCGCCTGGTGACCATGCCTGCGGCGGGCTACCTGGCTTGGTGCCAACAGTAATAATATTTCTCCCAACGCCTTATAGGGCTATACAGTTCTCGCGATCGGGCCGCGTGACTTCAGTTTTGGGGACAAACAAACACACGTGCTCCATGTTGAAGTATAAGCAGCTATAAGTCAATTTCTTTCCAGGTTTATTCTAAAGACTATGAGTACCATTTCACTAAACATGGCTATGAGAGATATACGTTAAAATATTTGGAGGCGATGAAGCGCAGAACTTTGGGAATATACAAGGAAAAATCCGTCTTCAAAATAGTCGAAAGCTAAAAATAACGTTCTAAATTTAGCCCTGCACCCGGGCTTTCGCAAGTTCACCACACAGCGAGTGACGTCACAGTTTCGCGTGCCTCCGCGGTAACAAAAATGGCGAGAGCAAGTGATCGACTTAACCATTCTGCTGTCAAAATGTGCAGTACATGGAGTAACAGCACACGGATGCGTCATTATACCACATGGTAAAGATAAAACAAGACCAGTTGGATGTTTTCGTATCACTTTTGGATCACGAAAAGACCAAGTTTCTTCATTTCTGTTTGAAGCGTTGCGCCAACGTTGTCACTCGGGGAGAATCCGTGTGACGTCATAATGCCTCGTTTTCGTAGGAAATGCAAAAAAACGTTAGTTTCTCAGTCGTATTGTCCCGTCGTAACAAATATTCGTCATTGTGATGGCGCAAAGGAATAAAAAATATGTCGTCTATCCGTTTTGTTAAGCTATATTTCTTAAATATTCTGAATCATATCGCTAGGCCTTCCGCAATGGACCCACCCCTCGGCGCCTGGCTCTTGCGCAGGTAGTCTGGTTCCCGGTCTCTCTCTTTGCGTAACATACACGTCACGCCTACGTCACAGATAGTCAGCATACCAGTGTGCGCAGAGCTTCTAAACTCGTTCCGAACACGTGCTTCGTTTGTTTGTCCCCAAAATGAGTAAACCGGAAGTCTAAGCGAACGAGACTTTATAGCCCTATCGCCCGAACCGTCATCAAAACAAACAAATCCCGTACTGTCTCGCGTCTACAACTTCCCATTAGTAGCAAGAGAACGAACTCTGCCCGGGGAACCTTGCCTATTTGAATTGATTTGATCTTTTTGATCTTTGATCCAATTTTACAGTATAGTTAAGCGGTCTACACGTCAATTCTATAGACCAACCAGGACGTCAGGCAGATTTTATCCACTGAAGGTAGTAGTAATACGTTAAATGACGAACAACGGACGGGAAACAGCCCCTTTTTTTAACTCAATCAACTCTTTTTTTTTACTCAATCAATGTATGAGCTTGGGCCTTAGTTTTACTGGACTGATATTCGTTTATATCGTGCTTTAGCCGCAATTTGAGTATTCTGTACTGGATGCACAATAATTGCACAGTTTAAATGTCCTTAATATATATGTCCCGTTATTCCGTAGCTCCCGGTCTCAATTTATGTCAATATGATTATCGATATTATTTCTGCCCAATGTCTACCTTCTGCCTGCTACTATTTGACGTATAAAGCAAAATACTGTCATACTGTTATTTCTTTCGCTTATTACTACGAACGCTAGGCGGTTAGTATAATTTATTTTGGCCGACGGTATTAGTCGTTTGATTATACCGGGTATGGAAGGGGTGGGTGGGGACCCTAATGTCGGTGCAGAACATATCTATTTGGCACAGTATTGTTGACACAGTTAATGTTGACACAGTTGTTATGAATTCTGATAGTTTCGCATCGTCATTCAGACTAAACAAGATTTTTTTTTTCGGAGCAGCCCTGGTCAGGCGAGTTGCGCGTCCGTTGATCTAGGGAAGCAATTTTGTTCGTGACAACAGGTGGCCTTTCCATCCATTATCTGACAAATATGCAATGGAATCTTTTGTAAATGATGATAAAACGAAACTAGAGATGCAAAGCTATCAAAATACTTACATGGCAGGTCTTGCAAAAAGTCCTTCAAATGCCTTTGTAGACTTTTAAGAGTTTGTAGAGCCTCCGCGTCGGACATGTTTACATGCCTGGAACGCTCCCACAATTCACTGCCGGGTTAATTATGATCTGACAACGAGGTTTAGACCCTAATAATGGGCTCCCTCATATCATCCAATCCAATCAAGCTGAACAAGAGTAATATATGCAGAAACAAATATGCATAAGTAAATCAAGATGTCAAAACCATCCGTCCTTGGAACGAAGTGCACACGAACCTTATGGGAAGTACGTACTACGAAGGACGTTCGTCCGTCTAACGACGGTCAGTCCTCGACCTGACAACTCCGGTATTCGAATTCGAGTCTGATTCCTGGAGGAATTTGGCGGCCAGTAAGAGATATGAAAACGCCTCCTGTCGTATTATTAACTATGAGGAGGTAGTGCTATGTAGGCCCGGTATGTAGATTATGATCGATATTTGCTGGGAGTCTTGCCTCCTTCTCAACGCATCCCTCCACCCTCCCCTTTACCACCCACCTCCCCCATCACCCCATTAATCCTCGCCCCCTCACCTTCGCCTTCCCTTTCCCCCTCACCCTCACCCCCTCGCCTTCCCCTTCCCCTTCACCCTCTCACCCTCGCCTTCCAATTCCCCCTCACCCCCCCACCCTCGCCTTCCCTTCCCTTCCCCTTCCCCTTCACCCTCTCACCCTCGCCTTCCAATTCCCCCTCACCTCCTCACCCTCGCCTTCCCCTTCCCCCTCACCCCCTCACCCTCGCTTTCCAATTCCCCTTCCCCTCACCCTCGCCTTCCCCTTCCAACTCACTCTCACCCTCGCCTTCCCTTTCTCCATCGCCCTCATCCCATCAACCTCGCCTTCCCCTTGCCCCTCACCCTCACCCCCTCACCCTCACCTCCTCACCCTCGCCTTCCCCTTGCCCCTCACCCTCAACCCCTCACCCTCGCCTTCCATTTCTCCCTCACCCCCTCACCCTCGCCTTTCCTTGCCCCTCACCCTCACTCCCTCACCCTCGCCTTCACCTTGCCCCTCACCCCCTCACCCTCGCCTTCCCCTTGCCCCTCACCCTCACCCCCTCACCCTCACCCCCTCACCCTCGCCTTCCCCTTGCCTCTCACCCTCACCCCTCACCCTCGCCTTCCCCTTGCCCCTCACCCTCAACCCCTCACCCTCGCCTTCCCTTTCTCCCTCACCCCCTCACCCTCGCCTTTCCTTGCCCCTCACCCTCACTTCCTCACCCTCGCCTTCACCTTGCCCCTCACCCCCTCACCCTCGCCTTCCCCTTGCCCCTCACCCCCTCACCCTTGCCTTCCCCTTGTCCCTCACCCTCACCCCTTCACCCTCGCCTTTCCCTTGCCCCTCACCTCCTCACCTTCGCCTTCCCCTTCCCCTCACTCTCGCCTTTCCCTTGCCCCTCACCCCCATCCTCGCCTTCACCTTGCCCCTCACCCCCTTACCCTCTCACCCTCGCCTTCCCTTTCTCCATCGCCCTCATCCCATCAACCTCGCCTTCCCCTTGCCCCTCACCCTCACCCCCTCACCCTCACCCCTCGCCTTCCCCTTGCCCCTCACCCTCACCCCCTCACCCTCGCCTTCCCCTTGCCCCTCACCCTCAACCCCTCACCCTCGCCTTCCCTTTCTCCCTCACCCCCTCACCCTCGCCTTTCCTTGCCCCTCACCCTCACTCCCTCACCCTCACTCCCTCACCCTCGCCTTCACCTTGCCCCTCACCCCCTCACCCTCGCCTTCCCCTTGCCCCTCACCCCCTCACCCTCGCCTTCCCCTTGTCCCTCACCCTCACCCCCTCACCCTCGCCTTTCCCTTGCCCCTCACCTCCTCACCTTCGCCTTCCCCTTCCCCTCACCCTCGCCTTCCCCTTGTCCCTCATCCTCGCCTTTCCCTTGCCCCTCACCCCCATCCTCGCCTTCACCTTGCCCCTCACCCCCTTACCCCCTCACCCTCGCCTTCACCTTGCCCCTCACCCCCTTACCCTCTCACCCTCGCCTTCCCTTTCTCCATCGCCCTCATCCCATCAACCTCGCCTTCCCCTTGCCCCTCACCCTCACCCCCTCACCCTCACCCCCTCACCCTCGCCTTCCCCTTGCCCCTCACCCTCACCCCCTCACCCTCGCCTTCCCCTTGCCCCTCACCCTCAACCCCTCACCCTCGCCTTCCCTTTCTCCCTCACCCCCTCACCCTCGCCTTTCCTTGCCCCTCACCCTCACTCCCTCACCCTCGCCTTCACCTTGCCCCTCACCCCCTCACCCTCGCCTTCCCCTTGCCCCTCAACCCCCTCACCCTCGCCTTCCCCTTGTCCCTCACCCTCACCCCCTCACCCTCGCCTTTCCCTTGCCCCTCACCTCCTCACCTTCGCCTTCCCCTTCCCCTCACCCTCGCCTTCCCCTTGTCCCTCATCCTCGCCTTTCCCTTGCCCCTCACCCCCATCCTCGCCTTCACCTTGCCCCTCACCCCCTTACCCCCTCACCCTCGCCTTCCGCTTGCCCCTCACCCCCTCACCCTCGCCTTCCCCTTGCCCCTCATCCTCACCCCCTCACCCTCGCCTTCCCCTTCCGCCTCACCCTCGCCTTCCCCCACTCCCTCACCCTCGCCTTCTCCTTCCCCTTCAACCTCAACCCCGCACACTCGCCTTCCCCTTCCCTCTCATTCTCACCCTCTCCTTCCCTTTCCCCCTCGCCTTCCCTTTCCCCCTCACCCTCGCCTTTCCCTTCCCCCTCACCCTCACCCTCTCACTCTCACCCCCTCCTTCCCTTCCCCCCTCACCCTCACCCCCTCAAACTCGCCTTCCCCTTGCCCCTCACCCTCACCCCCTCACCCTCGCCTTTCCCTTCCCCCTCACCCTCACCCTCTCACTCTCACCCCCTCCTTCCCTTCCCCCCTCACCCTCACCCCCTCAAACTCGCCTTCCCCTTGCCCCTCACCCTCACCCCCTCACCCTCGCCTTCCCCTTCCCCCTCACCTTCGCCTTTCCCTTCCCCCTCACCCTCACCCTCTCACTCCCACCCTCTCCTTCCCTTTCCCCCTCGCCTTCCCTTTCCCCCTCACACTCACCCCCTCAACCTCGCCTTCCCCTTGCCCCTCATCCTCACCCCCTCACCCTCGCCTTCCCCTTCCCCCTCACCTTCGCCTTTCCCTTCCCCCTCACCCCCACCCCCTCACCCTCGCCTTTCCCTTCCCCCTCATCCTCACCCTCGCCTTCCCATTCCCCTTCACCCCCTCACCCTCGCCTTCCCCTCCCCCCTCACTCTCACCATCGCCTTCCCTTTCCCCCTCACCCTCACCCCCTCAACCTCACCTTCCCCTTGCCCCTCACCCTCACCCCCTCACCCTCGTCTTCCCCTTGCCCCTCACCCTCACCCCCTCACCCTCGCCTTCCCCTTGCCCCTCATCCCCTCACCCCTCACCCTCGCCTTCCCCTTCCCCTCACCTTCACCTTCCTCTTGTCCCTCATCCTCGCCTTCCCCCTCACCCCTTTACACCCTCACCCTCGCCTTCCCCCTCACCCCTTTACACCCTCACCCTCGCCTTCCCCTTGTCCCTCACCCTCGCCTTCCCCTTGCCCCTCACCCCTCACCCTCGCCTTCCCCCTCACCCCTTTACACCCTCACCCTCGCCTTCCCCTTGTCCCTCATCCTCGCCTTCCCCTTGTCCCTCACCCTCGCCTTCCCCTTGCCCCTCATCCTCACCCCCTCACCCTCGCCTTTCCTTGCCCCTCACCCTCACCCCCTCACCCTCGCCTTCCCCTTCCGCCTCACCCTCGCCTTCTCCTCACCCTCGCCTTCCCCCACTCCCTCACCCTCGCCTTTCCCTTGCCCCTCACCCTCACCCTCGCCTTCCCCTTCCCCCTCACCTTCGCCTTTCCCTTCCCCCTCACCCTCACCCTCTCACTCTCACCCTCTCCTTCCCTTTCCCGCTCGCCTTCCCTTTCCCCCTCACCCTCACCCCCTCAACCTCGCCTTCCCCTTGCCCCTCACCCTCACCCCCTCACCCTCGCCTTCCCCTTGCCCCTCATCCCCTCACCCCTCACCCTCGCCTTCCCCTTCCCCTCACCTTCACCTTCCTCTTGTCCCTCATCCTCGCCTTCCCCTTGCCCCTCACCCCTCACCCTCGCCTTCCCCTTCCCCTCACCTTCGCCTTCCTATTGTCCCTCATCCTCGCCTTCCCCCTCACCCCTTTACACCCTCATCCTCGCCTTCCCCCTCACCCCTTTACACCCTCACCCTCGCCTTCCCCCTCACCCCTTTACACCCTCACCCTCGCCTTCCCCTTGTCCCTCACCCTCGCCTTCCCCTTGCCCCTCATCCTCACCCCCTCACCCTCGCCTTTCCTTGCCCCTCACCCTCACCCCCTCACCCTCGCCTTCCCCTTCCGCCTCACCCTCGCCTTCTCCTCACCCTCGCCTTCCCCCACTCCCTCACCCTCGCCTTTCCCTTGCCCCTCACCCTCACCCTCGCCTTCCCCTTCCCCCTCACCTTCGCCTTTCCCTTCCCCCTCACCCTCACCCTCTCACTCTCACCCTCTCCTTCCCTTTCCCGCTCGCCTTCCCTTTCCCCCTCACCCTCACCCCCTCAACCTCGCCTTCCCCTTGCCCCTCACCCTCACCCCCTCACCCTCGCCTTCCCCTTCCCCCTCACCTTCGTCTTTCCCTTCCCCCTCACCCTCACCCGCTCACTCCCACCCTCTCCTTCCCTTTCACCCTCGCCTTCCCTTTCCCCCTCACCCTCACCCCCTCAACCTCGCCTTCCCCTTGCCCCTCACCCTCACCCCCTCACCCTCGCCTTCCCCTTCCCCCTCACCTTCGCCTTTCCCTTCCCCCTCACCCTCACCCCCTCACCCTCGCCTTTCCCTTCCCCCTCACCCTCGCCTTCCCATTCCCCTTCACCCCCTCACCCTCGCCTTCCCCTCCCCTCTCACTCTCACCATCGCCTTCCCTTTCCCCCTCACCCTCACCCCCTCAACCTCGCCTTCCCCTTGCCCCTCACCCTCACCCCCTCACCCTCGCCTTCCCCTTCCCCCTCACCTTCGCCTTTCCCTTCCCCCTCACCCTCACCCCCTCACCCTCGCCTTTCCCTTCCCCCTCACCCTCGCCTTCCCATTCCCCTTCACCCCCTCACCCTCGCCTTCCCCTCCCCTCTCACTCTCACCATCGCCTTCCCTTTCCCCCTCACCCTCACCCCCTCAACCTCACCTTCCCCTTGCCCCTCACCCTCACCCCTCACCCTCGCCTTCCCCTTGCTCCTCACCCTCACCCTCACCCCCTCACCCTCGCCTTCCCCTTGCCCCTCATCCCCTCACCCCTCACCATCGCCTTCCCCTTCCCCTCACCTTCGCCTTCCTCTTGTCCCTCATCCACGCCTTCCCCTTGCCCCTCACCCTCAACCTCGCCTTCCCCCTCACCCCTTTACCCCCTCACCCTCGCCTTCCCCCTTGTCCCTCACCCTCGCCTTCCCCTTGCCCCTCATCCTCACCCCCTCACCCTCGCCTTTCCTTGCCCCTCATCCTCACCCCCTCACCCTCGCCTTCACCTTGCCCCTCACCCCCTCACTCCCTCACCCTCGCCTTCACCTTGCCCCTCACCCCCTCACCCTCGCCTTCCCCTTGCCCCTCATCCTCACCCCCTCACTCTCGTCTTTAACTTGCCCATCACCTCCTCACCCCTCACCCTCGCCTTACCCTCCCCTCACCCTCACCCCCTCACCCTCGCCTTTTCCTTGCCCCTAATCCTCACCCCCTCACCCTCGCCTTTCCTTTCCCCTCACCCTCACACCATCAACCTCGCCTTCCCCTTGCCCCCACCCTCACCCCCTCACCCTCGCCTTCCCCTTGCCCCTTACCCTCACCCCCTCACCCCGTCACCCTCGCCTTCCCCTTGCCCCTCACCATCACCCCCTCACCCTCGCCTTCCCCTTGCCCCTCATCCTCACCCCCTTACCCTTACCTTCCTCTGCCCCCTCACCCTCACCCCCTCACCCTCGCCTTCCTCTTCCCCTCACCCTCACCCCCTCACCCTCGCCTTCCCCTTGCCCCTCACTCTCACCCCTCACCCTCGCCTTCCCTTTCCCCCTCACCCTCACCCCCTCAACCTCGTCTTCCTCTTGCCCCTCACCCTCACCCCCTCACCCTCGCCTTCCCCTTGCCCCTCACCCCCTCACCCCTCACCCTCGCCTTCCCCTTCCCCTCACCCCCTCACCCTCGCCTTTCCTTGCCCCTCATCCTCACCCCCCTCACCCTCGCCTTTCCTTGCTCCTCACCCTCACCCCTCACCTTCGCCTTTCCCTTCCCTCTCACCCTCACCCCCTCACCCTCGCCTTCCCCTTGCCCCTCACCCTCGCGTCCTCCTTGCCCCTCACCCCCTCACCCCCTCACCCTCGCCTTTCCCTTGCCCCTCACCCCTAACCCCCTCACCCTCGCCTTCCCTTCCCCCTCGCCCCCCTCACCCCCTTACACCTCACCCCATGCCGCTTTCTCCCTCACCCCATCCCGCCTTCTCCCTCACCCCACCCGCCTCCCCCCCCTCACCCCCTCGCCTTTCCCCTGTCTCGTTTTCCATCTCACCCCCGCTCTTCCCCGTCACCCTCACCCCCTTAACCTGAGCCCGCGTCCTACACAGAGTGCACACACACCCCCTGAGATCAAGACTTCCTCACCCTCACCCCCTCACCCCCTCACCCCCTTCACCTGAGCCCGCGTCCTACACAGAGTGCACACACACCCCCTGAGATCAAGACTTGATCGAAGATTTTTCTTCATAATCACGCACATATTAGAGTATAATTGACGATTCGTGCTGAGTGGATTGACGAGGAGTCCGTCGAGATATCTGCACTCAGGACTCAATCTAGAGGAACGAGAGAATAAGAGTTAATCCTTTAGCATCAACATGGCAGTTTAAAAAAAATAAATAAGGGGTGAGGGGGGGGGGGTACCCACTTTTATTCTCGGCAATAGCAACCCGGTAGTAACCTGTGTGTCGAGAGGTTGGTGTAAGTGTGTACAAGTGGGTGTCGGTTTCAGCTGGGAAGACCGGATGTGGGGGGGGGGGGGGGGGGGGCGGGGAGGAGTCGAGGGGTGTTTATGGTCCGCCACGTATGGCTTCTCTGTCGGTAGCGTCTCGGTGAGGGTGTTAAAACCCTCTCGCATTGGAAAGGTGTCTGCTGAATATGTTTATGCTAAGAGCGCTTTATATATATATATATATATATATATATATATAAAATAGATAAAAAAGAGTTGAGTCCAATTAGGTTAAGCTCATGAACGACGCTTTACGTAGTACTTCCGCATAGCACGATACATTTTATGTATGTACTTCCTTATAGCCTCGGTAGTCGTACTGATCGGATGTTGGACCAACACACGTTTTGCGCCGCTAATTCTAAGCGGCCGCCCCGATAGCTCAGTGGGTTGAGAACGCTCGCATTGAGCGTTCTGGCCACCTGGGAGCCTAACGACACGTGGATCGGTGGTTCGCGCCCCGCTGTGGCTGTGTCTTTGTGGTCGCAGGGATACCCCCGGCGATTGTAATGATGCTACCTATTCATATTTTCGTGACATGCAATAGCCAGATAAAGGGCAATATAACCTTTTCCCTGGAGTGTGATATGCCGATGGTGAGCGTAGAATATAACAGAACAGAAGAGTCCCAGAGAGTTCAGAGGTCAGGGTGGGGTTGGGTGGGTACTCACACAGAGGTCATGGTGGGGTGGGGTGGGTACTCACACAGAGGTCAGGGTTGGGTGTGGGAGGGTACTCACCCCACCGCGACCGATGTGTGAGTACCCGCCCCACCCTGACCTCTGTGTGAGTACCCGCCCCACCCTGACCTCTGTGTGAGTACCCACCTCACCCTGACCTCTGTGTGAGTACCCACCCCACCCTGACCTCTGTGTGAGTACCCACCCCACCCTGACCTCTGTGTGAGTACCCACCCCACCCTGACCGCTGTGTGAGTACCCGCCCCACCCTGACCTCTGTGTGAGTACCCGCCCCACCCTGACCTCTGTATGAGTACCCATCCCACCCTGACCTCTGTGTGAGTACCCACCCCACCCTGACCTCTGTGTGAGTACCCACCCCACCCTGACCTCTGTGTGAGTACCCGCCCCACCCTCACCTCTGTGTGAGTACCCGCCCCACCCTGACCTCTGTATGAGTACCCACCCCACCCTGACCTCTGTGTGAGTACCCACCCCACCCTGACCGCTGTGTGAGTACCCACCCCACCCTGACCGCTGGGTGAGTACCCACCCCACCCTGACCTCTGTGTGAGTACCCACCCCACCCTGACCTCTGTGTGAGTACCCGCCCCACCCTGACCTCTGTGTGAGTACCCACCCCACCCTGACCTCTGTGTGAGTACCCACCCCACCCTGACCTCTGTGTGAGTACCCACCCCACCCTGACCTCTGTGTGAGTACCCGCCCCACCCTCACCTCTGTGTGAGTACCCGCCCCACCCTGACCTCTGTATGAGTACCCACCCCACCCTGACCTCTGTGTGAGTACCCACCCCACCCTGACCGCTGTGTGAGTACCCACCCCACCCTGACCGCTGGGTGAGTACCCACCCCACCCTGACCTCTGTGTGAGTACCCACCCCACACCGTCCTCTGTGTGAGTACCCACCCCACCCTGACCTCTGTGTGAGTACCCACCCCACCCTGACCTCTGTGTGAGTACCCACCCCACCCTGACCTCTGTGTGAGTACCCACCCCACCCTGACCGCTGTGTGAGTACCCGCCCCACCCTGACCGCTGTGTGAGTACCCACCCCACCCTGACCGCTGTGTGAGTACCCGCCCCACCCTGACCGCTGTGTGAGTACCCGCCCCACCCTGACCTCTGCGCGATTACGAATTTATTTTTCACGATTTTGTTCTGCTCTATTCTCCGTTCTAATCTGATCTGTTCTATTTTACTCTGCTCTACTCCAATACGATCTATTGTGGTCGGTACTGCGCAACTCTGCTCCGCTCTACTTTCTACTCTTTTCTGATGTACTACTCTACTCTTGTATTCCGCTTCGTTCTACTATTCACTCTTCTGTGATACTCTATTGTATTCTGCTTCGTTCTACTATTCACTTTTCTCTGATTTACTTTGCTGTTCTAATCTTCTCTGATTTATTTTACTTTACTCCAGTCTACTTTCTACCCTTCTCTAATTTATTAGACTCTAATTTGTCTTACACTTCTCTGAATTGCTATGCTCTACTCTGTTCTACTGTACTGCGTTCGTTGGGCAGCCCTGACAGAGCACACGCGACAATAAGCCAATACCCTACCTACACTTCCGCCGGTTGATCAAAACAGGTTCCCAATCGAAAACATCCCCTTTGTGGGTGCGTATAGCGGGCATACACTCTATTGTTATTATTACGATACGCACGGCTTCCCATAGCCATGCGCGTGGGCTGGTCACCGAGCATCAACCCGGAGAGGTCTGCAACGCCCCCCGCCCCCTCTGCCCCCCACGCACACTCCGCTTCCGTTCCCACCGGTCTCGTAGCCACATAAACGGTTGCTGTGTCTTTCACAGCCTCACTTAGCACACGACAGCAGCCGACTTCAGACGGACGACACGCAGACCTCTCGACACCCGACATCAGAGACATCACACACCAGGTGAGGCGACCTTACCTTACTGACCAGCCTCATCGCCATACCACGCACAGATTGTACGCATAGTCTCCATAGATACGTGATGTGAGTCTAATTGTCGCCAGTTAGCAGGTCAGCTTAATAATTGTAGATATGTTTAATTAGGTTGACTATATCATATGTGTAAAATGCCGATTCACAAGTTGACTAGCAGTTCCTGTTACCATCTTGAAGCGGGTATTCAGTTTTGGGGTTGATTTTCAGTCGAGTTTCACTTGCTATAACGCGCGTTTGCAGAGGCATAACTATCTTGACAGAACCTCACTCCAGCGTCTGTTATATAGTGGTTTCCTTTTCAACGGCTTGAAATTCCGGGATATTGTAATGAGCGCTCCGTTTGACATTCCTACCCACTTGTTGCTTCGATATTTAACGAGACACAGTTAACCGTATTTAATGTATTTGGCAGACTACGAGCTTTTTCAGCCGTGTGTAGAGTATGTCGTTTTGTTTAAAAGTTCATCTTAGTAATCCTGCGATAAAACTGATCACGCTATAGGATGCGTGGGGTGTCAAATAAATTGTTCTTACCTACATATTCGAAATTTGCTTCGCCATGGTGACTACTCATAGGCTGACAATGGCAGGCGCTCTGTCCACTTTCGGGTTCTGATATTCACTCAGCTTGTACACCGGGTCACATCATTTTAAGATGATATTCTTTATCTCGCTGTCCGTCCCACCTCCTACTAATCCCATTACATCATTATGCGCATGCCGCACCCATACCCCGCGTAACACCCAGTGCTTGATAAGTAACGAATAACGTGAAGAATGAGCTAACACGGTAGTTATAGCCCCATGTTACTGCTATATTGAAGAAGAGCTATATCCCGCCACATGACAACAGTCATACCGCGTAAATGTCATACCAGGTTTTGCATGCATTATGACTCAACCCCCCCCCCCCCCAACCAAAAAAAAAAAAAAAAAAAAAACGCGCTGTTAATATCACAATCACCATAAATCGTTGTAAAAAACTAAATTGTGTGGATAAAAATGAAACCCGCAAAGGCTCGTCACGACCTGTGACTGGTTTAGTCCATACGGACATAACTCAAGCAAACCCTCGAAGATGAGGGGCACAAACACAGGTGACAAAACTTCCACTTTTTTTTATTACGTGTTGCTTCTTTTTAAATATTGAAGTAGATTAATGCGACAGTCAGATGACCACCGCTCGCCGCTAACCCTGGGAAGACTGCAGGACTGCTCAGTGACAGTGATGACGAGTGCTGTGTCATAGACACCCCGCCCCGCGCAGCTCGACAGGTGCAACGCGACAGTGGACATCATGGCATTTGCAGCGTAAATGCCACGATGGTCACTGTCGAGTCGCGGCGCGGCGCGTTCAACAGGTATAAATGGTTCACCTGTTGAATGCGCCGCATGGCCGCGCGATGTTATCCCGCTAAACCTTCCCAGAATGCGTTGCGCGTCGGGTTGCGTGCGTGCATTCGTGCGTGGAGCCGCGTACATACTAACCAGGCCTGGCTCAGTCACTCTAGCATCTCCTTAGAGTGAGCCAGGCCTGGTTACATACATACATGCATACATACACCTTTGTATCCACAAGTGGACACGATGGCTTTGTCATTTATAAGCACTGACTGCTTGGGATGGTAATGCACTAAAACACAGGTGAGACCAGCGCGCGGTCGTCACGTGAACAGAGTGCCGGCCGCGTCCCCAGTGGCGAACGGCGGGCAGGGTGACTCATGGTGACCCGGATGTACATAAGCGCGCTAACCATGTGAGAAGGTGGGGAAGGGGGGTAACCCTGTGGGAGGGTGGGGAGGGGCGGGGGTAACCCTGTGGGATGGTGGGGAGGGGGGCAACCATGTGGGATGGTGGGGGGCGGCGATGAATAGTCTAGGAATAGTCGTGGGTTAATCAGCTCAGTGTTGTATCAACTTCACCCCCATCATGGTATCCAGTCCGGCCGAACAGCGATGATTTTGTTGATTGGTTCATGCACTCTTCCTCCTTCGCAATCTAAATATAAGCCACAGTGAATACGATAGATACGGGCTTTGTTTGCACCAGGAAGGTGCGACACGACACAAATTACTCGGGTGTCCAGATAACTATTATATCCAGGATCCAGGAGCTTTCAATGCGTCCTTCGCTGTGGAGGTCTCTTTGTGACGTCACTTCAACGGACAAAAAAACCTAAACCATTTGGATAAAAAGGGAGGTGGGCCGGGGGGGGGGGGGGGGGGCTGAAAGGGGCCACTGGACTTTCTGGACCGCAACACGAGTAGCTCGTCGACGCTAATTCCTGGATGGTGCCGTGATCTGTGCACTGCCCTTGTGGCTTAATACTAGATGTCATAACGCTTCAGGCGTAATTTGTCGACCGTACGAAGATCTACGTACGGTCACTAGGCCTAGAATCTTTTAGTACCTGTGACCGCCCGAAGTACAGCCTGTGAAACTTGACTGTCCCCCTGGCCTATAGCTGTGTTGTTGCAAGCGGAAGTGTATAACATCCGCTCTACATCTCAGCACCACTCGGCACACAGATATCTGTATATCATTTGATTATGTATAAATTGCCTATGCGATGACGTGTCCCATGAGTAAACCGAAATATCTTACCTTTTCCAGTCTCGATTGTACATATCACTCTGCCCCGATCATATCTGCTTTATGCTGTTTTGATCCCATGATAATATCGTTTCAGTTTGATATAAACTTAAGCTTGTTATTGACGTGGTTCAACATATATATTTCATGAGAATTCTTTGAATATTTTTGACTCGTTTAAAAAAAGTCTCACAAGCTACTTTAAAGAAACCTTGCAGTTGTGAAACCATGTTCCATCCCTTATGAAATCATTCATATTGTATTGTGTAGAGCGAAGTAGACGTGGATGATAATGTAATTAATAATTAAAGGGTAATGACAGGGAACTTTGTTGAAAGTTGTTGAAAGTTATTGAATTTTGACTCACGAGAAATGGTCTATAGAGCATGCAAGTTAAAGGGTTAAAGGACAAGGTCCGTAGAAAGTGCAGTTCGACTCCGCAGCCAGGTGGAATGATGTATGCACCGTATATGTTAAAGGGTTAACAGACAAGGTCCTTAGACAGTGCAGTTTCACTCAGCAGCCAGGTGGAGTGATCTATGCAACGTACATATTAAAGGGTTAAAATACAAGGTCCGTGAAAAAGTGCAGTTCCACTCCGCAGCAGGTTGGAGCTATCTATGCAGGGTAATATGTAAAGGGTTAAAAGACAAGGTCCGTAGAAAAGTGCAGTTCGACTCGGCAGCCAGGTGAAGCGATCTATGCTGCGTGCAAGTGAAAGGGTTAAAGGACAAGGGCCTTAGAAAATGCAGTTCGACTCAGTCACGTGGAGCGATATTTGCGCCAATAGGTTGGTTAGCCATCCGCCAATGTCGTCATGAAGTGGTTGTTCCGGTCCATCGTGGGCGTTCACTGGCGCATGTTTGTCTTGTGGTCATAAAGACCGATTTGAAAAGGGTATCAACTGCTTTCATAGCGCAAATGTCGCCTGCTAGACACCGAACAGACATGTCTCCTTTACAAGTCTACTCGTGAATGAAGCGCAGCCACGTCTGTGTAGGAACAACAAAAGAAACGGTCATAAAACCTCTCAAGTGATATTAAACCCAGGTGTCTAGAACGACCAAACATATTTCTATATATATATAGGCGTGCTACGATGCATTTCATATGACAGCAAATTTCATATGCCAGCAATATCCCATTATAGTCACTTCATTTGCATATTCATATATACACTGACATAAATATACAGGTCCTATAGTACAACATCAAAGCGCTGTACGATCAAATGCAAAGTACCTGGCGCAAGTGCGTTTCGGTGTCAAAATGTATTCAACCGCGCATTTCGAGCGATTCGGTTAGAGTTTATTAATAGTTTTCGTGTCTCACGGGAAGCGAGCAATATATGCCAAACTGGCAGCTAGAGTTAGGAACCAAGAAAGGCAGGAGATACTTACCAGAATTTCAACAGTATATTTAAAGCAAAGTTCGTACGACTCCCTGCCTCCCCCCCCCCCCCCCACCCCCACACACACACAGTCATATTTTACACGGTCGCATGAACGCATTTACAAAAGCATAGAAAAACTGATTGCATTAAACCAAAATTTTGCGTGTCACGGTTCAATTATTACCGTGCCAACGATTGTGACGTTGGCTAGACAACGCGCTTAGCCCGTTCGCCCGCTCACTGACTCCTGCATATGTCCGGTGTGGCACCAAAGAGTGTAATATACATTATATCACACACTTTGGTGCCAAGCGGAAGTGTTTCCCAAATGCGCAATTGTCCCTCTTAGATAGAATGCATGATATTTAGACCCGCTCGCCTCCATGTGTTCATACGGTGCCATTATGATAGGTACAGAGGCGACATACCGCATGGAGGGCGATCCCGCATACCACACCGGCCTCAATGATGAGACATGCTAACTACGCATCTTATAAGGATCTGTCCCCGTTGCTGGCTTTGGGGGGTGGGGGGGGGGGGGGGGGGTCGCGGTAAGTTTTTTACCATTAAAATCCGATAGATCGGGACGTTTTAATGTAAAAAGCCGCTCCGTCGGGACGTTTACCGCCAAAATCCGTTCGGAAGGTGTGTATGTTTTCGCGGCAACCCGCTCTATGAACGTCCTTTTTCAAAGCCCCCCCGCCCCCCCGCGATAGGAAGTTTTGAAATATCTGCCCTATCTTATGTATCTTTTTCATCTTAAATGTATGCTCTATAGAGTTATTTTTTCATCATAAATGTACGCTCTATAGAGGTATCTTTTTCATCATAAATGTACGCTCTATAGAGGTATCTTTTTCATCATAAATGTACGCTCTATAGAGGTATCTTTCTCATCATAAATGTAGGTACTATAGAGGTATCTTTTTCATCATAAATGTACCCTCTATAGAGGTATCTTTATCATCATAAATGTACGCTCTGTAGGGGTATTCCCTGTCTTTATCATTGTAAAAGTACGCTCTATAGATATATCTTTTTCTTCACGAACATCAGCTCTCTCATGCATCAAGGCACCCGCGGACCGCCCCCCCCCCCAAAAAAAAAACAGATTTATATAATAGTGCGCTTCCCCCTCTCCCCTGGGGGGATCTGTCCTTTCTTTTCCTTGGAACTTCCTCTTAACTATCTCCGGATATGGAGCATGGCTGGCATGTGATACAGAAAAAAAAAAGACGGTCGACATGTATATGTCACATGCCAGTGCAGATGGACATTCGCGCCCTGCTGGCTCGGCGTGTGGTGTTCCATACCTTCTCATGGTATGCGAGGCATTAACATATGTATATCACGCTGGTATTTAATGTGGATGAATATGAAGAAAGTGGCAACATTCCTCATGTGTGCCCCCTCCCACCACCCCCAATCCGCCCCGCCCGCCCCGCTCTCATCATTTCATCCCTCCGCCTACCCTAACCCACGCAAAGACACATACCTAGACACCACAGACTTGTTTATGAGGCTGGTTTAACAGACCGAGGAGGAGGGGGGGGGGGCGATTTGTGGTTAACTGGGGGGGGGGGGGGGGGGGGTGCTTGCTAAGGGATGAGGCGTTTTAGCGTGGAATACCTGAGTGGCGACTCAGCGTTGGGCGTAAATGGCATGCGTGGAGAAGGGGTTTGTGTCAGGTACAACAAGGAAAGCCGGTGTGCCCCCCTCCCCCCCCCCCCGCTGTGCCTCGACTGCCAGAATAGACATTGCGGCACGGCGAAGACACTGCCAGTAATGTATAGTATATGTGCACGACCTGCAATATAAGTTAGATCAACTCGAGTGCTGCATCGCTAGGGGGCATTCTAGCGTTACCTTTTTTATCCCACCGGTCACTCTCTGCCTTCGACTCACTCCGCTAGGGCTCCATTATATCTCGGTAAAAGCGGAGCTTGCGTAGCGCGACCGCTTTTTATCTATCCAGTATTTTAATTGCGAGCGGCACGTAAGGACATTTTCACATATCTTTAGTGTTAGAAGTGGGAACACCCAAAGATAAAAACAGTGCACAGTCTCACAAAAGAGCCCGACATATATATTCCGCCCGATAACAGGTGGGGCCTAGTGAAACCATAGTAGGAGAAAAACGGTGAGAAAAAACTTGGTGCCCTGCGCGCATCTGAGTCTACGCGCCTGTGACCGTCATGTGGACTGGGGCTAAAACCATCAAACTAGCCCTGTTTGTGGTCTACAGACTTGATGGACCGGAGGTCTATAGCGGCCTGGCAGATTTTTGCCCCGATAACTATTAACAGCCATGAACAGGGCTAAAAACTAGCCAGGCAATGACATGTGTTGCCCATTCAGGGTTTTGAATCTCATTGGTTGTTTTGTGGCCTAGTTTTGGTTTTAGTTAACCTAACTTCCTACGCAGCGGGGTGAGTGGGTGGAGGGGGCAGGGAGAAGGAGGGGGTGGGGGTGGGGGGAGGGTTATGACTGGGAAGCCCGTACCCTTTCATAGCCACTGCCATTATCCCCAAATAAATCTCATTGGTGCTAATCATATATGTTTTTTTTTGTCTTTGCAGCCACACAACCCAAACAATCATGAATCGTGTGTTCTTCCTCGCATCACTCCTGTGTCTGCTCCAGATGGGTAAGCGCCTGCAATCCTAATCGACATCATTGTACAGAAGGTTTTGTCTTGCAAGCCGGTGTACACGTGGTATGCGCACTCGCTCCCCAGGCTGAGGTGTCCCCCTAAGCCTTGTCTACCATAATGACACCTTTTACGAATTTAAAGGTTACTTTTGAAGTGAATACAGCTTTACCGTAGACTTCTGAATTGAAGTGATATTAGTTAGTCAACCGGGCTTGAGCTGAAATAGACAAATAGCGTGACTCATGATGTTATAGTGCCAAAGGGATCAATACAGACTATTGGGTCAGTTTTGTACCGCTGATACAACGCGACAGTGACTTGGTGAAATTCGGGAATGGAACTGTTCATTTTTGATCTAGGCACCCAAATCAGCATATTGCGACAGACCTGGCATTGCGTCAAACCTGGAGCGAACATTTGTTCTTACCAAGCCCATCAGGCGTGTCTTGGTCAGTTGACAGATCAACCAACATTCTGTATAACCTGCCAGGAAGCCTCCTTTTCTCAAGTTTATTTCCTCACTTCGCTCTCCAGTGCTTCTAGCGTCGGCGGCTACCTCAACTGCTGAGCCAACGAGTGAAATCCCGGGGATGACCGTAAGTGAAATCCGTATTTTAGTTGTCGCAATCTGTTCTGGCGGCTTCGTATGCCCTGGTTTGGAGCGTTTAATCAGGCGGATTCGATTGGTTCAAAAATGATGACAACCTATTTCATAAATGAAAGTTTTACCGCTTGCTCATTTGAGCAATGTGACATGATCTTTTCGATTTTGTATTCCTCCTATTGTAAAGGTAGAGCAGTACTTAAATGAAATTTCATTTCACTTTTGTATTCTATCCTTTAATTTGGAGGGATTCACGCAAACTGTACCTCCCTAGAGCTGTTTTACCGCTACATGTTGCAATGCCCATGTTAATAAGAACCACTGTTTCCGCATAGCTCACGTAGGACTCAGGGCCATCAATAATCCATTTCTAACATGGAAGCTGGACCATCAAGGGAGAGCTACAGCTGCAGTTGTATAATATAACAGTTATATAATATAACAGTTATATAATATAACAGTTATATAATATAACAATAACATTACAGTATGATAATATATAGGTTCTTTCCTTTGACTTCAAGACGATGGCAACCGGTGGAGCTGCGGCGTTGTCGGCGTCCGCCATCTTGGTATTCGGTGCTGCCATCTACAGACTGCTGCAGTAATCATCCATGGAGGAAGCGCCAATATAAATTCTCACAACCAAATTATACTCATCATTTAGTCGTTTAAATAGTGCCTTGTCACGTCACTCTAGTAGCTATGTTATAGAATTTCTATAAATATGTGACATATTCTGTCATTTATTAGTCCCACCGTTGACCCGAGGCTGAAATCTCGTGATGGTAACGTCAGTGTCCACGTGACTGCGATGTGTAAGGACCGAGATAATGAGGTCAGAGGGCCATGGCGGGTTCTAATGACGTTACGAATATTTCGTGCGGTATTTGTTTTCAATGTTTTGTAAAATAAACTTTTAAACACAACTTCATGTTTTGCTTTTTGCTTTGATGAAGGGCTGTTAGAGGTGACAGTAAACATGACCGCCAAGTCCGGCGTTGTTAAGTTTAAACTATTTTTGTATTCTGGTTGTGTGTATTTGCAATTGCTGAACCTGAAAAAGTTGATGTCGAGGAATGTGATCCGTTTATATTGTAAGGGTCAAAACTGATTTGTAGTCAATTCTGTGCAATAGTAGAATCACAATTTATTGATGAGGAATAAGAACAAATTGTTCTTCGTGATTTGGGAACACGAACCCCCCTTGCCCCCCCCCCCCCCCCCCCACCCCCATCAGGAATCACCAAATGTACAAGGCTAGCGTAAGTTAACAAGTCTTGGCCAGCAATGCTCCGGTAAGGTCTTAAAATGTGAAGGTTTTTGTCAACGACCGATGACTTCTTGAACTATACCTATAGCATCAAATGCGCCATTTCAAACACATTGAAGGGCCGCCCCGATAGCTCAGTAGGTTAGAGCGTTTGCATTGGGCGCTCTAGCCTACTGAGAGAATAACGGCACGCGGGTCGGTGGTTCGCGCCCCGCCCTGGCTATGTCAAGATTCTAAGACTTTCTTCGCAAAGAGTAGGGGTTTACCCCGGGGGCATGGCTCAACTCTCCCTTCCTCCTCCCATTGACGCGATATGGCCAGAATTGATTAAAGCCTCCTGAATATACAACCAACGAACCACCCGAAGACAACAACGAATGCTTAAAATAATTTGCGGTCAAATAAGCCGTGTCCCAAATGAATGAAATAAACAGTAGGGGTGGTATGTTTGCGCATATAGATAGCTTTATTGAAAGTATTCGATGCCAGAGAAGTGCAACAACGGAAGAATACACTTAGGAAAACATAATAGTGTAAACTAAAATAACTCAATATAACATCAACGGAACACGCAAACGACGATTTATACAATAAATAATTTATTCTCAAAGTACATATATATCGGTAGCTTCGCGTTCTCTTGCGAGTTTTAATGTATTTATTCTTGCGTCACCATATATTGCATTATTTAAACATGTTTAATGCGTAACGAACGCAAAGTTTATACAATGTTCTGATACAAATGTTACCATGGGTAAGCAACAGAGCTGCAGATACCAGATACTACAACATATTATAGACAACAGTACGACAGAGCACGGAATTCCGCGAAGAAGACCCAAGTTGTGGTTGAATTTGTGTTGCTGCATGGGTCACCCGAACACGTTATGATAAACTCTCCCGGTGTCAAACGTCAGAGCATTGCTTTGTAGCCCGTATATGTCACTCATTTAAACCGAATAAACACATTATAGGCATACATCGGTATACCTCTCGCACACATCGGTATACCTCTCGACACTTCTTTCGTGTTTCGTGTTGAGTATACCGGGCGGTGTACCCAACACATCGGTGTACCTCTCGACATTGTTTTCGTGTTGCATTTACCCAACACATCGGTGTACCTCTCGACACTCCTTCCGTGTCGAGTATACCGGGCGGTGTACCCGTCTTGGCCCAAAGAAATACATCCACTGCGGACAGGTTATCACGGCCGGACAGGTTATCACGGCCGAACTGGTTATCACGGCCGGACAGGTTATCCCGGCCGGACAGGCTATAACGGCCGGACAGGTTATCCCGGCCGGACAGGCTATCACGGCCGGACAGGTTATCCCGGCCGGACAGGCTATTACGGCCGGACAGGTCAACACGGCCGGACAGGTTATCCCGGCCGGACATGCTATTACGGCCGGACAGGTTATCCCGGCCGGACAGGCTATTACGGCCGGACAGGTTATCCCAGCCGGACAGGCTATTACGGCCGGACAGGTTATCCTGGCCGGACAGGCTATTACGGCCGGACAGGTTAACAGGGCCGGACAGGTTATCACGGCCGGACAGGTTATCACGGCCGGACAGGTTATCGCGGCCGGACAGGTTATCGCGGCCGGACAGGTTATCCCGGCCGGACAGGTTATCGCGACCGGACAGGTTATCACGGCCGGACAGGTTATCACGGCCGGACAGGTTATCACGGCCGGACAAGTTATCACGGCCGGACAAGTTATCGCGGCCGGACAGGCTATCACGGCCGGACAGGTTATCACGGCCGGACAGGTTATCACGGCCGGACAGGTTATCGCGGCCGGACAGGTTATCGCGGCCGGACAGGCTATTACGGCCGGACAGGTTATCACAGCCGGACAGGTTATCGCGGCCGGACAGGTTATCACGGCCGGACAGGTTATCGCGGCCGGACAGGTTATCACGGCCGGACAGGTTATCGCGGCCGGACAGGCTATTACGGCCGGATAGGTTATCACGGCCGGACAGATTATCACGGCCGGACAGGTTATCACGGCCGGACAGGTTATCACGGCCGGACAGGTTATCACGGCCGGACAGGTTATCACGGCCGGACAGGTTATTATGTCACACCGGGACCAAACCGGCATACACAAGCATCTGGGAAGGTGGCGGTTTGATCTAATGTTATCAGCAACAATACGAAACTCGCTGCCGATTTGACTATATAAAGTGAAGATACAAAACAATAGCTGCTGTAAAATAATTTATACAATATCAGTTTTATAGAGTGCTCATACCATTGCTTGAGTAAATAGCCCACGCATAACTCACGCATGATGTTAATGAATAACTATGATGAATTCCGTGGATAATCACATGGAAGTAACAGGGCAAATATACATATGGCTTTATATTAAATTCATGCAGGCTTTAGTTTTCTTGTTCGGGTATGACCGAAACAAAACACATAAAGCTGTGGTTCGGGAAACAAAGTACATCATTATTTCATGTCATTATCACAGTCTCATAGCGCCAAGTTAAACAGATGGCCAAGGAAGAGATTTGAAGAACGGACAATAGAAAAACACATGTAAACAAATGTAAAGTACATTAGCAAAAGACTCCAACCAAATGCAAACGAATGGAATCAACTTAATGCCTACCTTACCACTTGATTGAACCTTACCGACAACATAAAACATAGACATATTCATACTTCAAAGACGTTCTGTAACTGACACAAATCGCGCTGGATCTGACAAAGACAAGTAAATCTTGATATTGTTTAGAAGATCACATGTTAGCGGATTAGCCCTTCTTTGTGTCATATTACTTCTTAAAAATATACTGATCCTCTTAACCATTCTTTGCTAAAAAAAAAAAAAAAAAACTCTCGCAGTTTGTTTACATGCTAGTATTCCCCACCCATGCCCTATCCCTTTCGTTAAAGCTAATCGAACAGTTGTGTCCCATCAATTATAGCTGCATAGCACACTGAAATGAAAGATCAGCACCCTTATTATGTAACAAAACTGTAACATTGGCTTAAAAATGTAATGGCAAACCTGGCAGAAAAGGTATTTTTAGATTGTTCATTACATCATTTCAGAGATGCTGAGCAGGGCTACAGGCAATGCATTTTAGTGGTAAAGCAGTAATAAGAGTAAATAATGGTTGCACTAATCAGGCCTTAAAATGTAACAATGTTAGATCCTAGTATGATTTTGGCTGGAAACTATCGGTCGAAGAAGTCCAGTGTTATGGTATGTCCACCGAAATTACTGGCTATATAAATACATACAAACAGATATATGGCACAACTATCACCGCGTGTAGGCCACAAGTTAATCTGCACTCGCGCACCATTCGCAGAACAAAAGAGAGGAACCGTTGAATGAAAGATGACAGGTAAGAGACCCATAAAACTCACGTAATATTTGTTTAAAACGCACTCATTAAGCGTCAGACAATATTAGTCCATCACTTCGGTACGTCACATAGTATCATAAATCCATCCTTTAGTGACAGCCGGTACGCGGTGAGGGTATCTTCATGATTTTAGATCAATCAGAACGCAACAATCGCCTCATTTCGACCAATCACGAACAAATTTCCTAATGCACAGTAAGCTCTTAATCACCCTCTGTCCCTACCTTAAGATGTTTTTTGTTGCGCCCACTGTTGAGCAGTTGGAAATTCGATATTACACGCTGTAATTCTCTCTTTTGATGTTTAAAATTTGCGGGTGGGGGGAGGGTGGGGGGCGCCCCTTCGTATCAGAAACTAGAGGGGCCGAACGAACCTTGTACTCATCTCTAAACCCGATATTGGAATGGCAATGGACTGCGAGTTGACCCTGGCAATGTGTCTACGAAGCACATATATAATGCTATAATAGAACTATAAACCCATCTCCAGACATGTTCGTTTAAAGCACAACGGAGGGTCGGCGAAAACCAAGTATCTACAGGTAAACGAGACCCTCTTTTGACCTTGACAATGGCACCGACACTCCAAACGTGTATGTCACGTGATCAGCAGCACTTGCTCGGCTGTCCGGGCTGGTCCTGAGGGCCGCCATGTTGCCGGGAGAGATTCACCCCACGTGGTCGCTGTGGATCGCCCCCTTGCGGCAGAGACTGCGCCAGCGTGCGAGCTACAAACGAATGGATATATATATATATATATATATGTCAGGCATTTGCATGATTTTATAGTCAATTCGTTACGCAGCGAAATGTGAATATATCGATTTAAGAATATGTCTCAACGGGTGATCAAATTTTATCAACATTTACGTGGAGTGATCTCCCCGAAAAAAATGGCCGGGGAGAGTTGGAGGTCGAGGAGGAGAGGGTGGTAGGAGGGGGAGGCCGGAGGAGGGGGTCAGGTGAGGAGAGGGCGGGTGAGTCCACAAATATTGGGAGGCGGGCACACCTAAATTGCGAATCGACTTGCAGTGAAAGGGGTATTCGTATCAGAAGGTTTACGGAATGATCAAGACCCGTGTTCCAAATCTAGGTCATTCCCGTGCGTTCGCGTGTGGGAAAATCAGACACCGGTCTCGTTTGCTGTCGTCAGGAGCGTGCCGAGCGAACCATTAGCTATTTGGTTCGCAGTGTGAGCCTGCTAAATCCCCTATCACTGCCCTACTATGTGACAAGCTGTTCAATGTCGTGTATTAGTGTCATTCGGAGGAGGATAGTGCGATCGACTCACCAGTAAGGGTAAATATTTCTTCCACATGGAAACCAGATTTAGCGGAGGTCTCCATGAATAGTAAACCGTTGTCAGCAGCGTATCTCTCTGCATCCTGCAAAGAAACATCAAGGTCACATCAATTTACGACGTGGAAGGTAAGTAACACAACTCCTCACACCTTTTTAGCCCCAAACTAAGTATTTATCCATAATAGCAAATAATGTGGTGCATAGATATGGGACTGGATTTATTTATAGTCCATTAAATGGCTGATGTTCATCATAACATTGCCGCATTGTGCATACTGCATAGTGTAGCTGCTTGGTACTGGCCGAATCATCAGTCACCAACGCGCATCATACATATATATATAGGAGAGAACTTTTGTACTTATGGCGCATGGCCAAGTCATTCACCAGATGGCGCCACTGCGCCATGTGGCGTCTACGGAATTTGGCACCGAAATGAAATTTTGAGCGTGACTTCGCAAATTTCAGCCATCTTAGAACATGACTGGCGCAAAGTTCAGGCAAACATTTTCTGCAAAAATGTCAATATTTCAGGGTTAGTGAGATACAATGCATAACATTAATAAGCTTGTCCAAAGTACAACCAGAAGATATAACATCTCCTTTACATAGATGACAATATTGAATGTTTAATTGTTTAAAGAATATGTTTTCAAGCGATGAAATTTCGCAAATAACAAATACCCAGAATGCATTTCACATGCAATGGCGTCTCACAGTGGCTGGTTGTATGTTCAGGACGATTGAACTAATTCTGGTCATATCGCGTCCATGGGAGAAGGAAGCGTAGAGTGGAGCCATGTCCCCGGCGTAAACCCCTACCCCTACAGCACAGTCATCCTTGTGACCCCGGTGCAAGCTGCCCTCATCTATGCCCCAGTGAAAATTGAGTCATCCCTGTGACCCTGGTGAAAGCTGAGCCACCCCTGTGACCCCGGTGAAAGCTGCCCTCATCTATGTGACCCCGGTGAAAGTTGAATCATCCCTGTGACCCTGGTGGAAGCTGCCCTCATCCATGTGACCCCGGTGAAAGCTGAGTCATCCCTGTGACCCCGGTGAAAGCTTAGTCATCCCTGTGACCCTGGTGAAAGCTGACCTCATCCCTGTGACCCCAGTGAAAACTCAGTCATCCCTGTGACCCTGGTGAAAGCTGCCCTCATCCCTGTGACCCTGGTGAAAGCTGAGTCACCCCTGTGACCCTGGTGAAAGCTGCCCTCATCCCTGTGACCCCGGTGAAAGCTCAGTCATCCCTGTGACCCCGGTGAAAGCTCAGTCATCCCTGTGACCCCGGTGAAAGCTGCCCTCATCCCTGTGACCCCGGTGAAAGCTGACCTCATCCCTGCGACCCAGGTGAAAGCTCAGTCATCCCTGTGACCCCGGTAAAAGCTGACCTCATCCCTGTGACCCAGAAGAAAGCTTACCTCTGTAGGGACATCCCTGTGACGCGGTTGAAGCTTGCCTATGTGGGGACATACCTGTGACCCCGAAGAAAGCTTACCTCTGTGGGGACAATCCTGTGACCCCGGTGAAAACTTACCTCTGTGGGGACATCCCTGTGACCCGGTGAAAGCTTACCTCTGTGGGGACATCCCTGTGACCCGGTGAAAGCTTACCTCTGTGGGGACATCCCTGTGACCCGGTGAAAGCTTACCTCTGTGGGGACATCCCTGAGATCCCGGAGAAAGCTTACCTCTGTGGGGACATCCCTGTGACCCGGAGAAAGCTTACCTCTGTGGGGACATCCCTGTGGTCGGCCATGTCCGCCTTGTTCCCGGCCAGGATCATCAGCATTGAGGTCGTGGCCTGCTTGCGGAGCTCCCCCACCCACGTCTTGGCACGCTCAAAGGACTGCTGCTCAGATGATGAATGTTATCATAATAAATAACATGCAATAAATAACTTGTAAAACATCTTACGTAACACTCCATCCATTTTAGTTATCCATACATTTTTAGTCTGTCATACATTTTATCCCATCCATACAATACATCATACGTCAGCTAGGGTCAAACTCGTCCACAGGGTGGCGTCCTCATAAGCTCATAGACCACCAGCGCCGCCTGGCTGGATGTCACACGGTTAGAGATTGAGTTACCTGGCTGGTGATGTCATAGACCACTAGCGCCGCCTGTGCCCCGCGGTAGTACATTGGTGCCAGGCTGTGGAACCGTTCCTGACCCGCCGTATCCCAGATCTCAAACTTGACGGTCCGTCCGTCCGGACAAACAGTCGATGTCAGGAATGCCGCTAGGAAACGCCGGGGAAATCACGAAAAGTCAAACACGGTTTCAAGTTACTTGCACAGTTATTTCGCGTTAATTCTCCATATACTTTGCCGAAATAATAATTTGAAAACAGAGCTGTAGTTTAAACTGTAATACTTATTTTAAGTATACCGCCTTCGACTGGCCCTCCTGTATATATAGCAGTCGTCCACTGGAGAAAATTGTCACTCACCTCCTATGGTGCTCTCCCGGAATTCTTTGAACTCCCCCTTGACAAACCTCAAAACGAGGCTCGATTTGCCGACGGCTGTTTCCCCTAGAAGCACCAGGCGGTAAGTGTTCGGTTTCTGCCAATTTCCGCTTCCGGCAGCACGGCTGTTTCCGGTTCCGGGGAGGGGGCCTCCGTTCCTGGCGGCCATCTTTGTTCTCAGTCTCGGTTACAGCTGAGACTTAGGCGGCAGGACGTGGACGCCTACGCGGTGCAGGTGACGGTTGTCATGGTGATGAACCGGTACTTTGATGGAGAAAAAATTAAGAGAAACTATACATTTTGTCGTCGCAACTTTACCAGAGAGAGACTCTAACAGCTTTGATAACCGCGTATACCGCCAAAATTTGAACCAGCAAGCGACCCAGGCAAATGCGTTAGCCACACTTAGTCATTGTGCTACTGCGGATGTGATGTCTAGACAGTTATGTTTGGGCTAATAATACTTCTTTATATTTTAACACAAAGAGAGCTGAGACTGGTTGAGACATATACACAGGCATACGGGCATTGTATGTGGGGGTGATAGATACCGTGCAGCATACTTGTCAATAGTCGAGTTTTATGCCACCTTAAAATAATAATTATAATAATTCCTATCATGCTCTGGAAAATAACAATATACCTATATAAAACGTTTATTTCAGACGCGTTTCGAGCAAGCATCCCTTCCCCCCATATAGAGAAGAAAAAGCACAAACATCAAACTGAACCACCATCCCAACATACGTTGTCATAAAGTTGCGTTAAACATCGAAAGGCCGGGCTTTATTTATTTTTTAAATTTAATCCAGCATAATAAACAAGTTCGATGTCAATAATACACCAATTACCACCCTAACATAGGTTGTCATGAGGCTGCGTTTAACATCGAAAAGCCGGGCTTCATTTTTTTTAAATTTAATCCAGCATAATAAATAAGTTTGATGTCAATAATACACCAATTACCACCCTAACATACGTTGTCATAAAGCTGCGTTAAACATCGAAAAGCCGGGCTTCATTTTTTTTTAAATTTAATCCAGCATAATAAACAAGTTTGATGTCAATAATACACCAATTACCACCCTAACATACGTTGTCGTGAGGCTGCGTTAAACATCGAAAAGCCGGGCTTCATTTTTTTTTTAAATTTAATCCAGCATAATAAACAAGTTCGATGTCAATAATACACGAATTACCACCCTAACATACGTTGTCATGAGGCTGCGTTACACATCGAAAAGCCGGGCTTTATTTTTTTAAAAATTTAATCCAGCATAATAAACAAGTTCGATGTCAATAACACGAATTACCACCCTAACATAGGTTGTCATGAGGCTGCGTTAAACATCGAAAAGCCGGGCTTTATTTTTTTTTCAATTTAATCTAGCATAATAAACAAGTTCGATGTCAATAATACACCAATTACCACCCTAACATACGTTGTCATAAAGCTGCGTTAAACATCGAAAAGCCGGGCTTTATTTTTTGTTTAAATTTAATCAAGCATAATAAACAAGTTCGATGTCAATAATACACCAATTACCACCCTAACATACGTTGTCATAAAATTGCGTTAAACGTCGAAAAGGTGGGCTTTATTTTTTTTAAATTCAATCCAGCTTAGTAAACAAGTTTGATGTCAATGATACATTAATTATATTTCGCACATCATTCATTGTAAATGTTTTTAAAATGAAAATAAAATAGGACAGCTTTCCCTCTTAAAGCAGTCACCCGTTAATCAAGTGGTATTGGAGTCTGCATGCGGTGTAGTCGTGACAGTGACAGATCATCGGCTTTTGTGGTAAATATAGCACCTGACGCAAGTCGTATATGCCTAATTGACGAGCCGTTTTTAACCTCAGATTGAGGATTGTTAAACAAGCTATAACGGCTCATTTTGGTGGCATCATTGAAAGAGATAAATTCTAAGATAGCCATATTCGTCTTTATTGGCAGAGTAGTGAAGGGCTAAACGAAGACAGAAATATATTAATATATAAATATGGTTTTAATTCATTACATATAGGTAATTACAAGTGATTGAGGACGGTGCATACGTGCACTATTATCAAATGACGACTTGTATATGTGTTTCCAAATATAAACGAACATATATATATATGAATCAAAAAATACATCATTGACGTCACAGGGATGTCATACCAGCGCCATTGTGACGTCACAAAAAACTATACTAACTAGTCATTCATATCGGTATTGCGCAATACCGCTCAAGTTGCTCTAACAAAGATCCCGCAGTTACTGACGCCATAATTCAAGATGGCGGCCAAGATGGCGTCGGCATTTTATTAGTTGAGGTTACACACCAATAGGTCGTGCGTAGAAAAGTATATACCGTCAAGTAGTGCCTAAAATATGATCGTATATCAGGGTTACATGGTTACTGGTTATTTCTTTCTTTGTATATATTGTTTCTTATACTAATGTTTGGCCAGATTACTGCCTGTTGCATTAATCTGTGGCGTATTTAATCATGCTTGCGGACGTTACGGGTGCGTGGTTCGGTCGACCTCATCACATGCTGATATGCTGGGTGGTTAATTTTCGGCGGGTCGCGCTAAGGGGGGTGTCATACTATGGGCTGTAGCTAAAAATATCGCACGTGAACCTATGCTCTGTTTGTTTTTAAAATAAAGTTGGATACTTGCTCTATAATTTCCTATGGCCCATATAGTCAAACATGGTTACCGATTTTTTTGTAGCATGGGGTTGAAAATTTGTTTTTTTGTATTACTTAACATGGGAAAGGTTTCTATTGGTGTGTAACCTTGAGAGTTTTCATCGTAGATCACGCAGGGCTTCACAGGAAGGTTATCTTTGATTGTCCCAATAGATTTCTGAGGTTATACAATGTTGCTAGGTATAAAGACAAAGGGAAATATATAATTGAGATACATGTATATAAAATAATATATATAATACGATACAAAATAATATATCTAATATATATATATATATATAATTGGACGAAAATCCAATATGGCCGCCAGAAAATCTAAACTATTATTGTTGTACCGGTTTTCGTTTCTTTTAAAAACCATTATATGTTCGAAGTTAAAAAGTTTAAGGAGTGTATTACTCATGTAAAAATATGCGTGGATTTAAAAAACAACAGGTTCAACCACATTGGGCTGTTATACACTTCGTCAGAATCTAATATAGCGTCCGAGACGGTAGCAAAAATCGATATCCTGAAAATGTGAAGTTCTACACCACTTACACAGTGCCTTTTGGGTTTTAAATCCCGATTTTTATCACTGTATAGTGGGCAAAGAGTATGGCGTTCCTTTAGTGTGAGACTGAATACATTCCTCGCTTGAGTCAATGGTATCCAAAATGGCCGCCAAAATATAACAATTCACATTTCATTATGTCATTTTAATGGTCGAATGTCTATAAAAAAGCTAAATGCTGCTGTTTGTCGCTAGATTCCCGTTCCTGTCCTCGTTACATGCGGCTTTGACTGGCCCTGCCCAATGTTTGTCCGTCCTACAGTTACAGAACTGGGGCTAACGGGCGTCACGAACGCCATTGTCCCCATTGTCGCCTCCATCATAGTCATGAGCAAGCTCCCCGCACGGTGGCGCTACACAAACTCCGCTGTTACCGCTGCTGTCGGCCGGGGGGCAAATTTCAAGATTCTTGAAAAACGGTCAAATCAGCTGTAAGATCTTGCAACATTATATTTTTCAAGATTAAAAGATATAAAGAGTGAACTCTGGGTATTTAATACAACAACATACTTGTTGTATCATTTTTTTAAAGTTGTAATTGTGACTGAACGCATCATTTTCTTTTCGTCACCTGATACCGTGTGATATTTGGCTTAGGCTGGGTCCCCGGCACTAATTTGCAGAAATGCGCGACGCATTTTTCCTATCAATTTGCGCAGCGCCGCCCTGGCGAGCGAGTGTGAAAATGTTTTGATGAATAGGCGACAATAGAGATATATTGGAGCCCTAGCGGAGTGAGGCGAAGGCAGAGAGTGAGACAGGAGCCGCCCTGACATGGTGTGGGACCGGAAGAGACGAGAAATGGGTAAAACACGCACCCATTATATCGGATTCCCGCCTTTCTTCGCGGCGTATATTCGGAAGTTATTGTTCAATATTGCCACTACATGGATCTATCCTTGATAAGGCCACCGGTGGTATTGCCGTTAAGTAGGATATTGACGCCAATTTATTTGTAACACTTACAGCAGGTAAATATGACATGGCCTCACATGATATATTCCATCGATACAATTTAGCTTGCAATTTTTAAATTATAATAAATTGCATAATTTTGGCCGCCGTACTCGAATAATTGAAATGAAACCACATTTTCCATCCAGTGTGAATAACATATTGGGATTGTCAGGATTGTGTTTAATGAAAGAAGATGATCATGCGGGTGAACCAAGCTCATCCAAGCTCTGCTGCATCCGGTCAATGATATAAATAAATGTCAGTATAAAATATGGTTTGTTTGTGTGTAACATGCTAGTTAAAGTGTATTTTACTACGTGGTCAAAATCTACGACTCTGCTCAGTTTACGGAGGCCAGTCAATATACAGTAATGTAATCAAATAAGAGTTATTCTTCACAAATTCATCTGGCGCCGGCGCGATAGCTCAGTGGGCTACCCCCCCCCCCATCCCCTCACCCTCAACTACCCCCCACCGTACCTTCGCCCTCAACTACCCCCACCGACCCCTCATCCTCAAGTATCCCCACCGTCCTCTCACCTTGAACTGCCCCCACCGTCCCTTCACGCTCAACTTCCCCACCGTCCCCTCACCCTGAACTACCCCCACCGTCCCCTCACTATCAATTACCCCCACCGTCCCCTCACCCTCAACTACCCACACTGTCCGCTCACCCTCAACTACCCCCTCTCACCTTGAACTGCCCCCACCGTCCCCTCACCCTGAACTACCCCCACCGTCCCCTCACTATCAACTACTCCCACTGTCCACTCACCCTCAACTACTCCCACCGTCCCCTCACCCTGAACTACCCCCCACCGTCCCCTTACCCTGACCTACCCCAACGTCCCCTCACCCTGAACTACCCCCACTGTCCCCTCACGCTCAACTACCCCCACCGTCCCCGCACCCTGAACTACCCCCACAGTCCCCTCACCCTGAACTACCCCCAACATCCGCTCACTCTGTACTACCCCCACCGTCCCCTCACCCTGAATTACCTCTACCGTCCCCTCACCATTGATTGTAATCGATTACATGTTTTAAGTAATCGTAATCGATTACATTGGTTTTTAAGGCAATGTAATCGTAATCGATTACATAGCTAATGTAATCGTAATCATGATTACTTTTGATGATTACTTTGCTATGTTCACTCGGGCTGTTTGATCTCCGATTGATCGTCATACTTCCATGTCGCCTGTATCATATACGGAAACTCGCCATTGCAGTCTTACTGTGGAGATCCGATCCCCCTCGAAACCACCCTGGCCCTTCCTGCTCCACCCGACAAATAACCAGACATAACCAGTTAATCTGGCTGGGGGTGCCACATTCTAATCCCCTCATTATCTTGTTTGCATTGGATAGCTAGAAGTATTCCAGAGCGACTTAGGAGTCTATATGTTGGGAGCAGGTAGGTGGGTGGGGGCTGCATTGGTAGGTAAGTGGGGGCTGTGATGGGAGGGTGGTAGATGCTTGTGTTATTGTTCTCAGTATATAGATTGATTGGAAGAGGTGTTGTTATAAAACGAACTCGATTCGGTCAGGACTGGTGCACGGCGATGTATGATGTGGTGGCCCGGCTGGACTAGATTCCCTTGTGTCATATAACGGTGTGGCTTCCTTTAGTTCCATGGTATTTAATATAGAGGTAATAAGTTTTTACGCGCGACACCTCCCTCTCCGGCGAGAATCCTAAAGTTCTAAAGTTTAAATGAATCCAGCAAGATAGAGGTGCGATTATCCGTCAGTGTTGTGTTTTTTATTTCAATTACGTCGAAAAACAGTGCATGTAATCACGATTGTAATCACGATTACATTGAATGTAATCGTAATCGATTACTTTCATATTTTCTGTAATCGTAATCGTAATCATGAAATTCCCAAGTAATCGTAATCGTAATCGATTACATTTACAATGTAATCACCCCATGCCTGCCATGAACTACCCCCACCGTCCGCTCACCCTGAACTACCCCCCCCGTCCCCTTACCCTAAACTACCCCCACCGTCCCCTCACCCTGAATTACCCCGATTGTCCCCTCACGCTGAACTACCCACATCGCCCCCTCATCCTGTACTACCCGACCGTCCCCTCACCCTGAACTACCCCTACAGTCCCCTCACCCTGAACTTCCCCCACCGTCCCCTCACCCTCAACTATACCCACCGTCCCCTCACCTTTAACTACCCCCCACAGTCTCCATCACCCATAACTACCCCCACAGTCCCCTCACCCTCAACTACCCCCATCGTCCCCTCACGCTGAACTACCCCCATCGCCCCCTCATCCTGTACTACCCGACCGTCCCCTCACCCTGAACTACCCCTACAGTCCCTTACCCTCAACTACCCCCACCGTCCCCTCACCTTGAACTACCCCCCACAGTCCCCATCACCCAATACCCCAACAGTCCCCTTACCCTCAACTACCCCCACAGTCCCCTCACTCTCAACTACCCCCACTGTCCCCTCACGCTGAACTACCCCCACCGTCCCCTCACTCTGAACTTCCCCCAGTCCCCTCGCTCTGAACTACCCTACCGTCCCCTCACCCTGAACTACCCCCACCGTCCGCTCACTCTGTACTACCCCCACCGTCCCCTCACCCTGAATTACCACGATTGTCCTCTCACGCTAAACTACCCCCATCGCCCCCTCATCCTGTACTACCCGACCGTCCCTCACCCTGAACTACCCTTACAGTCCCCTCACCCTCAACTTCCCCCACCGTCCCCTCACCCTCAAATATCCCCACCGTCCCCTCACCTTGAACTACCCCCCACAGTCCCCATCACCCATAACTACACCCAGTCCCCTCACCCTCAACTACCCCCATCGTCCCCTCACGCTGAACTACCCCCACTGTCCCCTCACGCCGAACTACCCCTACTGTTCCCTCACGCTGAACTGAGTACTAGCTCGAGTGGGTTTGGAAGTAAATAATAACTTATTGCGGCTCGTGGTTCGGGATTATCCCATGCCGATCTGGTGGTTAACCCAGTCATGATGTGTGCGTAGATAGATCTATAGTTGTGTGCGTCATCAGTCACTTTATAGCACTGTCGTGTTCGGCCAAAAACGTAGGGGGGGAGGGGTGCGTCCAGTATCCAGTGTCGATTTTTCCAAATTTTCGGCGTTGAATGACGATTTGTCACGACGTTCCGTGTCGCGTTTTGCGTAACTTCAGTGTCGTTTTTTCTAAGATGCCACTATCTGTGTCGATGTCGCTTTTTCAGATCCTCAGCGTCGGAATTCGGGGGTCAATGTCGAAAGTCGATTTTTCAAATATGCCTGTGTCTCGTGTCGCAAATTACCTCGTTCAAACCCCATATAAATATGGAAAGCCAAATGTCAAACTACGGCGAGGAAATAAATGACGAATACCGAGATGAATATATTGATATAAACGCAATCAACTTGTCCAATATGGTTCGACGAATGTAAATGTATTCAGTAGTTATGTTCATACCACATTAGGGGTTAAGCAATTCATATGTGATATTTTTAGATCCTGGCAGGATTCTATCGGGAACGTCTAAAAATAAGCCAATTAAAGTTAAAGATGGAAAGATACTTAAAACATGCGTTGGCTTATCTTTGGCTACCCTTCCCTACCCCCTAGTCACCGGTTTTACCGGTTTGTTACCGGTTTCACCGGTCCCGCGCATCCCACAACAGTTTTGAACCTGCCCTTCTCGTTTGCCTACTTAGTCGCCCCCACCCACTCCCCCCCCCCCCCCGGGGGGGCTCGGTTCAAGAGGGTTCTCCGGTAAACTCCTCCCTTTTCACCTCCAAAGTCTGCTTGAAAGGGGAATTTTTGTCCGTTGACCCGCTTCATGTCACCACTCCATGCAGACCCGGTCGGGTTATTCATCATTCCCCGACAGTCGATGTCGCCTCGACCCCCCCCCCCCACCCTCCCCCTGGTCGCAAGTGTTAAAATATCACTTGTACCACCCTCTAGTTTCCCGTTCGCTCTATAGGGGTATCTTTTTCATCACAAATGTCCGCTCTCTCAGGCATCACGGGGGGTCGGCTCTCCTCCAACCCCCCGACCCCATAAAATATCAGTTGTACCCCCACTAAATTTGTATAATAGTGCCCTTCAGGGGTCTGTCCTCCATCCCGCCCGCTCTCTAGGGGTATAATCTTATCACAAATGTCCGCTCTCTCAGGCATCACGGGATACCCTGGGCCCCCATCCACTCATCACTAGATTTGTATAATGGTGCCCCAAGGGGGGGCTCTGCCCTCCTCCACCCCGTCCGCTCTCTAGGGTTATCTTTTTCATCACAAATGTCCGCTCTCTCAGGCACCACGGGGCACCCAGGCCCCCCGCACCCCCCCCCCCCCCCCCGCCCACCCTCCTCCAACGTACCCCCCGCCCCTCCCCCAACCCCCACCCCACTGCCTGCCTCGCCAGACGATATCCTGGATCCGCGCCAACAAGACTCAATTATAATCGACTTACTATTTACAGATGAATTTATCTGATAGCTTGACGTCGTTAGTGTTCATGCGAACAGATCAAGCGCTACCTCGGCTTCAGTATAGCTCACGTATTACTCACACAACTCTTTTGTAATACAGTGTCACAATAAGGGATTTAATAGATAGAGTATAGCCTACTGATATGGAAAATTTACTTGACGAAGAGGAGTCTGTAGCGAGTATATCAAGGCTTTCAAACATAGGCCTACATGTTGATATTTTTTACTTCCTCGTACAAGCTAAACATGTGCAATATGTATATCATCTATGGTAATGATTATATTCTACCAATATCTATTTATACACGGTCATGCACCGCCTTGGGGCATATATGGACATATCATTCCATGGCAAAGTGGCTACATGCAGGTGCGATGGCCGTATGTTATAAACATGTACTGCTCACCTGTTGACAGAATGATTCGACGACTAATGTTGTTATGCCACTCCAACACTCGACTTCGGTATCTGCACCCGTTCGTTTTGGCCCAAACGATCGCAAGCCGTCTGTACACACTGGTAGCGTTCAGCTGTGAGGCAATGTGTAGAGGGCGATCCGAAGTGAGGCGCAGTATACCGATTTTTAGGTCTTTACCACGGTCTGTGTACAGATATACGGCTATAGTGTTGTCCTACGCAGTAGGTCGTCGTGGATGGCAGACTGAGATGGTAGTGTTGTCATCGGGCATGACAATCCCTGGGCGATTTGGAGATCTATCTATCCACAACGCACGCCGGGTGGGTCAAGTTGTTGCTCACTCTCGCTCTCTCGCTCGCTCTGTCGCTAGGCCAGGAGCTCGGCGAGCTTGCTTGATGCGTGTGCCCCGATCTTCAGCAAAGTACAATGAGCGATAATAGATGGCATCCAGCGCGTCACCGATGTCAGGTGGCTATATATAGAGACAGTCATAACGAAGACTCCAGTGATCACTACCCACCCCCTCAACGCCTCAGGGTCCCCACTATACGCATAAGAAGGCCGGCGTCTGGTTTGGACGTCAATTAAGACTAACACTCGATCAGACCGCTATATTTTCATCACTTATACATATGTGAGTAGACCTACTTTTTTACTGATAATCTGCTGGACATAGGCCTCATTTTTTTTCTAATTATAGGTACCTAGATAACTGGTTGCTTTATTGTTCGTTTGATAATCAGGAGTAACAGATTATTTATCCGCGCAGTCTTGTGGCGCCGTTACCAATAAACCAAAACAAATAAAAATCTAAGATGGTTAAGGCTCCATCGACATATCAATCCTATTTATAATTATTTTTGCCAACTTTCGCGGGAAAATGATCATGGGCATCCACTGATACACACAGTGGCACTCTCCCGGCAGAGGGCGTGCCGCTAACGCTCTATATTGTCCATCTGCCGTGCGAGGGCTGAAACTTAACTTTTAGAATTAGGGGCTAAAGTTGAAAATCTCTTCCAGGATATAAGCGTAACTTCACAATGCCCCACATAGCAGAGTCTATGAAAAGTGAATGGAGCTGGAACATAAGGAACGTCAGTCGACTTAGCTTGTACTGTGGTTTTAAAACAGAGTTAATTCCAGAACATTATTTATTTAACGTTAATATTGTTAAAGTTAGAAAATCTCTCGCGCTTTCGGTGCCCATAGACTCGAAATCGAGCTTGGCAGACGTAATGGAACGTTAGCCGATAGAACTTGTAAATACTGTAGTAAATCTGACTACTATTTTAGAGGATGAATACCATGTTTTGTTATGTTGTCCTCTTTATTCGGATATACGTGCACAGTACATAGGTCAACTTTTTTGGGATCCACCCACTTTTGATAACTTTGTTTCGTTAATGGCTTGCATCGATCGTTTACTTCAACGAAATTTAGCCATGTTCGTATATACTGTAGAGCAGAGGAGAGTACATACACATTAAGTTATAAAATCTTAAATTATTGTTCATAACCATGTAGACTCTATCATGCTGTCAAATTTGTGCATATTTAAATGTATTATGAAATATGGGCCTGATGGCCTTGAAAACGAATAAATCACTACCACTGACTCTTTAGATTCGCTACTTATATCGCGACAGACATATATATTCTATTTAGACTTTGATACCAGATTATTTTCGAACTAATTGTTACAGTGTAGGTTCCACGGTTCATGTTCAATCCAAAGTTTACTTTGTTTACTAAATATATCAGAATGTGTTCCAATAACACGTTACAGCTTTTCTTCTGCGAAATCACATAAAACGCATTGATCAAAACTGAAATCATACCTTTTATTTCTAGTAGCATTGCATATATGAGCGCTATTTGGATATCTCTGTATGATGTCACAAGATTGACATCAGCCTTGCCGCTGTACAAACGGTATCTGTGGTCAGGAGGGGGCCGAGTCCGGGGGTGTATTGTATTCATGGTGCTTTTCATGAAGTTCATGTCGAGGAACCGAGACAGTCATAAGCTCAGTGATAAAGGGTTTGTGTTTCTTTTCGGACGTCAGTTTCCTCCGTTTTCAAATTAGGAAGCTACGAAATTCACTCAGAATGTTTGGCCTACTCCTCCCTACTTTCTGCGCATTATAGCGAGCGTAGCGAGCTCTTTAGATAACACACACGTAAAAAACTGACAAAATCTGTATCTCAATCCCATACTGTAAAGCGCGAATAAAAATCAGCAGGAAGTCGACCCCCAGTGGTGTGACATGCGCATGCGTTTAAATGCATTCTGGGAAATTTCATGTTTTTTTTTTGTCAAAAACTTATATGCAGCCCAGGTATGTAGCCCAAACCCGCACATTCACAAAAGAATGTGCATAATTGGTAGATAATTTACATACAAAAACATAATTCCAACTGATGAAGCGCTGATCATAGCGACAACATGCATGTTTCCTCCTCTCTCCTGACAGAGGGCGCTCAACACGCGCGCGCGATGCATTCGCTGGGTGGCAGCACAAGTCGAACGCGCAGACGACAGTTTCAGATCTCTCAGCAGTTTACCAGGCTTCGTTGATGTTACAACATTTTAACGTCTAGTCTAGCTTTTGTAAATTTATATCAAGGTTGGTGATACATTCAAGTGCTAAGGCAACTTATTTGTGTAATATTTAGATCTAGCCTAGGAGGCTAGGCGCCAGTGTAGGATCCATAGAACAGTTTTGACCCTGACCAGGGGACCATTTGACTCTTTTAGCTAATGTTTATTGAGCCTTTCAGTAACATAGACTTCTAATTGACTAATATAGATCTAGCTGGAAGTTAAGTTAATGTAGGTTCCCTAGATCTAATTTAGTTTAAGTTGGATCTAAGCTTTAAACAATTTGAGGCAAAAATTGCTTTGTTAACGGTAAGCTTACATGTTTATAGATCTAAGCTTAGGCCTAGATCCAGATCTGGATCCGTTAGATCTACAATCTAAAGTCAAAGTCATAAATGCCGTAGACTCACGTTTCGGCCCATATTTTCCGCGAATTTGGCGCGATCACTCTAAAAATCACTGACCTGACAAAGCAACGCTGTGCAATTTTAATGATACCAAACTTACGTGCGTACTGCGAGGTTATCCTTTTTTAAGACACAAACAATATTTCTCCATGCTGACACTCCATTGGCAGCAGACACTTTGTTACAAATAGACTAAATCACAGACAATAAAAGGCTGTTGCCATGGCGCGCGTGGCAGGTGCAAATATAGCTCAGAGCACATTCGGCGCCATGGCAACTACGTCATTTTATGACGTGTGCTTTAGTATGTTTACGAAACTGCGTTTCGTGCCAATGGAGTGTCAGCACGGAGAAATATTGTTTGTGTCACATTTAATTAACTGGGTTATTTGGCAGTTCATCAGGCATCCGTGCAGGATCTGTCAAGAAATTTTTACTGGTTCCTGGACAAGCTAAGGGAACCATTTGATTGGGACAACCGTCTTTTAGCCTTTCATTAAAATAAACTTCTAATACAGATCTAGCTGGAAATTAATGTAAGACTTACTAAGCTTAAGTTGGATCAAAGCTAAAAAAAAAAATTGAGGCAAAAATTGCTGTTTAGCGAATTTTTAACAAAACTTTTAATTAAGCTTAGTCTACATCTAGAGATAAGTTAGATCTATTAAGATCTTCGAACATCTATCCATTGGCATTCTTTAATATAAGCTTACTTTAAAAAGAAACCTTACTCTAATTATCAAACCAAAGCAACATCTGTGTTCATTGAAGTGGGTTGTTTGAAAGTTCATTAGGCGTCTGTGTAGGATCCGTCAAATAATTAACTTCTAATATAGATTAGCTAGAAGTTAATGTACAAAGCTGGATCCAAGCTTTAAACAATTTAGCAGTTTATAACAAACCCTTCAGTTAAGATTAGGCTATAGTAATTGGACCAGTGATTGCGCACAAAGCAAAAGGTGGTGAAAATAATATGTAGATCATTTGGAATCTTACAAAACAGATGTCAATGTAGCTGTCACACATGAAGGCATCTGCCTGGATAGGTTTGGATACAAATTCCTATAAATCAAATCAGATTTCTGCAAGTGCGCAATCACTGGTCCACCTTCTATACATCTAGAAATCAGTTATCAAGATCTTCGAATATCTATATATTAGCATTCTTCATTATATTTAAAAAGTAGTACAGTAGTCCAATTATAAAATCAAAACAAGTTGTGCTCCCCTTCTTTAGTACATCTACTTCAAAACTAAAAGCTTCTATCACAGCTGCGTGTCATTTGGGATCTCTGTCTATCGTAGACTACTTTTTGCTGGTTTTGCTACATTGAATAATGGCGGACCACACTTACATAAACAAATATTCACAGTACTTTGCTTCACACTGGGTAACCGTAACACAACCCAGTCAACCAGTCGCCCAGTTTCAAATTCTAGAGATCTTGAGCATAATTACTCACGCTCATTACATGAGCTGAGTCCTGAAGTTACAAATCCAAATCAGGGAGCAGGAAGGCAGGAACATAATTATTGCCGGCCACATCTATCTGACCATGGCACTCCACCTACACCCTGCAATGATCCCTCCCCACAAAACACGGCACTTTTAAACTTTGAGAACGAAGTGAACGAAGTGAGTCAATTTTTTTCATTGCCTTAGCCTATTTTTAGATGGCAATTTCTCTCGAACAAAACATTACAGATCACAAATAAAGCAACCTAGGGTAGATCTAATAAGAACCTAAATCATGACAGATTTTGTCAGGGCCAGGTCACTTGACTACAAATCAAATGTACTACTAGACTACTTTTTCAGTACCAAAACTTTGATATTAAATATACAAAATAGCATAATATATATGTAAAACTTCACCTTTAAAAAGAACAAGTCATAAGGTTATGAGAAACATGCAGTTTAGCCTAGTTATCATCAGTGGGAGTCCAAAAAATTGCTTCACAACTAAGTCCAAGGCTACGCTCGCCTTCTAGGTTTTACCTACAACATATTATCTTTTAGCTTACGGAGACGGAAACGAAGAAACACCGCATAATAAACGGAATTTTGGGGTCAATGTCAATGAGCTCAAGTTGATTTGTCACGAACTGTTTAATATTCACCTTATGCATCAAAACTACGAAAATGAACATCAACCCTCAAAAACAGTTCGTGACCCTAAGATGCAGAGGTGATGTGAGCGACCTCTGCTGGGAGAGTGATACGGGGTTTATTTGCCTCTCCACGGTCTTCACTTCCGGTTGGCTGGAGCAGCGCTAAAAAGTTATAAGATGGCGGACCTTGTTAAGGAGATGACGCTCAAGGCATTGATAGCGAGCGCAAGCGAGCTCTTAAGGTAACATGCATGCATATTAAAAGTCCATTTCAAGCATAGGCTTAAGACTTTCATTTAGCGTAACAACCCCCATGAGACGTTTTCGGATTCGGAGTAAATATTAGCATAAGTATCAGTATAAGTAGTATATGCTTAGTATAAGCGACGGGCTAAATGTCTGTTGCCAAGCAGAGCGCTCTTGGTGACCGCCCATCGGCTGCTGTCATAGTGAGTAGTTGTAACGTCAGAATGTTATGAACATGACGTCACAATGGGAGTTCCTAAACAACCGAATGATATGCCACAAGCACGTGCATGGTATACGTCATCCCGCCAAAGATATTCTTTATGGCAAACCGAGGTGAGATTAATTTTGAATATTAATCTAGATGTATCCCTTCGGAATATCTAAATTAATAAATATACGCTCGCATTTTTTTTTGATAGCATCTATCCATGTTATATATAATATCCCATCCATCTCATAATTGCCAGAACAGGGAGCTGTAGGTAAAAGAAAGTGGATACGTAATCATATAAAAATACTTCAATATTCACAGAAGGTTGGCAGCATACAATTCGTGGCTCGTCGTCATATTGCCGGGCTGTCACGTGACTCCGCTGCTAGTCGTCATATTGCCGGACTGTCACGTGACTCCGTTGCTCGTCGTCATATTGCCGGGCTGTCACGTGACTCCGCTGCTCGTCGTCATATTGCCGGGCTGTCACGTGACTCCGCTGCTAGTCGTCATATTGCCGGGCTGTCACGTGACTCCGCTGCTAGTCGTCATATTGCCGGGCTGTCGCGTGACTCCGCTGCTAGTCGTCATATTGCCGGACTGTCACGTGACTCCGTTGCTCGTCGTCATATTGACGGGGTGTCACGTGACTCCGCTGCTCGTCGTCATATTGCCGGGCTGTTACGTGACTCCGCTGCTCGTCGTCATATTGCCGGGCTGTCACGTGACTCCGCTGCTCGTCGTCATATTGCCGGGCTGTCACGTGACTCCGCTGCTAGTCGTCATATTGCCGGGCTGTCACGTGACTCCGCTGCTCGTCGTCATATTGCCGGGCTGTCCCCAAGACTCCGCTGCTCGTCGTCATATTGCCGGGCTGTCACGTGACTCCGCTGCTAGTCGTCATATTGCCGGGCTGTCGCGTGACTCCGCTGCTAGTCGTCATATTGCCGGACTGTCACGTGACTCCGTTGCTCGTCGTCATATTGCCGGGGTGTCACGTGACTCCGCTGCTCGTCGTCATATTGCCGGGCTGTCACGTGACTCCGCTGCTCGTCGTCATATTGCCGGGCTGTCACGTGACTCCGCTGCTCGTCGTCATATTGCCGGGCTGTCACGTGACTCCGCTGCTAGTCGTCATATTGCCGGGCTGTCACGTGACTCCGCTGCTCGTCGTCATATTGCCGGGCTGTCACGTGACTCCGCTGCTCGTCGTCATATTGCCGGGCTGTCACGTGACTCCGCTGCTCGTCGTCATATTGCCGGGCTGTCACGTGACTCCGCTGCTCGTCGTCATATTGCCGGGCTGTCACGTGACTCCGTTGCGCGTCGTCATATTGCCGGGCTGTCACGTGACTCCGCTGCTAGTCGTCATATTGCCGGGCTGTCACGTGACTCCGCTGCTAGTCGTCATATTGCCGGGCTGTCACGTGACTCCGCTGCTCGTCGTCATATTGCCGGGCTGTCACGTGACTCCGCTGCTCGTCGTCATATTGCCGGGCTGTCACGTGACTCCGCTGCTAGAACAGAACAGAAGGTCGAGATGAGAGGGCTTGGGTTCAAGTTTCAAACGCTTCACGACTTAAATTTGACCTCGATCGCGCCCAATAAAAATAATAAACCTGTAGTTGAAAAAGAATGTGACCCATGATTGTTTGGTTACAATATCAATAGCACCGTCAAGATTATAATTGATACACATTATGTCTTTTAAAGACTTAAGTTATTAATTGTTGCGTTGGAAGGACAATTTTAAGGTTAATTTTACGGCGGACAGAGATACTATCGCGTTAGCGGAACGCCTTCTGTTGGGATATCGGCAACATTTGATCCAAGACTACGAGAAATGTTTTTATTGCGAGAGATTAACAAAACTGTCTGGAGCAGCATGAAACGAACCCATCGTGCCACGCCGTGAGGAGACGCCGCTGAGGTCGTCCAGGTGTCACGTAAATAACGTCAATGTAGTCCAGAAGTATAGTTAGTACTGTAGCCCATACTAAAACTACTAACATTACTGTAGCCCACAGCGAAGGTACTAACCTCAATGCCATTATGAAAAAATAGTGCAGGATACTATAAAATTCACTGCAGTGTACTCTGTAGAATAAAGCAGTAAATTGGAAAAGCTAGCACTATTCTGTATTATACTATCTTTGCCCATTTACTGGATAAAACTACAGTATGTACTGCGGTATATTGTACAGTATGTACTGCGGTATATTCTATAGAATGTACTGTGGTATATTCTAAAATATGTACTGCGGTTTATTCTACAGTATGTATCAATTGAAGAATATCCCGTAGAAGATACTGCTTCATCTTTTGCAGTAAATACAACAGTATATTCTGTAGAATATAGTTCTTGGTTATACTGCAGTACATTCCACAGACAATACTGCAATACTTTCTACGTCGAAAACCCTAATCTTCAATTTGAAAATCAGTGAAAACACGAGATTTATATCATAAATTTATTTATACTGAATACAAACACAAAGTACATCAGAAGTGAATGGCATGTTGGACACGCAAACCACAGACTGTGATTAGTGTCAGACAGTTAAAGTTTGTACTTTCATAGACGACGGGCGGGGGAAGTGGGAGGGGAGGGCCAAGGGAAAGGGGAGGGGCACGGGAAGGGACGGCGGCAGCGGAGGGGGAAGGGATAGGGGAAAGGGACAGGGGCAGCGGAGGGGCGGGGGAAGGGATAGGGGAAAGGGACAGGGGCAGCGGAGGGGCGGGGGAAGGGATAGGGGTAGCGGCGGGGCGGGAGAAGGGATAGGGGAAAGGGACAGCGGCAGCGAAGGGGCGGGGGAAGGGACAGGGTAAGGGACAGGGGCAGCGGAGGGGCGGGGGAAGGGACAGGGGCAGCGGAGGGGCGGGCGAAGGGACAGGGGCAGCGGAGGGGCGGGGGAAGGGATAGGGGAAAGGGACAGGGGCAGCGGAGGGGCGGGGGAAGGGACAGGGAAAGGGACAGGGGCAGCGGAGGGGCGGGGGAAGGGACAGGGGCAGCGGAGGGGCGGGCGAAGGGACAGGGGCAGCGGAGGGGCGGGGGAAGGGACAGGGGCAGCGGAGGGGCGGGGGAAGGGATAGGGGAAAGGGACAGGGGAAGCGGAGGGGCGGGGGAAAGGGATAGGGGAAAAGAACAGGGGCAGCGGAGGGGCGGGGGAAGGGATAGGTGGAAGGGACGGCGGTAGCGGAGGGGCGGGGGAAGGGACAGGGGCAGCGGCGGGGTGGGGGAAGGGATAGGGGGAAGGGACGGCGGTAGCGGAGGGGCGGGGGAAGGGACAGGGGAAAGGACAGAGGCAGCGGAGGGGCGGGGGAAGGGACAGGGGCAGCGGAGGGGCGGGGGAAGGGATAGGGGCAAGGGACAGGGGCAGCGGCGGGGGAAGGGACAGGGGCAGCGGCGGGGTGGGGGAAGGGATAGGGGAAAGGGACAGCGGCAGCGGAGGGGCGGGGGAAGGGACAGGGGAAGGGACAGGGGCAGCGGAGGGGCGGGGGAAGGGATAGGGGCAAGGGACAGGGGCAGCGGCGGGGCGGGGGAAGGGACAGGGGCAGCGGACGAGTGGGAGGGAATGGAGCACTTGGCAGTCATATTCGCAGAAGACAACGCCTTTTGTGCCCTACCATATCAGCAGAGAATCATAAAGTCGACATCCGCGAATCGCTTGATAATTAATAACTTGACTTTGATGACTGCCATGACCCCAAAGTATCCAAAGTATATGACGGCAGAAGTCGAATTTTTTCCGGACGTGACGTTCATAAAGTCACCATTCTTAGACAAACCCAGATGACCTGACATTCATCACTTGATCTTCTTGGGGTCAAGTCTCGTGATAAATTATTTGGAGAAACGGATAACATACGTACATCTCGTTTCTTCTCACATTCCGTTCCACATATGGAATACAATGGGTCAGACATCACGCCGCTTTACAGACATAATCATACACCAGTGACATACACATAGCGAGTTCAGTTCTCGAGGAAGGACACGAAATCTGTGAGACGCGACAACTGCTGCTCGCTGGGTACTGTCGGTTCTTGAGGCCTCTCTGCAAAATGGTGAAAAAAATCCTTGCTATTTTTACAAATACATCGTCATTTATCATGTGTGTACAAATATTGCTCTTTTTTGTACAGATAATAAATAAACTTTGAACGATTTTCATACCAAAGACAAACAACAAAATAAAGAGCGTGAATGAAGAATGATAATGAATTGTTACAATACAGCGACTACGTTTAATACCATGGCACCCAGTATTTCCGAGAAAAAAAAACGTTTCCCGTTTAGGAGTATCACAGCCTAAAACTTCTGAAAAGTTCATAGATACCCAACATTTCATGAGACATTTCATTGCATGATCCAATTTTCATTTCTTGAGACATCCCCGGGCAACTCCTGGCACCAGCTCCTACATCTCCTGCAACATTTCCTCTGAGACGCCACCCGCAGATACATTGCCTACGATGATTTTGAGAGCATTTGAACTGGAGAACTCGCCCAAATTTAGCCTTCATGTGCGCAAAGGAAGCGACATAAAAGACCTTCATGTCATTTCACTTTTTGCGAGAATACCGTAAAGGATGACAGGTTTGGCAGGTTGAATAACGCACCAGCTTTCTTGGGTTCCACCATCTGTGTCTGCGGGTCCGCGGCCCACGCTCGGGACTGGGCCCCTGAAACAGGTCAAGTAACACGCAAGGCTTAAAGCAATATGTTCTGTAATTTTTATATTACCAATCTCTTCTCCATGTCAAATAAGTATATTCTGTCTTGAATTTAAATCCTAAAAGCCTGTGGGCTATTCGGAGAAAAGCAAAGTTGTTCACCGGAGCAGAAGTTGGTGGCCGGCTTTATATCCATGCGCCTGTTCGCTGTTCGGTATTTTGTGTGATGTCGACCGCGACTCGCCATCACGTCCGCGCGCGACAAACTATTCCGCGCAGTTTTATGTCGTAATTTTAGTTTTACAGACTTAACGAGATATAAAAACATATATGCATCATAATTTTGAGATACTTTTAGTCGCTTTAAGTAGCCTTTCCCTCTCAGATCATGCTAATATCTAAATTAATGCAAAAATTATGTATTCTTGGCCTCAAGTCACTGCATGGTACCTGTATTGCAGTTCTTATACTGTGGAATAAAATCTATGACGCAATCACAAATCACGTCAAATCTATGACGTAGTACACGAACACATTCAGAACAATATGCCCAACACATTTTAGTGGCGAGATACTTCTGCATTAATAAAAATACCAATGACCGTCAACCAAAGACGCTTCAATTTAAAGGAACATATTGATCCATCAAATATCTCAATTCTTTATAATTTCAGGTTTCAAACCGCGATGCTTACCCTCGACCGCCTCTGGGATTGGCAGACCCACAAAGGTAGCCAGCTCCTCGGCTCCTATGGACGAGTAAGCCTGACCGACCAGGTCGTAAGCTCGCTTCCGAGTGGCCTCTGCAAGGAAAACCACGTGTGGTGAACGGTGGTCGATAATCCCCCATTATCGCCGCCTACCGAAATGAACGACTGGTGGCGCCTCACCGTGACATAACCTGATACCCGTCTAGGCGGTTTACATCCAAAACCGCCGCGCCCTAATCAGTGGCGGATCCAAGAATTTACGAAAGTAGGAGGGGGGGGGCACCATTAAGTACTAGCCAGGCGCTGATTCAGTGAGAAACTCGCGACCGAAGGGGCAGTGGGAGGGGGGGGGGTGCTGGTGAGGTTGTGCAGAAAGAATAGTGACTGTGCCCCTTCTTCAGAGAAGAGGAGGGGGGGGAGCAATGTGCATTTTTTTCGCCTATTTTCCAGCGACTGTGCCACCCCCCCCCCCCCCCTCTGGTTTCGACACTACCAATGACGAGATGGTAACACCATTGGTCCCTAATTTCTTTGGTTTTTAAGGTTCATAGAAAAATGTGTATACAAATTAGTAGCGCATTCTAGTGACGCTATTCAAAATTAAATGATGAATGGCGCTTCCATCTAGTAAGCCATTTGGTAACAATATTCGAACGGTGCGACGAGAAGATTCGTTCGTTCGAAGACCCAGTTCGTTTGCGACAACACATGATTTTAATGGATGCGCGCACAAACTAGGTGCTATGTGAACCCATATCAACAACCATTCAAGGCTATAGAGAATAGGAAAGTAAATTTATTTTACACCAGTTTATCCTAGGTCATTTTGCCCTGGCGCAGAAATGTGACCTCAAAAAGATATGTTACCAGACTAAAGTGCACATAAGTCCAGCATAGCAGAGTTATGTGTTAGGTTAGCCATGGCGGATTAACGTCACAAACTCACCGAGAACAGCATTCATGATAGCCTTGACATTTTCAGACCAGTCTTTGGCTAGGGACTCATAGATACCAGGGAAGTCCCACTGCCACATCCTCTGTCCCACAGTCCATATTAAACTCAGCTCCGCGTTTGACTAGAGATAAAAAAAAAATATTTTAATGTCCAAGATTTTATTTAATTGCTTTTGATTATAACATATATGCAATATATTTTACATTCTACAATGGTGCCATTTTTTTTTTTTTTTTTTTTTTTTATTTCACAATAAAGGGACACAGGTAAATACAAACATACATACAAAGCCACGTTTTACAGCACTGATATGTCATCAAACTCAACTATACGTTATACATTAGTGTTCTTAAACTGTTCCATTTCTCATCTTGACATTTCCTAAGATAATATGATGTTTCTCCAGCTTATCTAATATTTACCATTACCATTACATTCATTTATCTGTCATCTGATAACTAGATACAAGTATTGGTGTACATGACCATAGTGGCTTGACAAAACTCAAAAGCCAGAGATAAACTTACATTTTTCACTGCTTGTGGTATTCGCTTCCAAAGGAACTTCGCATTTGGTCTAAAGCATAAAGCGAAACATACATATTTATTCATGCATCTTCCCTTCCCAGAATGACATTCTAATGTTCATAAGTTACCACAGAAAGCAGACTACAAGGAATCTACAATGGAAACCCACAGTATTTCAGCATACCAGGCCACAGATTTATGATAACGCCTATGGGAGAGGATTAGCATTATATATCAGAAACTGCTACATCACTGTGGTGTAGCCTATCACGGATGGGAAATTATAGCCTCTGGATCTGTGTCATATGCAGGTCAATAAATTGATAAAGAGAACATGCGCTGACGCTCAACAAAGCCAGAAACTATAACCATAGCCACCTGTCGATAATGAGTGGAATAATGATGCACCAGAATCAAACCTCTCATATGGTTTCACCAAATAACTTTCACATTTTAATGCTACAAAGAGCCCAGAGAATTAATTCTTATGCAATGTGCAGCAGTGAAAAATGAAGCCAAGAAAAAATCAGGTCCTATGGAAGAATATTCCTAATATGTCTGGAAAAAGTTCAAATCATTCCCTGTAGGTAAACTAATAAAAAAAATATATCTAAATACCTCATTTAGGATTTATGCGTATCAGTGATGAAAATTACTTACAAATCATTTTTCAACAGATGTATAGCAAGCAGCTGCCCATAGACCTGGGCAGTTGCCACTCCACCAGCCGACTGAAATAAATAGTAAAATGTTTCATTATTAATGAGGCAATTATTCAATCTCTTACCATTCCTTGGGATGAGGGGGGGGAGGGGAAGGGGGTAGCAGAGAAGAGATGGGGTTAGTTAAAATTGTAATTCTCATTAGCTACATACAGTTGATGTGACAACCGCTGCCTATTGCCTGAGTGCCCACCTGCATGAAAAACTGCCTGCCTATCCGGTAGGCAGACCAGTCTCTGGCTAATACCCTTGGGCCAATTTCACTAAACATTTGTATTGTATGTTATACATAGCCTATATATGAAGCTTTGTACAACAAATGTACATGCAATTCGTGAAGCCTTCATACCTCCTTCATATTTTGTAGGGTTTGAATCCATTGTATGAACCTTTATATCATAGGTTTCAATAGTGGAAGTGAAAGAAACACAAATGCATATATTTTAAATGCTAAATGTTTTACATGAAAATATTTCATTGAATCAAATAATAGGCTTTGAGGTAAGCTTTTGCCAAAATCTAGTATTTTTGCAAACCCCTTTACAATATTAATTTGCACCATTTTGGCATACAATTTGTACCGTTTCAACCTATTCATAATAAAGGTATCAGGACATGAGACCCATTATGACATCATAAATATATTGGATAGACTTTTACCTTATAAGCAACAGAACAACGTTTCCCTTTTGACTGATACCATAGACATAAATGTATATTTTTATATAGGTACGAAGGGTGTAGATCTACCATAGGGTTGAGGCATTCGCAAATATATGAAAGAACCTATGAACTATCTTATGTTAATTAGAGGTTACAGGATTGACTGGCCACAATCTGATCCCTGACATTGACAATGCTCTTCCAGAAATAACAAGAAGGGTTTATCGGTTTACCCCGGGCAAACATCCGGGTTACCAAAGAAAAGCACCGACTGATTCAGTATCATTGACCATGTCAACAATAATCATATAAACTTATCGTCTTATGCCCATTATCGCCCATCGAAATCAATGAAGTTTTACTCGTTGCGCATACTTTCAATATTGAAACTAGATTAACCAGGCGATAGTACCCAAACTATTTACATAATACCAAATATATTAATAATTAACCTCAATCTCCTGAATTTCTAGCTGATTTTCAAGCTTTTCATAGTCGACTGGCCCTTCTCCTGTCATGTTTGATGTTTTCGGTAAATGCTTCCTACAAATGTAAACGATAATCATTCTCGCTGTCGTCGCCGGCTTGAATATGAACTGGTGCCTTATTTCAAAGCCCTTGAAAAAGCCAAAAAACTTAATGAAATTTCAAATGGAGCACAACAGGAACAAGGCTTATACTTTTCATTCAGTTGCCAACATGTCACAATATATATACGCTGTCAACATGATTTTGACATTCTAACGAAAAAGAAGTTCACGAAAAAAATATGCAATGATTGATGTGAGTCGAAATTAAGATACATGTCTTTTGTGATGAAGATTTAATTTTTAGACCACTTTACCAGGAAAAATTCAGCACATTTTGGACGAAGAGATAGCAGAATTTAATTTCAAGGTCCTGCACAACAAAATCGGTTGTAAGTACATGCTAATGTATGTCAACTGAAAATTACTGAGGACCATTAAGTGCTTGGAAATTGGACTCCGTGCTACAATTGGCTAATACATTCAGAGACACATTGTAATATCAGAAAATTCCAAAAGCGAAGTAATTATTATTTTGCTGTTATCATATCTTGTATATAAAGTTTCTATCAGACATTATTTCTAGCCAAAAGATAATCTGTACCAGATATCAGTTGTACTACTTAATTATTACTGATTACTTTCATACAGTTGTATCGTATTACACAAACCCGATATATGTTCCTTACAAGACCATATTGTACTTTCACTTGCGAGAACTGCTAGGAAATTTTGTAGATATATGTATTAGTTGTAGATATTTAATTATCATATAATGGTTATTCAACATGACAACATGTGTCTCGTGCAACTTGTATGTCCTTTGGGAAATCATGTACAGCTTTAAAAAAATATTGAACAAAATATCCAGATCTTTTCAAAAGATACCCTGTTAAACTCAATACAATTGAAAAGTAATACACAATCAGCGATTGCATACAAAAATAAACGGACATAGATTTTTTCTAGAGGGACCCGAAACGCCGGCGGTATTTGAGTCTCATATAGGGGTACGTGCGCCATTTGCAATAGCACCGAATAAGCATGTTTTTATAAATAATAATCATGAGAAGATGATAATAAGAAGATTAATATTATAAATAAAAACCTAGGCAGACCTGCCAGTGGGCAGTTATAACAACATAAACACTGATAAAGCAAGACACTATAATGAGCGCAAACAAGTATCTGCCCAGATTAGTCGATTTGTTGTTTCTGTGTAACTAATGGAATCAGCACCAATGTAGAAAGTAGACTTATTTATGTAATAAGTTTTGGTAGCTGCGTCATCGAGCTCAGTTTCAGGTGCGCCTGAGCGCGGTGAGCGGTGATACGAATTTATCGGTTAAGTTGATTATTTTCTGTATTTTTTTAAGCGGTAAGTTCGGCATGCCTGAAAGACCTAAAATGTGTTTTTTCAAACGCTTTTTGACTTTCATCCGTTCATTGCCTGATTACGGATACAACTATTCTATTTAGGACCCCCAGGTGATAATGAAAGCATAATCTATCCAACCACGCAGACGGTAAGTCTTTTCGTGGCGTTCAAATGTCTAAGTTATATTCCTATTTATGGCATGAAGCGGTTTTCAACGCTTGTAAACAACGTGAACAGGTGAACGGGTCTGTCATTTGTCGGTAAGATTAGTTCTACAGTTAAAACGGTCCGTGGTATATCGACTTATTGAGAGATCAATCGTGGGGCGCCTACACTGATGTCCGATCCAATGTTAAGAAACACGTTTTAGATCTAAGACTAAGTTTAGGATCTCTTTCAACCCCATCATCAGGATGATCAGAGCCTCGGCCCACTCTGTTCCGCCGTTGGGTCTCGGTTCCAGCTTGGGTTTTGCACGGGGACTTTTAAACGGAATAGGCGCATTTGGAAATTCTGAATCATCTGGAGGCACACTGGGGTTAAATATCACATTTTTGTATAGAGCAATCTTTTAGCTATCGAATTCTTCCAAACAATCAAAAAGATTGATCACCTGTATGTGTGTTTGCAAGACGTTTTACGGACCACCAACATCCGAACAGGGCGCCATATCTGTTTTGGCGCATGCTGGTACCTGGTAAATGCAACTTGGTTCCCAGCCTACGACTCTTTGCTAGATGGCGCTGTCAGACGGGCACTTTGCAGTTAAAGCAATATATTCCGTAATTTTTTGTATTACCAACCTCTGCTCCATGTCAAATAAGTACATTCTGTCTTGTATTTAAATCCTGAAAGCCTGTGGGCTATCCGGAGAGAAGCAATTTGGTCACCGGAGCAGAAGTTGGTGGCCGGCATTAGATCCCTGCGCGCCTGTTCGCCGTTCGGTATTTTGTGTGTGATGTCGACAGCGGCTCGCTATCACGTCCACTCGCGATAAAAATAAACCGAGCAGTTCTGTATTGAAATGTTTGTTTCACAGACTCAACGAGATATAAAACATATGCATCATAATTTGTGAGATACTTTTAGTCTTGATTCTAAGATATAAAAAATCTAAGATGGCGCATGTCAGTATATTGCTTTAAGGACAATAGCAGCGCCCTCTCTCACAGAGAATTCAAAGTTTGGAACCAGGCTGCATTCACAGGCACCAGCACGCGCCAAAAACAAGTATGGCGTCCGGTTCAGACGTTGGTGCTTCGTAAATCATCTTGCAGACACAGATACAGATGATAAATCTTTTTGATTGTTTCGAAGAATTTGATAGGTAAAAGATTAATCTATACAAAAATATGATATTTAGCCCCAGTGTGCCTCCAGATAATTCAGAATTTCCAAATGCGCCTATTCCATTTAAAAGTCCCCGTGCAAAACCCAGGCTGGAACCGAGACCTAACGGCAGAACAGAGTAGGTCTCCCGAGGCTACATCAGATCATGCCATGGCCATAGGCATAGCCTAGGCCATAGCCAGGGCTGTACAGTTCCCTCGGGTTCTATTTCCGGTTTAGGTCTTTTGGGGACCAACAAAAAAACATGTGCTCTCAGAACGATTGCGCATCAGGCTGGTGCCTTGCTACCGCTGCGTGATGCACACTCATTGTAGTCAACACATTGGGAACCGGCTGGCTGCTCGGTTTGTGTGTGAAGATTCGAGTGGGTGTGAAACTATTTTTTTTTTGCTTTGGTCCAGGCATTGTTAACTATTGTCGCAACGGAAACTCTCCGGAGAACGAAATTTCCTGTTTACGAGAATATGTTCACTGATTCGAAGAAAAAAATACTTTCTGGGTGAACTTTAAGTCGGGGCCCAATAAGTGTATGTCAACTCACGTTTTCTGAGACACTTGTAAATAAGCTATAAGCAAATGTTGCTTTGCTGCATTTCGAAGCAGCCGATTGGCTTGATGGCACCATTCACTGTTTACTGTGACGTCACTACGCGAAACCATTTACATCTTTGTAAGGGGTCATAAGTTGCAGTGTTTTATCATTAGCTCTGTTTTTAAGCATCGACGCATACCTAAAGTTACCCAGTGTGAACTTGCAATCAGTTTAGTATCAAGTGAGGCTAAACTTGGATTCATTGCGCGAAAGCAAATGCCTCCTGCAAAAGTGGGTACAGCAGATCAACCACTACCCCCTGACCATTGCATTCAACCCTGGTACCCTCGTCAAATGACGTAATGGACTTTGCCAACCTGACCTAGATTTTGAACCAATCAGGTGGCAGTTGGATGACCTTTACATTTATGCGACTGATAAGAGAACGATAAAAACAACATCGTCTGCTCTATTAAATAGCATGGCAGGTCATGTATCGTGAGGATAGGAATCGAACTGCAGATCGGATAAACAATTGTTCAGACAGGCCCCAGTTCATATGTAAGGAAGATGCATAGATTTCGTCCTCAACTCATAAAGTAATTAAATAATTAACAAATTTTGATGTCCGGAGAGTTTCCATTGCGACTATATAAAATCATAATATAGTTAAATATAAGACATTTACCTCTCCATAATGCATGTGGCCTGTTCGGTGAGACTGTTGTTTACATTTCTGCAACAATCTGAGCACCATGTCTTCGCCTGGTCAGTCCATATAAGGAGCATTGTTACGTAACCATAGATATCACACGCAGACATGCAAGTCCTCATAATTATTATGACTGTGAACTGTCTATTTATTCTGGTCTAGTAGCAAAACCCGCTCAGAAACTGGTCACAGCAAAATATCCGTTAATAATTCCATAGATTTAATGCTGTCTGCTCTGATACAGGTCAAATCCCTGAACGACTGGTGGCAGTACCGTAAACTGCCTATTTGAAACCACATACATATTAGAAGCTGGACCCCGACTTTGGCCTTAAAACCCGGGTTGGCAGGCACCCAGAATCATTTCCGGAAAACTACATATTATAAGCCGCACCCAGACTTTGGCCTCTCGACCCCCCCCCCCCCCTCACCTGTATCCCTGCTTAATCCCATTCCGCCAACCAAACCAATTAATTGTTTATACAAGCAGTCGCGACCACTAACAACATTCAGCTCTCCCTCTCTGATCGCACCTTGTATCAAGTGTCACACCAGTGGCTGGCTCTCCTGGCCCCTACCAAGCCAATTAATTGTGTATAGAAGCAGTTGCGACTACTAACAACATTCACCTCTCTCTCTCCGATCGCAGCTCTTATCAAGTGTTACACCAGTGGCTGGCTCTCCTGGCTCCTACTGCATGTTTATGAATCACTGTCATACCTACCAAGTATCAAGTTTCTGTCTGGCACAATTAACTTATTGCATGTGGTGCAAGGCCGCCGTCAGCCGTATCAATTTACACCACCTGAAACCTGGCCTCTGATCACTGGTCTACAATGGGTGTGGGCGGAGTCGCGTGGCAGTAGTAGTATATAACACAATCGTAAGTAGCTCATTGTCTTGATTGCCACAGTAACACAATGCCTGAGAAAAGCACATCTTACAACACAGCTTTTAAGTTGAATTATTTCCCGACTAAATGACTTGTATGACATTATGAAAATTATTTTGGCAACACCAATAACACCGATACCCCCTCCCCCCGCCCCCCATCCCGCTTGTCTCGCCACGGTCACTTGAAATCGGGAAAAGGCCCTATTTAAAGCCACACCCTGACTTGCGACTCAAACCCGGAAATGGTATCTCCAACTTCCTAATATAAGCCGCAGCTTCAAATAGGCAGTTTACGGTAATGACAGTTCAGTGCTCACACACAATGACAGCTCACACACAGAATTTAATACTTGATTGAGTTGCATCTTGAACCAGCAATATTTTTTATACTATTTATTAAATTATTTGAGGATTATTGTTAAGCTTATAATATGGTACTGGGTAGTCAAATTTCAGTACTTTTAAATAATGCAGCAGCAACAAATGAGTGACATTAATCTCCATACTAGATTTTTTTATACTCTAATACTATACTTTTATTCCTAAAATAATTTTTTTATTGGAAACTTTATTGCTAAGTGAATTACATTGAACTGGTAGGATACAAAGGCAATGGCTGGTGGGTACAGATGGTGATCATGTTGTATAGATTGGTCGTTTTATAGATATAGATACACATCTCTAAAGCACTAATCCATCGACTCAATCGCAACACTGAAGTGCGATGATGATGCGCAGCACTGTGCTAAAAAAGTGGAGGCAATGTTTATTTTAGGTTTAATTAAGTGTGCAGACATTTAAGTACATGTATTCATGCAAAATTATCTGCAGTACCTCTACGAAAAAAGGAATAGAGTTTTCAACTGAACCAAGTAGTTAATTTTCAATTGAAAATTAACATTAGTTTTCAACTAGTTTCCACATGAAGAATTTATCATGCAAATGAGTTGAAAACTAACTGCTGAATTTTCAACTACCAGATGGACCCTTGGGTGTGCTATTTATAGCTACTGCTCATGAAACATGATCCCAGTTAGTTTTCAGTGAAGAACTAACTACCCACCAGGGACTAGCTCAAAAGTTACTGTAATATACATTTGTACACTAGCTAGGTGCAGACATACAGAAACACAAAATGGAGCTTTAAGGTTTTTATTCACAGAATGAAACAGCCACTGGGTGCAGGTAAACTGGTATTCACTTTGATATAACATATCATTTGACTATCATTTGATGTATTTGAAGGATCTTGCCAGCATGTACGGTAATATTCCAATGCATGTATCAGCCTGGTGTAGCCTGGAACCTAAAATAAGAAATAAACGTTCATACAGTCTTGGTTTACATCAACAAATTAAGACAACGACTGGTATAATAGGAACATCTGCATCAATGTTAAAAAATGAATGGTTATCTACTATAAGAGACTATTGCAACAACAGAAAACCCATACATATGAATATATAGACCTTAAGCAATTTTTTTTTTAACTATAGCAAGGAATAGTGCAGCATATGGAAACTTACCCGAAATGTGTCCTTGCATGCATTGTCCACTTGCTTGGATCTAATGCTCTAGGTGAAATAAACTCTTGTAATATATAAATCATATTTTTTGCGCTTTTGATGATTCATATGCAGCACATGTTGATTCAGTATAGAGTTCAAGCTCAGAACCCTCTTATGCACATCAACCCCTAAGCAGCACTGAAGACTTGCCTGGCTGCTTGCTGGTTTGGCTTCTTTACAGGAAATCTGTACAGCAACTGTTGTACATGACCAACATGCTAGTCTATGAGCCCAAGTCTACCACCAGCAGAGGGACCTACCAGTATCCTACAACTGCAGCCCTTAATTCACAAGCTGAATGGGTCACAAAAGTAGCCAGGCTGCTGGCCTCTCTAAAATGTACAGACTCTACAGATCCTATAGGCCCACATGCACATGTGGCAGAAGCTGCAGGCACTGTATATAAGCTGGCAGACAGAGCTAAGCCCAGAAACCATAAAGTATAAGATTTCAACTAGTTTCTCACTGGCCTGGCTTGTAAAAGTGAGTTTTTAACTAGTTTTTCACTGACCCAAAGTCATAAAAGTTAGTTTTCAACTAGTTTGTAACTGGTAATCCACTTGCTTAGAAAAGGAAGAGTTGAGCACTAGCTGAAAACTAACTATGGAGTTAGTTTTCAGTTATAAATTAACTAGAAACCAGTTAAAAACTAGCTTTCTTTTTCGTAGGGGTAGGTATTCAAAATCTTGCCTCACATGCACATGTTTTAGTATCATATGATAATATTGTCAAACTGTATTCTAATGAAGAGTTTGCACAGGCTATGCACTGAGCATGTCAATGATTGCGTCAAGATGAAATCAAGCAAAGGCAGATTCATACCTCAATTTTGTTACAGTTGGGAAGGTAGTGAGGGGTTGCATTATGAAATGAGAGACATTGAGTTAAGTTAATTAAGTTGGAAATGTTCATGGATGACTAATTTTCTAATTTGATTCCTTCCAGCATCGATACAGATCTGTACTGAGGCCTGACAAGTTCACTAAATGCGGAAGTGTGACGGCTGGTGAACTGCAATAAGATTTTGAACGACAAAATGGAGTTTGACGATGACAGAGATAAGCTAAATACTCCCGAAAATGTGCTCCATGACAATGAAGACAGTGAACATTTCCATGACGACTACGACGATGAGGAACACATCTTTGGCGATCTAGAAATGGACTTGTCAGAGAATGATTACAGGGAGCCTGAGAGAGCCAACTCCAGCTCAGGTCATAGCTCTGTCTCCATGCCTACTGCGCCAACAGTGCCCACGAGGCAACCACTGGGCGATAATGCCCTTGAGGAAGCTGGTAGCAGTCGAAAGGCTGATGACATCCGAAACCAACTGGACAGTGCCACGTGGATGATGTTTCCCTCTCTGTACGAGCGACAAGAAGACTATTCAATTCCGGACAAAACGGTGACTCCGCCGAAAAAGGAAGAGTCACAAGCGACTGGCGAAGATGAAAATGTGAATGCAGCCATTGTGTTGCCAGACACTAAGATATATGCTAAAAATACCGATGCGGAGGTCATTACCACGGAGCCTGACGCAAAAGACAAAGACGCAAAAGTAAATTCACCGAAAGAAAGATCTCCGAAAGAAAGTGTTTGTGACAAGATTCAAGATCAAGATCCAAAGAAAGTAGAAAAGTCCAAAGAAACTCCAGACCACGGCCCTGACCGGAAGGTACCATCACCATCAGTGATTGCTATAGATAATCCCCAGGATGAGGGAACTAGCGAGGCAGACTCCCACAAGACGGATTCAGACTTGGAGGTGGTGACTGAGGAGGAGGAGGAGGAGGAAGAGATGGCGATTGACTCAGATGAGGAAGTCATTATCATGAAGCGGGAGAACTGCGAAGGTCAGAGCGTTACGCCTGGAGACGCTAAGCCGCGTCTCTCTGCTCCAGCGCACCGTGCGCTCACTCTCAGCATGCTGATCAAAGATGACGTCATTCAGCCCGGCAAGGGCGCTTTATCCACAGAAGTTTCAGTGAGTTTCATTATTTATCGATACATGTGCTCTATGTTCCGAAAAATTGATAACAAGATAAGATACAGGTTGATTCCGTACTGCAGGCCTTCGACCTATAGTACAACATATTTACAGATTATGATATTAACACAATTAACTTAATTATGGGGACAACCAAATGTTAAAACCGATCACGGAGATATGTTGCTTGGAAGATTTATTAGTACTTAAATCACTTCACTGGTTATCCCGCTGAGGTTTATTGCATCTACACATTACTTGTTGACTATAATTCGTGCAGTCCTAACATTTAATATATTTGTTGACTTTGTATTGTGCACTTCTAAACATTGATTTATGTGCTGAAGCTATTATTTATGTTGGTAAGTATGATGCAGTTCTAATCATACTTTTATTTGCTGAAGCGGATTTTTTTTCTTTACAGAATTAGTGCCAAAGTGGCAATTAATGATAAAGAGCTTTCTAAGTTTTCATATATGACAAAATAACCAGGAAGTATGTTTGTGGTACGTATAACGTGCCCGGTTCTCTTCGCAAAGCTCTCTACCACGTCCTGGAAAAGTTCGGCGAGTGGCATAATATTCAAAACATGTTCTGTTTCAGGGTCGCCGGTTTGAGGCTGACTTGATGGCCGATGGTATGATCCAGTGGCTGGAGCGAAGGAAGTCTTTCAGCTCGCCAAACGCCTGGGCTGTCTACTGCAAACGACTGGTCAACCCCAAAGAGAAGTTGCCATCCACCTGGTCCTCCGTAAGTCCATGTATCTGTAACGAAACGGCACGTGGATCGGTGGTTCGCGCCCCGCTGTGGACATGTCTGTGTGGTCGCAGGATAAAGGTCCCATGTCCTTCTTCGCAAAGAGTAGGGGGTTACCCCCGGAGACGCTCTCCCTTCCTTCTCCCATTGACGCGATATGACCAAAAGGGGTTAAAGCGTCCTGCATATACAACCAACCATAGATCTGTACCCACAACCCATAAGGTGATTACTTGAAATATGTTGATATAGCCAAGGTGAAAAACTGGTTTCGATCCATCGCGTGTTGCCGTCAAGTCGTCCGTAGCAGTGAGTGTGTGTGTTTGCAATAAGTTTCTTATCTCAGGGAAGGGCATAATCCCACGAAAGACTAATCTGCGTCTAGGAGGTATTTGATATACGTTTCTCTTTTCATTATATAGTCCGTTAATCCGACACATTGGCTTCCACCTGAACGAATATGTCGGAATAACGGATGAATAAATTTCAGATGTGGGTGTGACTTGCATGACATATCGGAAATGAGTGATAAATGTATCAATATTCTGTATATATATACGTGCGGCGACGACAACATTTTAGGCTATTTCAATCGTATTGTAATGCATGCTGAGTTCGGGTCGCATCTTCTTAGGATGTTCTCGTAGCGACATTATCGGTGGGCCTAAAGATAGCATTATAAACACAGATTCGTTCATACCCCGTGCAAGACATGATTGTACTTCTGATGAATTTGTTCGATGTTTCAATTTTTCTCCTGTTAAGGTGCTGTATAAGGGCAAGAAACTAGCAATCTACAGATCTCTGTGGCTCAGGAAACAGAAGGAGAAAGTCGTGGTAAGCGCTCTAATCTAAGAGGTTGTCTTTAGGTTATTCTAATGGCGCAAGAGCCGCCCGATAGCTCAGTGGGCTAGGGCGCTCGCCTTGAGTGCTCTGGCCACCTGAGAGTCTAACGGCACGTGGATCGGTGGTTCGAGCCCCGCTGTGGCCATGTCTATGTGGTCGCAGGATCAAGATCCCATGTCCTTCTTCGCTCATCCCTTCCTTCTCCATTGACGCGATATTACCAGAAGTTGTTAACGCATTCTGAATATACAAGCGAACTAATGACGCGACTTGGTCTTCACCGTACGTACCCAAGTAAGCAGCAGATATTTCTCTTCAGATACATTAATACTCTAGGTATTTGTGCTAATAAGTGAAGCTAACTTTTGGTGTTTCTAGAAAGAAGAGAAAGTCCCCGAACCAAAGTATGAAAAGGCGGAAGAATTGACGGCGGAAGTGCCACGAGTCGTGAAGCCAGAGAAACAGTGAGTCACTGACGAATTTATACAAGAATGTCATTATTGTGTCGGATACACACAACAGATCATAGTCCGGTCATTCTTACTACAGTATATTTTTACTTTTAACAATCATTATACATGTACTATCATTAGCGGTACTTAATACACCTGCCCACCATCTTGTCCTTTTCTTGAGAATTTGAGCACAAAGATTTCTTTGTTTGGTTTATCCTTAGAGAGATTGTAAAAGAAGAGCCGAGGTCTCCAAGTAAGTCCAGAGTGGTCTGTCTGCTCTATTTTCTACTTCATGTTGTACTAAAACACCAACAGATATTTAATCAATGATATGATACGATGATACGGATATCAATTGCTATGAGCATTTGTTCTCCTGAAGGTGAGATCGTTTGGTTGCTCTTGTAGCAATCTTAATGTATTACCGGTAGTTTAAAAAAAAACACATGTGATCCCATGTAAAGATGTATTATTAAATGTATTAAAGAACAAGAAATTTGCAATGGTCAGTAACAGCTGTGCAGCGAAGTATATCCGACATGTAAATCTGTTCTACCTGCAATTATAAACAATGTATTCCTTTTATATAGGTATATCTCAGCCTGAGAAAAAGCCAGGTAAGTGATAATCAATTAGCACCAACGACTTGGTCTTTAATAGATCCTTATCTATGGCAACGAGACGTTAATATATGTTAAATATACGCACACATGGAATTCATATTTATAAATAATATGCGTCCAATAGTTGTTTTTGTCTTTGTTATTCTATATTTTCTAAACTTGATTCGGATGGAGATCCAAGAAAACTGTGACAAGCCTGGTCCGTCTGGAATTTGACTTAGCCTAAGAGCAAACGTAGCGAACAAATTTACTTGTAAATGCGAAACAACGTGTCCTTTTCTTTGGTAGCTAAACGAGTATATATAAAGTCTAATATCGAGCCCTTAGCCTGTTAAATATATTGTAGCTAAGACCTAGCTTCATCTTGCAGGGTGAGGGGTCTTTATATATGTGTTTTTCTGTTGTTTTGTTTATATATTTTTTTTTTATTTATATACATATATTTTATTTATATATTGTGTTTTTAATATCCTCTATATATTTAGTTATTTAATTGAACTGTTTCATCGATATCATACGGTCGTTCTTCCATGTAAGGGCGAACCATTGTTTCAGCATAGCTCACGTATTACTCACGCCTAACGTTTACTGCAATAATACAGTTCGTTGGCTCTAACATAGAAGATGGACCTATCATACGCGTGGCCTGCACTCTGTAGTTGTCTCCACAGAGCCCATCCTGCCCAAGACGCCCGTCGTGGTGCCTGAGATTCCAAACATGAAGGAGATCAAGAGAAGAGTTCCCGTGAAGCACGCGAGCCTGGGACGTAGGAGCATGATGCAGTGAGCTTTTTATTCAGATATAAACCAATAGTGGCTGTGGGGGACGGTTATTACAAAACAAAATCCAGTCAAAGTTTAACCAAACGCTAATTTGGAGTAATTGTACAACATTACACTACAGTACAAATTTACCATCACATAAAATAGATCCCGCCACACTAACATTGACTTATTTGGTTCACAAGCAGCGGGTCATATATGGGCATTAATTTAGATGGACGTTCGATATTGGAAGTTTTTATCGTTATCCGGAGTTACTCACTTGTATTCACGACTTTACTGAAAGTCTTCAGCACTTTAAATGTTATTTTATAATATTGTGCTTTTTTACTTTCGTACATTTCATGTACTTTTAGATTTTAGTTTCGTATTTTTTCAATGTGTCGCGTTTTTGTGATGATGATGCAAATGATGCTGGATGTAATATACTTTAGTATACTCAATGTAATATACTTTAGTATACTAGATGTAATATACTTTAGTATACTAGATGTAATATACTTTAGTATACTAGATGTAATAAAGTAATGAATGATAAAAAACATATACTTTATATAATACGTGATCACTGGATGTAGAATGTAATGTTTATCTCTGGACAGCGACCCCAATATCCTGGTTGAGTGTACCACCTTCATGTCTCTGGGGAAGGTTCAGCCGTTCGTCATGTCCATCTCCTCCTCCTGCCTCGTGCTCATCGTAAGTACCCAGCTCACCCCCCACTATAGGGGTCACCCTATGGCTCTGTCCGTATGGGGAGTGGGCGTGGGGGTTGGGTGGGATGGGGGTTCTAGAAATAACGGGCCGGCGTGGTTCGATCCCCAACTATGGAAATATTTCTGTTTGCGGAGCATTATAATTAAGGATCTCTCGTGTCTCTTCGGGTATGTAGTTTACCGCCCACCCCACGGATACACCCCTCTCTCCTACGGTGATTTCACCCATACACGACTTCGCAATTATACGCCATCTTGAAAAAAACGAGACTGGCGCAAAGAATTATGGAAAATATTTTGGTGTTATCTTGACTTTTTCTATGCACGTTATTGGTAAGCATGTATAAAATTAATGAGCACATCTTACTGAAATTCAGATTACGTAATTTGTCGGTACATAGATGACACTATTTCACGTTTAAATGTCTACAATATACGTTGTCATGCGATGACGCCATGTTGGTATCTCTCAAAAGACCAAAATAATACCCAGAATGCATTGCACATGCAGTGGCGCCTCACGGTGGCCAAGTTGGAACTACGATTAGCGAAGTCATCTATTGTCGCTGTATGATATGATTGTATGACAGATCAAAGCGTCTTACTTAAATCACCCCCCCCCCTCTCCCCAAGATACTGAAACACACAAATCCCCACAGGCTTATCAACGTAGACACCATGGGTTGATTTGTAAAACGACTAAAACGGTTATTTATCTCGATTATTGGTCTTGATGAATATTGCAAGTAATCACCTCTCGGGGGGGGGGCATTAAGGGCAACGCTGATATTGGTAACTTGTTTCTCGCGATTACACTGGAGATATCTGTAACAGTCTCTGTTTAGCCGAAGAGGAAGAGTGGTTGACTCGATATCGGGAGATCGTGAGTTTGATTTCCACTGGGGACCACATCGCTGTTACCCCCGCGATACATATATATGATATATACTCTTTATTCCTCCAGGATTTCCACTGCCACCTGACAACCAGCGAAGTGGTGGGCTATTTGGCCGGCAAGTGGGATCCTTCCAACCAACGTGAGTCCCACCTTCTCCCTGTAGTGAGGGCCGCCCCGATAGCTCAGTGGGTTAGAGCGCTCGCATTGAGTGCTCTGGCCACCTGAGAGCCTAACGGCACGTGGATCGGTGGATCGGTGGCCATGTCTGTGTGGTCGCAGGATAAAGATTTCATGTCCTTCTTTGCAAAGAGTAGGGGATTACCCCCGGGGACATGGCTCCGCTCTCCCTTCCTTCTCCCAGTGACGCGATATGACCAAAAATGGTTAAAGTGTCCTGAATATGCCACCGACTGCAACGTTGTTCATTATATGTAAGTTCTCACTCTCTTTTTCACTCTCTTCAGATCTACTCATCACACATGCCTTTCCCTGCAGAGGGAGGCTGGGCGATAAGGAGAACAGCGACGGTGTAGAAACTGTTGTAAGTCTTGTGGCCAGCTGTTCAATAAAGTGCATCAACGGGTAGTTTCCTGCGATTGAATTTAACTAAATGAGTGGACACAGAATTACCGTAATTACATGTCAATATGAAGCCAGTGGTTAACACCCTACATTTCCGGGCGCCCATAACCTATTGAAAACCTTTGGCTACCGATATGAAAGGCGCCCTCTATATCCAGGGTTTCCACGGTCATGGAAAATCCTGAAAAATCATCAGTCATAAAAAAAAACCTCTCCTAGAAATTCATGGAAATCATAATTTGAAAAAGAAGTGGCTTATTGTGGGGTGGGGGGGAGGAGTCATGGAAACGTTATAGAATTCATTCTACGCCCATCGTTTTTACGACTTAGTATTTATCTTTTTATTGTAACTTTTGTGTCGCGATCTTGGCTGCTAATAAGGGACACTTATGCATGTGTAGTTATTAAATTTCTACGTGCCTTGTATATTAATAGAAGGAAAATGGGTGAATCGGATGGCTACGAGGGGAGATGGAGGCCATCTTGCACAAATTCTAATGTGTTTTTTTCTCGCCTGTAGCTGTAAATGATTTACCATTGGGGATACTAATCTATGCTATACATGCTACCGACCAAGCGCAGCCGCATGGAAAATCAGGCATTTGTCATGTTAAAATGATGATAAAATAGTTATGAAATATTGTCACCAGATTTGTGTGGAAACCCTAATATGGAGACTAAATAACAGTTTACCCCGTGCACCCCCCCCCCCTTCCTTCTCCCCGCAGATTCGGCGTGCCATGGAGCTGCGGGGGTTGCGGGTAGCCGGATGGTACCACTCCCACCCCACGTGTCACCCGGATCCGTCTCTCCGGGATATGGAGTCCCAGATGGAGTATCAACTAAAGATAAAGGGCGTCGGGGACACCTTCCAACCGTGCATATCGCTCATCGCATGTCAGTGGTTACTAAATTGAGGATTAGTAATATGAACATATTATATATATATAACATATTACATTATATTAATTATGACGTATTATATTAATGATATAATATGTTATATTTATGATATAATATGTTATATTTATGAAAGAGGATATATTAATGATATAGGATATTTTATTAATGTTATAACATTATTTAATGACATAGCAGTTGAGTTAATGGTATAATTGTTCTGTTTAATTAGATAACGTATGTAACTGTAACATTTTATTTAATGACATAACACTATATTTAATGACATAACATTTTATGTGTGGATGTGTGGTTTATGAATACCACCTCTGATCACTCGGCCAGGTGTCTCACGGTAAATGTTTGTGGTTGCAGCTCCGTACGATCCGTGGAATGGGAAGAAGGAGACGGCCTTTCAGGCTGTGTGGATCCAGGCCCCACCCGAGGTCAGTCCAAACTCGATAGCTCAGTGGGTTAGAGCGCTCGCCCTGGCCACCTGAGAACCTAACGGCGCGTGGATCGATGGTTTGAGTCCTGCTGTGGCTCTGTCTGTGTGGTCGCAGGATAAAGACCCCATGTCTTTCTTTGCAAAGAGTAGGGGGTTACCGCCAGGGACATGGCTCCACTCTCCCTTCCTTCTTTCATTGACGCGATCATTGACCAAACTTGGTTAACGCGTCCTGAATATACAACCAATCAAAACTCTGGCGATGTCGTCACATGTTTCAGGTCCATTTTTCAATGCTAACGTGCACGAAATCGATCATAATGGTACATGCTAGGCGTGCGTAAGGGACGACCTATATTGAAATACATGTAATGGTTTGCGCTAACATAGACGACAAGAATTCGGTTTCAAAATCGCCTTAAAGGTGGCATCTGCCGCTCATATTTCGCTTTGGTGACACAAATGTGTGCTTTAGTATATATGTTTAGAACTGCTCTGAGAGTGTTATCACTTAGAGCATCACTTGGTATTGTCGATTTGTGTTTTAGCAACGCCCGTTGGACTATGGGATGCCCATGGCGATGAGCTTTGACGTCACAGTGGATCACTTCCTGCCGCAGGACATATTCGATGAGGCGGTCAGTGCGAGCATGGGGAAGGCAAAATGGCCAGCTGAAAGCCTGTGTCGGATAACGGCTTTTTTTCTGGATTATCGGATGTCGGATTAAGGAGTTCTGACTGTAAAAGTTTATATAGTATATATGTATACATTGATATAGTATATATCTATAAATTGATATAATATATATCTATAATTTGATATAATATATATGTATAAATTTATATAATATATATGTATAAATTTCTATAATATATATGTATAAATTTATATATAATAATTATTACATGTTTTTGAAACTATAATGGGTTACAGAGGGTTACAAAGGCGGCGAATTTGGTCGACAGAGAAGACATTGTACGTTGGGTTACATATGTTTTCCTCTTTGCAAAGATAAAATCCATGTCAATATACAGAAACAAAATATTGTTTGTTACGTATGCTTACAGCAAAAACTGGTTGATTTCTACCGGGGTGATCCAGATTGGATTAACTTCGCTGATCCCTGGATGTCTTGTAGCAGCCATCTGGAGAAGCTCAAGGTACAGGAGAATACTTTGCTTAGCCCAAAAGAAGCGGTGGCTGACACCCAAAGCGCATAAAGAGATCAACTACATGTATTATAATTTAACTAATTCCATTTGTATCGCATTGCGCCATGGATGCTTATCGATAACCGTTATGTGGGACACTGTTTGATTACTAATACAGTTTTTGTCAATTTATTCTGATCATCGGGCTAAGCGGCTTGTATGATATTACTTCGGATATGAAAATAAATATTTACATTACTGCGGATATGAAAACAAATATTTACATTACTGCGGATATGAAAACAAATATTGACATTACTGCGGATATGAAAATAAATATTTACGTTGCTCCTGAAAATTTTCGGTGGACTGCGAATAATGAAAACTGTTTTTCGCCTTGTAGACTTCCCTTTCGAAGAAGTTCCCAACAGAAGCCAGCAGTACCAAGTTTTTAGATTTTGTGACCAGAGTATTATCGTCAAAAACTTGAATCTCAAGCCATGTATTATGAGCCTCATATGACGTAATCATCAGTCATCCGCCATGTATGACGTCATCATCGGACATCCGTCATGTATGACGTCATCATCAGACATCCATCATGTATGCCGTCATCATAGGGCACAAACCTCAACAAGTATGAAGAGTGAGCCACAGACACTACGTATGACGTCATAATAAGACGCAGTCATAATTTGTGACGTCATCATAAGGCACATATCTCAACAAGTATGAAGAGTCAGCCACAGACGCTAAGTATGACGTCATCAAAAGCTACAGACGCTGCTGGTGACTGTCATCTACGCGATCCATTCTTCCATCTTCTCCGTTTCGCATCATATTTTTCGTGTTCTCTGATTATCTATGTATAAATAGGATCTGTATTTTAGTTGTTCTGTATTTTAAAGTTGAGTCTCGTGGTCCCCTGACCAATAGCGGCAGTGAAACCTGTATCAGGAAAGTCTGTCCTTGGTTTCTTAATCGTAAATCAGGTCAAAGAGACAAATGGCTATCGCGGATATGAATCTGTGGGGGAGACGAGAGCAAGTCGACGATATCGCTGGTGTCATTGGTACAGGATCATGTATGACGTCATACAGAGTTATATCTGACGTTAACCGGGATCCCAGCTCGGCCCTTAAAAGTCTTACGTCTGTGGTAGATATCCGTGTTCGTCAGCTTCATTCACCCGATCCCGCAGTAAGTATAGCTCACGTATTACTCACCTCAGAAAGCGGTAACCTATTTGACGGCCAGTTATAATATTCCTTCGTCAGATAAGCGGTGGATGTTACTCGTGTTCAAATGGGAGACCCCTTTAGCTCGCCGAGCGGTTGTTCCATTGGCTGTTGCTTAGTTGTACGCATTTATGATTTAAATGTTTAAATCAATGGTTTATTAAGACTTCTATTATTATCGACGGATTGCGTCCTGTTTTACGTGGTATCTAATTGAAGTTCATATCGATCAATATATGTCTCGTTCTATTTATATATGTGTATCCTTGTCATTTATGACACTTCATCACGCATTTAATTTTATCTCAGAAATGTATTGTCGGTAGATCTCAGATGTTTTGTCTTCTTTTTTGTACGATGTCGTGAAATATATATATCATTCCGTGTCATCGACTGTCAGCGTTTTTATTGATGAAAGATTGTCAAATTGTCCGAAAGGTCTGTTAAGTTAATCGATTGGTTTTGTGCACGAATGTAGCCGCTTATAATTGCCACAGTACGATAGATAACCCTTAAAACTAATTCCGTTAAGACATTTCTATTTTTGCAAAAATTAGCACACTTGTGTAAAAAATTATAGTACGTTGATTAGTTTTAAGTGGGTGTCTAATCTAATCTCGATATGCACCGAGAGTGTAAATCTTAAAACTAATTTGGAGTGTGTTAACGCTTCGTTTAGGCCGTGGCTAGCGGTCACTTCTAAACTGTATTGTGAGCTACAGACAGGACGAAACATAGACACTTGGGTATTCTGTAAATCGGTAAAGAAGCGTTAGGGGCCAGGCTGGCGCGTTCCTTTAAAGTCTCTTAAGCTTGGTTCATATTTCCCTGGGTGACATTGCGGTCGGTGTATCACTGTGATTCGTACGAGGCTACATCTGGCAAAGCTATACGTAAGGTAACGACAGGCCTTTCTTGTTTATATTAGTTTTCGCTTACGTTTTGCTGAAAACATCTCACAGATAAACAAGACTGATAGATTCGTCGTTGATTTATTTCATCAAAGAGATAAGGCTGAATACAGACATGATAAATCATGCATTTATTCGTTTTTCTAAAATTGTTTGGCACAACAATTTGCAGAACAACACACTTTAATTACATATGTAATGATGAGATAATTACTGTTCTTACTTTAGTAAACTTGGCATATAGTGTTACATAGACAGAAGACGTCTCTATGAAATTTCTTTTAATGAAAGTTTCGTATTAAAATTGTATGACATTTTTTAATGAAAACAGTTCACAGAAGGTCTTTCTGTCAATAAAATCAGTATCAAATTTCAGGTTCACATCTCATGTCCGGACTGAACTGATCTTTGTATTTCCGGGCATACCTGGTCTAGTGTAGATATTACAGACTTTCATATCACTGATGGATGGATGCATCAATAACATATAATCGGTACTCTGAAAATTTTACCACATACAAGGAGTGCCCATTGACTAAATATTACATATATCTATATCAGTATAAGAATATTCTTTATTTACCATTTTTATTTTATCACAGCTCTGCTCAAACGTTGTCTATATTCACAACATAATTATATAATTTTGCAAGGACAACTAAAATAAACGATATAACATGACTCCATGACTTAAAAGACCCGTTTGTGGCTTCAATAGACCCATACAATAGCTGGCATCTGGACCCCGAATGGCTTCAGACCACTCCCATCTCTCATCTAATCCATTGCGTGGTCTCTAACATGGAATATTTAAGTAGATGGTAAGCGTTAGTCATACGGGAGCAATGGTTCGCCCTTAAAACACGGAAGAACGAGCAGGCGCCTTGGGTAAAGGAGCCTAGAACCTTTCTCACGGGTAGGCAATGTACCGGCACACATATTGACACAATGATGGACAATAAATCCAATACTATAACCCGGCAACTCACTTCTGATTGGTTAGTTGTATATTCAGGATGCTTTAACCAATTCTGGTCATATCGCGTCAATGGGAGTCATGTTCCCGGGGTAACCCCCTAGCTACTCTTTGCGAAGGACCTGCATGGGATCATTGTCCTGCGATCACAGAGACATCACCACAGCGGGCGCGAACCACCAATTCACGTGCCGTTAGGCTCTCCGTTGGCCAGAGAACTCGATGCGAGCGCTCTAACCCACTGAACTATCGGGCCGGCCCCTCTCTCACTTCTGAAGAAGCCTTGTTCGCACCAGAAGCGGATCAGCTCGATGTGCCGTATTGGCGCCTTTCTCCCGTTGGGCGAGTCTAACGGCACGTGGATGGGTGGTCCGAGCCCCGCTGTGTGGTCGCAGGATATATATCCCATGTCTTTCCTCGCAAAGAGTAGCGGGTTACCCCACGAGGACATGGCTCCACTCTCCCTCCCTTCTCCCATTGACGCGATATGACCAAAAGTGTTTAAAGCGTCCTGAATAACCAACCAACCAACCCGTTGGGCGAGCATAAATTCCTCCCACGCTCAGAATGCTCAGATTGGTTCTCTCACACCGGTCTTGCCGTCCTATATCTCTTTGACAAAGACTGTATTTGCGACTATACCAAATGAATCAGATCAAATATACCCGGACGCAATGGGAAATGGGGGGAGTTCATCGTATAACTCACTCACTCCAACGACCGTCCCGTCTCGGGTAACGACAGCCACGTACGCGTATATAGTTACTTTGCCCGGGATAAATAAAGAAGGTGTCATGGTCTTGATGGATCTTAAAACGATCAGAACTCTACACATTCTGTTCAAATGAAGTCGTACTTTTTGCATATTTGTATATAATATAATACAGCGAACTTCCAATATTTAACGTAGGTATGATATAAGCTTATATATATATTGATATATATGTATTTATATTACGCATATGCAAACTAGGGGTCTGGAAGGGGTAAATGGCGACACAGGGATATTTGAAAAATCGACATTCGACATTGACTTCCAAATTGCGACATCGACACAGATAGCGGTGTTTTAGAATAAAAACGACACTGCACTTAGCAAAAAATTAACACGGGAACGTCGTGCAAAAATGGACATTCGACGCTGAGAATTCTGAAAAATCCACACTGGATTGTCATATACTATATATTTCACCTCAGCGTAATGTATATATATATCCAGATAAACATGCTACGCCTAGGTGACATACAGCGGAAATAAATAGCCGATACGTACAACGTACACATCCGATGAAGAAACACATAGCGAAGCAAGTTTGGTGTAAAATAGATGTGACTCAGTCTTTCTTGTAACACAATGACCACATCACGCATTCACTGACAAAGTCGATCAATATGATAAAACAAAGTGTTTAGACCTTTTCGGCAGCGTATATTTAAATATGCCCAGTTTGAAAATCATTCGTACTAATTTATTATTCAGAGATGCTATCTGGGTTAAAGGTCAACCAGACCTTGAAGGTCATGTCGCGCATCGTATGGACTCCTGTCCATAAATGCGCTGAAGAAAACATTCCGGCAACACACTGTCGGTAACTAAGTGAATGACCTTGCTGAATACATCAGTAGCTGAGGCTTTCCCTTTGGTGTCGCGTAAGCTTATTATTTGGCGCCAAATTATAGCCCCGCCATGGCCAACAGAAGGCAACCAATGGATACATGGTTCCTTCTCACGTGACCCCGTCCCACTTTCCTCATTGGCTGTTACACTAATGATCTGCTAACACTTGGGAAACTCAGTTACCGAAACTATCCAGCACAAACCAACACAACTTTCTGCCAAGGAATACATTTCTTTGTGTCATGTGTGCTTGTGTTACATGAAGATACCTTAGAAATCCCACAATTAAATATAAATCAAAAGTGAGGAGACGCCGCTACGCAAAAGTCAAGGTCACAATTTGTGATCACATATGGACCTGAAATTTACTCCTCAGCCCTTGTTACCACCACGGGCGTCCCATCATGCACCGTATGGTTGCCATCGGCTTCCGCGACTTCCGCTTCCGCTTCCTGTCGAATCTGCTCCAGAATTCGCGGCCGGACGTCCTTCAGTGGTGCCCTCTCGCGGCGACGTTTGACGGCGTCCTCGGTCTCGGAGGCGCTGGTCAGAGCCCGGACCGCCTCCTGGCGAGTCCCTGGAGCACTAGCCGGACGCTCCTTCTGGGGACGCATGCGCCTAGCCAGGTCCGGATCGGTGGCCGCCAGGTTTACCAGCGCCTTGTTCCGGGTAGCGATGATCAGCTGATCCAGAGAGCAAAGCGAATGTATTTGTATCTGACACACGGTAACACTGATCCACAGACCATGCGCACCTTGAGTTGTGTGGAGTTACATATATACAGTTTGATTTAGTGTTATACGTTATAAGTGAGTTAAACGTTCAGTTATATTTCCATCTGATCTGGAATGGACGCTGACCTTCATGGTGCCCTTGGCTGTCTCCAGTTGATCCACTCGAGCCTTGTCTCCTTCTGTCTTTTCTTCATACAGTTCTCCACACTTCTTGACGTAAATCCTCCTGGTTAAAGAGACACCACAGAGAGTTGTGACGAGCAGGTGACATTGAGTGAAGCGTCAAGGTTAACCACGAGCACGTGTGTGGTTGTCAATTCTGACCTGCCTTGTCAATTCTCACCCGCCCCCGTGTATACATAAGAGACATATTTTTTTCCGGTCACGGAACATATCGTGTATGCGAAAATGAACGCTCCCCATCCAATTAGAAAATACGACATTCAGCTAAATTGTATACGTCATCATTCATTCAAATATGTTGGCGACAATAAATATGTAGCAAATTATTAAAGTTACTTATGTTTTGAGATTGCCGTATGTCATTGACTCCGCTAAACTTTACTGATTCAAACAGCAGTGGCGACGAAAATAGGGAGCATATTTCTTTCCTATGCTTTCGGGTCAGAATTGACAAGAAGGTCAGAATCGACAACCCACGGGACCTTGCTGCGACCGTACGTGTCCTTCCGTGCGTCTCAATAATGGACTGAGAAGTTGGGGTATAAAATCACGAACGGACACACTGTTTGAAGGTCGTTCTGTCATGATTCGGCCCTGGGCCACCACGATGGTGATACCGCAGACACGTCGATGTCTTTGCAAACTGCCTCCACTGATATACATAACACCAAACGGACATCGAGATCGGGATCGCAAGCAGACAGTCCTGATCGAGGCGCGAACCCACGACCCTCCGATCACCATGATCGTTAGTAGATCGTTACTTTCCAAAGTGTTTTTAATTTATAGCCAACATTGATATATAACATTAGGCAGCCCATCATTGCTAACATTAGGCCCATCATTGCTAACATTATGCCCATCATTGCTAACATTAGGCCCATCATTGCTAACATTAGGCCCATCATTGCTGACATTATGCCCATCATTGCTAACATTAGGCCCACCATTGCTAATATTAGGCCCATCATTGCTAACATTAGGCCCACCATTGCTAATATTAGGCCCATCATTGCTAATATTAGACCCATCACTGCTAACATTAGGCCCATCATTGCTAATATTAGACCCATCATTGCTAACATTATGCCCATCATTGCTAACATTAGGCCCATCATTGCTGACATTAGGCCCATCATGGCTGACATTAGACCCATGATTGCTGACATTAGGCCCATGATTGCTAATATTAGACCCATCACTGCTAACATTAGGCCCATCATTGCTAATATTAGGCGCATCACTGCTAACATTAGGCCCATCATTGCTAATATTAGGCCCATCATTGCTAACATTAGGCCCATCATTGCTGACATTAGGCCCATCATTGCTGAAATTAGGGCCATCATTTCTAACAGTAGGCCCATCATTGCTAACATTAGGCCCATCATTGCTCACATTAGACCCATGATTGATGACATTAGGCCCATCATTGCTAATATTAGGCCCACCATTGCTAATATTAGGCCCATCATTGCTAACATTAGGCCCACCATTGCTAAAATTAGACCCATCATTTTTAACATTAGGCCCATCATTGCTAACATTAGGCCCGTCATTGCTAACATTAGGCCCATCATTGCTAACATTAGGCCCACCATTGCTAAAATTAGACCCATCATTGCTAACATTAGGCCCATCATTGCTAACATTAGGCCCATCATTGCTGACATTAGGCCCATCATTGCTGAAATTAGGGCCATCATTTCTAACAGTAGGCCCATCATTGCTAACATTAGGCCCATCATTGCTCACATTAGACCCATGATTGATGACATTAGGCCCATCATTGCTAATATTAGGCCCATCACTGCTAACATTAGGCCCATCATTGCTAATATTAGGCCCATCACTGCTAACATAAGGCCCATCATTGCTAATATTAGGCCCATCATTGCTAACATTAGGCTCATGATTGCTGACATTAGGCCCATGATTGCTAACATTAGGCCCATCATTGCTAATATTAGGCCCATCATTGGTAACATTAGGCCCATCATTGCTAACATTAGGCCCATCGTTGCTAACATTAGGCCCATCATTGCTAACATTAGGCCCATCATTGCTAACATTAGACCCATCATTGCTAACATTAGGCCCATCATTGCTAACATTAGGCCCATCATTGCTAACATTAGACCCATGATTGCTGACATTAGGCCCATCATTGCTAATATTAGGCCCATCACTGCTAACATTAGGCCCATCATTGCTAACATTAGGCCCATCACTGCTAACATTAGGCCCATCATTGCTAACAGTAGGCCCATCATTGCTAACATTAGGCCCATCGTTGCTAACATTAGGCCCATCATTGCTAACATTAGGCCCATTATGGCTAACATTAGACCCATGATTGCTGACATTCGACCCATCATTGCTAACATTAGGCCCATCACTGCTAACATTAGGCCCATCAGTGCTAACATTCGATCCATCATTGCTAACATTAGGCCCATCACTGCTAACATTAGGCCCATCATTGCTAATATTAGGCCCATCATTGCTAACATTAGGCCCATCACTGCTAACATTAGGCCCATCACTGCTGACATTAGGCCCATCATTGCTAACATAAGGCCCATCATTGCTGACATTAGGCCCATCATTGCTAACATTAGGCCCATCAGTGCTAACATTCGACCCATCATTGCTAACATTAGACCCATCATTGCTAACATTAGGTCCATCATTGCTAACATTAGGCCCATCACTGCTAACATTAGGCCCATCATTGCTAACATTAGGCCCATCACTGCTAACATTAGGCCCATCATTGCTAAAATTAGGCCCATCATTGCTAACATAAGGCCCATCATTGCTATCATTTAAGCATCATATGACATATTTAAGTGATATCGCCACGAAACCTAGCTGCAACAATAGTTAGCTGCTAAAGCATTTAACCATAAATGTAAATCTATGTAGACGATTAGCTGTGAGCTGTTCCTTAAGAGCACAGGGAATCTATCACCATGTCAAAGCCTGTGTGTGACTAACAATAATACCATAAAAATGGGTTGTTTTGCATCAATTTACCGTAGTTCTGTGTTCTGTGTCATCAGGTCGTGAATCCGGTCTTTGTACTTGTCGTCAACCTCCTGGACGCGATCCTGAAAGTGTTCCTCGTACCCCGCCAGCTTCAACCTCTGCCAGGTCAAAGGTCAAAGTCATAGGTCAAAGGACAAAAGTCAATTCACACGTCAAAGGTCAGAAGTCACAGGTCAAACGTCAAAAGTCACACGTCAAAGGTCAAAAGTCACAGGTCCAACGTCAAAAGTCACAGGTCAAAGAACAAAAGTCACAGGTCAAAAGTCACACGTCAAAGGTCAAAGGTCAAAAGTCACAGGTCAAACGTCAAAAGTCACACGTCAAAGGTCAAAAGTCATAGGTCAAACGTCAAAAATCGCAGGGTCAAAAGGACTGTGAATTAAAGGCCTTCTCTAACATTTAAAACATCACATTAAACTGTTACGTCAGTATCTGAAGGGCGGATGTCCATGCTTACTTAAGTCCATCACAGACCGACCGAAGGGTCTCCACGAATCTGTCTACACTGGATGAAGTCATTCATACTTGATGCCTACAGACAGGCGTTACAGTCACATATTTCAAGGAATTGAGCAATAATACAGTAGATGATAGCTTCCATGGTCGATGGTGTTGTATCATACCCACTCATCGTGTATCATCTGTGCCTACAACCATCTCCAGAGAAGGTCTGTCTTTGACAGAAGGCCGAAATATGAATATGAAGATATAAACCTTCACTTGCATCCGTCAGAAATTAAGCTCACAAAGGTGGATAACGATAACGGTTCTAAAGGTAAAAACTAACAGGCAAGGTTGCCGATGCATGAAGTATACAAGGAAATAGAGGGCAAATGTCAACTCACGGCATCCGTTAGATCTCTCGTCGTTTCTACGAGCTCTTTGCAGTTGGCCTTGTAGTCTGCCTCCAGTTCGGCTATCTTCGTCTTCATTTCCTGTACATGTGACGACGACACATATTTACTCTCTTAACCTCAAGGGCATAGGACACCACAGATAAACTTGTGTAGGTTATAACAATCTGCTATATGCAGTTCGTGATTAACGGGAGGGGTCTGCATGGAAAAAAGGTAAATGACGACAAGCGATATTGCCGTTCTTGAAAAAAACAAAATCGCCGTTTTGGAAAATAATCAACATCAGACATTGGCATCCATTTTTCGACACCAACCATTTCAAGATTCGACACCAACACAGTTTTACAGTAGATTATCGAAAATCCGACGACGCCGCTATTTAAATTATCGACAGTGGACACTGGACCCCCTCTTCCAGACCCCCAATGGGGGAGGAAGCTATTGGGGATTACAAGAGAAAATTAAGTTCTGGGTGTCCACACGTGTACACATAATGGTTAAAATGAACGAAGATACCTTCTGGGACAACGAAATGCAGTTGGATGAAAAGTGCTCCAGATGCAGGCTTACCATAAGTCGGCCGCTCATTAATATATATCCATGTATCGTTAAGCCTAGCTCATACTGTGCCGGTGTTGGCTACGGTTTACCCCGGTCCTCCCCGGTCCTTCCCGGAACCGGGGCCATCTCGCCAAATTTTGGCGCGAAAACAGTAGGCCTCGGTGTTACAATGGTGCTACGGTTCATGCAGGTAGTTTAATTGAACAGTTTAAAACCACCGGGGCGACCTAAGGTTCACCCCGGTACACCCCGGATCACCCCGGATTGATTACGGACGCGCTACGATTGCCCAGGGTTGCCCGAGGTTGTCCCCGGCTTTCAGCGGCCGGCCCGGTAGCTTAGTGGGCTAGATCGCTCGCCCTGAGGGCTCTGGCCACCTGAGAGCTTAACGGCACGTGGATCGGTGGTTCGAGCCCTGCTGTGGCCATGTCTGTATGGTCGCAGGATAAAGGTCCCATGTCCTTCTTCCCAAAGAGTAGGGGGTTACCCCCGGGGACATGGCTAACTAACTAAGCCCGGTTTTCAGAACCGAGGTAAACCGGGCCTATAAACCAGCACAGTGTGAGCTAGGCTTTATTTGTATCAAAAAACAGTCGACAGATCAGCCCGAATACCCACCGACCTAGTATGGTATGGTATATGGTATAGACTATCGTAAGTCTAATATCTTGCACTCAAATGAGGGTCAAATGATATGCAAAGTAATTAACAGGTATATTTCAATTTCCAAGATCGGGTATCTTAGCCCACCTTGATCTCTTCTTCAGTTTCTTTCAGTCTCTGTAGATCGGCGGCAGCGTTGGCGTATCGCTTGGCGAGATTCTAAAGCAAAGAGAGAACAGCTTCTGTAAGGGTATATACCTATAAATATATATATTTATACATCTTTATATATCATTTACTTGAAGCACAACTCATATAATACATGAAGGTTTACAATTGAAGTTACAATTGAGTTACAAGTCCATGATGGATGGATGTATATGTACATTCAGGTCGCTTTAACCACCTTCGGTCATATCACGTCAATGGGAGAAGGAAGGATGAGTGGAGCCATGTCCCCGGGGGTAACCCCCTACTCTTTGCGAATAAGGACTGTTATCCTGCGACCACACAGACATGGCCACAGCGGGGTTCGAACCATCGATCCACGAGCAATTAGGCTCTCAGGTGGCCAGAGCGCTCAATGCGACCGCTCTAACCCACTGAGCTATCGGGGTGGCCCTAGAAGTCTATGAAGTATATACGTGCATTGTTGCGTCTGACGATCCTACGTTGGAGGTAATCATGGTAATGCGTTAACTTATAACAAGGTGCATGACTCCAGTACAACCGAACCAAACTTTTGTAACAAATTCTCCATTTAAATGCTGAGGTAATCATTCACATGAGTATAGTCGTTATTGATAATGTCTTGACATGGACAGTGTTTACAACAAAAACCCACAAAAATCAAACAAATATTTGAGAATAATATTTTGACCATTATAGGCCGCGTCCTCACCATTACACACAGGAAACTGACTTAAATCCTTAACAAAGATGAGGATTGAAATCATATTGAGAATTAAAAAAAAGAAACATTAGGTACAAGAGGAAATGAAATAACAATCAACATTTATAAAATATCTTCCTGAGTCTTGATATTATACGGGGCTGGAATACGTTATGGAATATTACAACTGAAATATAGATCGTTAATCATGACAGACGTCTCCTGAGGGGAGGGGAGACAGAGGAGGAGGTGGGGTGGGGGGCTAGGAGGGATGTGGGGTAGAGAGAGGGGGTGAAAGGACTCCGGGGTTAAAGACGACACCGGCCCCCGGAGCGCGCCTGCCCACAAGAGGCTTGAACAAGACTGATGTTCTTAACATGTTAGGCATATGGTGGAGATGAATGGCTAACAATGAGATCAGCTGTATGAAAATATACAAAGTTGTAAATTCGCAGAATGTACAGTAACGTTAAGTAATTTCTCAGAGATCGAGGTAGCAGGGGATATGGCCGTCTGAAGAACACGGGATCACAATCGAATACACAGAAACGCTCATTGAGGAGAAGGCACATATAAAGAGGCGATTTAGAGGAGTCTCATGTCACGTTGTCCTCGTTATTCTGATAAATGTATACGTGGGTGTCTTTCGGGATCCCCCCACTTTTCATAATTTATCCGAAAGCGTACTTCAACGGAATTTAGCCATGGAAGTTAGCCATGTTTGTCTATAATGTAGAGCAGAGAGGGGTATTCACACATGAACAAAAAATGTTCAATTATTGTTCATAACCATGTATAGTGCTGTAGAATTTGTGAGTACTTAATGTATCATGAATTATGGACCCAATTGGCCTTGGAAAGGAAAATAAATCACCCGAAATATATAACCAAAAAGTACATCATATCAGTTTAAAACAGTCATCTACACATAGCTACAGGGTGGAGACATATACCGGGTATAGGATAACTATTAGTGCCGTATAAATAGAAACAATGTTCGTGTGTTTCTTACCAAATAAACGAAAGCATTGAGACACTTTTAGGTAATGAAATGCCTCCCGCAACATGGACAAGCTGAAGCCACTATATGGACAAGCTGAAGCCACTATATGGACAAGCTGAAGCCACTATATGGACAAGCTGAAGCCACTATATGGACAAGCTGAAGCCACTATATGGACAAGCTGAAGCCACTATATGGACAAGCTGAAGCCACTATATGGACAAGCTGAAGCCACTATATGGACAAGCTGAAGCCACTATATGGACAAGCTGAAGCCACTATATGGACAAGCCGAAGCCACTATATGGACAAGCTGAAGCCACTATATGGACAAGCTGAAGCCACTATATGGACAAGCTGAAGCCACTATATGGACAAGCTGAAGCCACTATATGGACAAGCTGAAGCCACTATATGGACAAGCTGAAGCCACTATATGGACAAGCTGAAGCCACTATATGGACAAGCTGAAGCCACTATATGGACAAGCTGAAGCCACTATATGGACAAGCCGAAGCCACTATATGGACAAGCTGAAGCCACTATATGGACAAGCTGAAGCCACTATATGGACAAGCTGAAGCCACAATATGGACAAGCTGAAGCCACTATATGGACAAGCTGAAGCCACTATATGGACAAGCTGAAGCCACTTGTTAATCGTGGAAGTGGAACAATATCTACAACAGCGAAATAATAATAATGTAAAAACTAAACCTGCTAAGGCACAGCGAGGAGAGTACGACGGATGGCTATGGTACAGTCAGGGAGACACGTGACACATGGGTATGACGTCACTGACCCACTTACGTCATATGGGTCCGGTTCCACGGGTTTGCGAGTGTTGCTCGCGCGTTTCTCCGGTTGCTAAGTGTGTTATTACGTAATGTAATCCAAACACAATTACTTGTGCAATATTGGCTTCAAATCCAAACACAATTAATTGTTAAATATTGGCTCCAAATCCAAACACAATTAATTTTTAACTATTGGCTCCAAATCCAAACACAATTAATTGGGCAATATTGGCTCGAAACACAGCTGTTGCAATATTGAGTCAAAATCAAAACACAATTACCGCAAATTAGCTTAAAATCCAAGCCACCAAATACCGTGCAATAAGTCCATTAAAGAATAGTTTAAAACCATTTTATGGAACAACGGTTCACGCGAGTGTAGAATAATACCCTGTTCATGCATATCTAAAACCAACTGAATCTCCCATAATATATATATATACGAGGTATAATATGAGTTAAGAACACTTACATCATGATCGCGTTTGTTTTCCCTTTTCAGTTTTGCGAGTTCATGTTGGTGTTCTCTGGTTAATTCCGCCTTTTCGTTGTTCTTCTCAGCAATCAGTTTGGATCCTGAAGTGTAAGTTCCAGAATTAGTATTTTAGTATTTTTGCAGTTACATTTCACCTATTTTACCGGCGCGCTCTTTAGGGCGGACCAGGCTCACTACAGGATATCTAGGAAGCTAAAACTGTCTTAATATGTAGGTTTTCATCATAAGAAATTCAAAGAAATACACTGTATAGCTATTTAGCGAAACGCACAAAGGTTCCTCTAGTTGCACATAAGGCATGCATATCAATTCAAAGTTATTACACAGAAATGGAAGAGCATGTCGGGCTTACAAAATATGTCACCGGATACTCTTTGTAAAAATTACGTCGAAAATGTATTTAAGATTCTTGCCAACAAAAAAAAAAGAAAACGTAACATATGTCAGACAATAACTTCACACTTTGGTAACGTCACCACGTGTAACTTATCCCGATGATATATCAATCGCCAATTTCACTGGAAAAAGAAGAAATATGTTTTTTTTCCCGTCTAACGCGTTTCCAGTGATGGACGTTCGTGGGTATTCTGCATGGCCAAGCCGGGGATGACTCACGCAGGGCCCGTAACTTCTCCTCCGTGCTGGTCTCATAGGTCTCGCGCCATTCAGTCTCTTTCTTCTTCCACCGTTCGTCAGTCTCTCGGTGCAGCTGGCTCTTGTACGACTCGAACGCCCCCTGGAGGAACTCCACCTCCTTGGTCTTCTTAGCTGGAGAGTGGCAATTAAAGCGCATCATAAGGTTGCCTGGTTGTATATTCAGGACGCTTTAACCATTTTGTCACAACGCGTCAATGGGAGAAGAAAGGCCGTGGAGCCATGTCCCCTGGGGTAACCCCCTACTCTTTGCGAAGAAAGGCAGTGGAGCCATGTCCCCGGGGGTAACCCCCTACTCTTTGCGAAGAAAAGCAAGGGATCTTTATCCTGCGACCACACAGACATGGCCACAGCGGGGCAGTGCACAAGAACAGCATAATTAAGCTGTGCATAATAATGAGGTGCTGGTGTTTAGGCCACGTCAATGTCGACTAATAGCCGTCATCGGGTTTAGTCATCGTTCGCATTCTGATCGGTGCCTGAACGTAAATCGTAGAGCCTCCAGCGCCGACTGAATGAAGTTCAGCAAAAGAAGGCAATACTGGGTCAAAAAAAAACGTAGGGCAATGAAATCGAGTTGGATGAAACATACCCAATATCACGTACCACGGTCCGAACCTAGCCCTGACGCATGACCCTCACGACCTCAACCCCAACGGGGGTGTAAGGGTCATGCCATACACATGGTCAAAAAAGTAGCATTGCATCACCCAGCTCGCTTCAATGAATGATTGTCGATTATGACGGGGAACCTACCTCTCCTAATCGCCTCGACCCTCTTCTTTAGACATTACTTGGACCACAGGATGCATTCATTTTAAAGTTTGCTCTCTACTTCTTGCACATCAATGATATTTTCGTCGGTCGTTAACGGTTTCCCCCTCTGCCGCTTCAAGTTTTCCTAGACAGTTGCCGCGGCTCGTTTGTTGACATCAGGCAATACACCCGAAAGCTTCCGCATGGCGGCGCCACTAAGTTTTTTTGTGTGTCTATAGTCGTGCGTGCGTTTTTGACGAAACTAGCGGCGCCGCCATGCGGATGACGTCGGTTCTATAGCATGGTCAAATTTGAAGCGTCAGAGAGGAAAGCCGTTAACAACCGATGAAAATATAGTTGATGTGCAAGTAATAGAGAGCAAACTTTAAACTGAATGCATCCTATGGTCCAAGTAATGTCTAAAGAAGAGGGTCGAGGCGATTTAGAGAGGTAGGCTCGTTGTCATAATCGACAATCATTCATCGAAGTGAGCTTGGTTATGCATTACTACTTTTTTAACCATGTGTATTGCTTGACCCTTCTGCCTATCAGCTTGTTGTCAGAAGGGTCAAGTTTACTGGGCTAGTCCGAACCCATGATCTTGCCATATGAGCCATGGGCGCTCTCATTATCATCTCATCACTTGCCTACGCTCTCGATCATATGGCATGTCGTTCTTCCTTGTTAGGGCGAACCATTGCTTCTGCATAGCTCACGTACGACTCACGCCTAGCTTGTGCTACAATAATCCATTTCTTGGGCTCCAACATGGAAGCTGGACCAAGTACCATCGAGCCGAAATGTCGCCTTCTAGGACAATAGTTTGAGGTATCACTGCTACGAATCTCGTCTGGTTATTCTAACGCTATATAATGGAAGACATCTTACTGATCGCTGCGTGCGCAGTCTCCTTCAGCTCCTTCACTTCCGCCGCGTGGTTGCCACGCAACGACTCGAGTTCCTCCTCGTGTTGCTGCAGCATTATCCTACAAGTCAAAAGTGGAACTTCAAGTCATACGCTGCATAAACTGAAGGTGTGCATGAATTGTTGGTTAAAGCCACGTTGTCTGTTTCTAAATTGCCCCATATGACAATTTATTTGTGAGTATCGGGAGAACTACGAGCATGTAATATAGTCCCTTTACTATTAGACTTGTTGTACCAGAATTGGAAGTGGCAATTAAATACATTATGTTCCGTTCAGTTCAGTATCCTTTTTATATTTGATTTTATTTAACCATGTGACAAGTACAAACAATAACGTTCTCTGAAGACATACACTTGGTTAGGAAGAACCAGTTCAGGCCAGCTGGCCGATGTGACTGGAGCCACCTAATATATATATATGGTTATATGGATATAAAGACAGCAAAACGACCTATTACGGTCACCCGTAAAGCTGGAGAAAAGTGACCGTAAATTCATAATACTCAGACATACTTTAGTTTCGCACGACCAGGGAGACCATAAGAACTTACCTGACTTCGTTGCCATGGTGATTGTTTATTTCATTGATTCGGTCTCTAAGGTAATCAGCGCTCTGGAACATAACAACAAGCATTCATTACATATGCACATCGATTAATAATAAAAGAAGATTGCTCAGATTAGTGTAAGTAGCCATTCGGAAGACGTTTTATAAGCACAACGATTGGGCCAAATATCTGTAAAAAATAAAAATTCAGCGAATAAGCTTCGGCTTCTGCTCGCTGCAAATTAGAATTGTATTCTAATTTCTATGACTTTGGCAACACAGATTATTCTGATTATGATTCAGTAGGATTCGGTAGGATTTTATAGGCCACGGATGTAGATAATCAAGTAAATGAGACTGACCACAATGACCCGATAATCCCACAAACAATTATGTACGATCTGTTTAGGCCTTAGCCAGTGACAGATCCAAGGAAGTTTATAAACGCTTTATGCAGGGTTTCGGTAGATACATGTACATTGTAGTCGAATTTCTGTGGATGGCGCCCTCGTCAGAGGGCGACTGTCCTTATATGTAGACATGAAATGTTACATATTATTTTTGTGTTCTGGTCAAAATAAAGGATTATTCTCTCTGACAGTCTCAACTTGCCTGTTTAGCCCAAAACAAACATAAATATCGTAAAATCAATGAGAACACAAGCGAACCGGAACACGTAATAACAAATTTACATGCAAAATCCATCGTCCAACGCGTGCACACACAGGGACGCCGGCTAGTCACGTGGTACCGGTCTCACCTTGCGCTTCGTTTCTCTGTGATTTAGTCGCTCCTCCTCCAGGAATAGTGTGAGATCATCGATTTGTTGCTGCAGTTGACTCAACAATTCATCTCTATGAGGGACAATAATCAGAATTATATCTGTTCAGTCGACACCAGATCGGGTTAAAGGATGTTATGTATGAATCAGCAGTTTGATGCAGTCGATAATATCAGTGTCTTTTAAAATAATATGTCAAATCCAATCATGCGATAACTTTGCCTTTTAATTACACAGCAAATATAAAATACATGCTGCTATACTTCTAATAACTGACGCTTCTCAGTACAGGGACAGACAGCTGCAGCTACATGTACGTAGAAGGTACTAGTTGACGAAGGATCCCTATTGTTCACATCTATACGCCTCATTTATCTCACCTTTCAGGGCTCATTACAACAGGTCTGCAACAAAAGTACAAGAATTTTTAGTTACCAAAATGCATAATGCCGAACCACTAAAATTTCTTCATTTAAATTGTTGCTTTTCCGTTCTCTACTATAAGAACATCAATGGCTGTCAGAAATGTATATCTTTATGATGCTGCCACTCAATCAAATGAAAGACATGCATAAATCATTAGCTAGATCGAGTGCGAGATGGGTTTATCCCAACACTAGTCTCCCATATCATGTCCGAGACTTTAAATTAGGCGATCGAGGCAAGGATAGGATAGGACATCAGTGCTGGTCGAGATAAACCCTTCTCGCACTCACTTTGCTGCGGCCTGTTGTGACACTAGGGTACACTTATTTCGCACTCTACGACTGGCTACTTTCGAAACGGTTCGATTTGTCACCGGTGAAAATGACAGAGGTTCGTGCGAGAAAATGTATATAACATTACCCAAGCACTAGTCTCCAAACCTTAGTAAATGCCTCCCTCAAAGGTGTCAAAGTAAATGTTTTTGTAGTACTCGGTTGCAGAGTACGAGGTAACCCGGATTATCCCGGATCTAAGTTAATTGAGTGCGAGAAGAATCGCTCAGGTAGCTAGGACACAAATAGCTCACCCTTTATTGTTCGCCTTTGGTTCGAAGAATTCGTTTGTCTTCAGCTGTACGGCTATCTTGGATTTGCTGCGGGACAGTGTATAACCAGGCGTCACAACGCACGGCACCGGCTGCGACTGAAACCATGATAGACGACCACGAGATCCGTGAATAATTACTCTTATTTTTCATTACGTACACTGAATAATTGTCCTTATTATTTAATATTGCATTGAAAAGATGTCCTTATTTATAAATTTTATAATGAGTAAGTGTCTTCATTATATACATTTATGTATTTCTCATTTACTATTTGCGACAATAGGCAGAAACAACGATGAACGATTGGGATCCGTGAATAATTCCTCTCACTATTTATATGCACACTAGATAATTGTTCTTATTATCTATGTACATTTTCTTTGCTCCTTTGTTGTTTTAATTAAGTAGGACGCTTTCAGTTGCGTATGTCATATCGCGACAATAGGAGCCCTGTCTCTGGGAGAAACTCCCTGCTCTTTGCGAAGTGAGTCCGGACACGAGTGATGAGTCCTTCGATCCTGGCGGTTTGCGGTCACCATGCAGAGCCCGACCGTCTAGGATACCGGTGCTGAGCACACCATATAGAAGTTTCCCCGGTGGAGACTCGATCAAGACGCTAATCAGACCGGCCGGGCCACAACTAATGTTAAAACACTTACATCTAGGGCCTTTTGCCACGGTGGAGATTTTGTCTTCTTCGCCGGAAGATGGGCTTCCATTGAATGCTTTCGTGTCGATTCGTGTTCTAATTGAACCACGCGTTCGCAACTGGAAATAGAGAAATGGGAAACGTACGTACTATGAGATTATCCCATAGGGACGGGAAGCATGACGCCCGACGCAAAGAGGCTTTCTTCGAGGAAAACTCATATATATATACAGTCACGAAAACTGTGCGCTGATGGCCGCCGGGCGCAGTCAGCAAAACCTCCTGTACGAGCGACCTGACGAAGGCTGGTTGGTTGTATATTCAGGACGCTTTAACCATTAAGCTGTCATATCGCTTCAGTGGGAGAAGGAAGGGAAAGCGGAGCCATATCCCCGGGGGTAACACCCTACTCTAAAGACATGGGATCTTTATCCTGCGACCACACAGACATGGCTACAGCGGGGATCGGATCCACTGATCCACGTGCCGTTAGGCTCTCAGGTGGCCAGAGCACTCAAGGCGAGCGCTCTAACACACTGGGCTATCGGGCCGTCTAGGAGTCGCCTCCCAAGCGGCCAGGGTTGCAGGGCCAGGTACACCCGGCCACCCATGCAGGCAGTGGGCACCAGGCTCCTCGGGAGGACTATGTTTCTTACCACTGTCGCCAGGTGGGTCACCTAGCGGCGAGATGACCGCCTAACCAGAATGCGCCGGGGCAGCATGGACATCATGCGGGAAACGAGTGTCCCGTACCACTGTGAGCCAAGTGGTGACATCTCGGGAGTCGACACGTACTCACGTCCCTATATGCTACAGGTGTAAACGAGCTAGTCAGGTGACCAGGGACGGCACGTCGGGCAGGTGGGTCCGCGGAGGGGCATGCTACAAGTGCGGCCAGCAGGGCCACTTGAAGCGCGACTGCCCCGAGCGGAAGTGCTACCACTGCGGTCGGCCCGGTCTCCTGGCCCGGAACTGTAGCGAGAAGAGATGGACCGGCGCGGAGAAGGGACGTCAAGGTGTAGGGGAGACGACGGTCTCCACACGCTGTTATGGACCAGCGGCGAGCCCAGTTCCTGGCCACTGCACCGCACCGGCCTCAGTACCAGCGGGCCAAGCGGAAACGAACCCGGATTCCAAGGGACGCCGAGGCGCGACTGGAGCGCGACACGGGGCTAGGCCGGAGGTCTCACAGCAGGGGAGAGGCCGGAGGTCTCACAGCAGGAGAGAGGCTGGAGGTCTCACAGCAGGGGAGAGGCTGGAGGTCTCACAGCAGGGGAGAGGCCGGAGGTCTCACAGCAGGGGAGAGGCCGGAGGTCTCACAGCAGGCGAGAGGCTGGAGGTCTCACAGCAGGGGAGAGGCTGGAGGTCTCAAAGCAGGGGAGAGGCTGGAGGTCTCACAGCAGGGGCCAGGCCGGAGGTCTCACAGCAGGGGAGAGGCCTGAGGTCTCACAGCAGGGGAGAGGCTGGAGGTCTCACAGCAGGGGAGAGGCCGGAGGTCTCACAGCAGGGGAGAGGCTGGAGGTCTCACAGCAGGGGAGAGGCCAGAGGTCTCACAGCAGGGGAGAGGCCTGAGGTCTCACAGCAGGGGAGAGGCTGGAGGTCTCACAGCAGGAGAGAGGCTGGAGGTCTCACAGCAGGGGAGAGGCCGGAGGTCTCACAGCAGGGGAGAGGCTGGAGGTCTCACAGCAGGGGAGAGGCCGGAGGTCTCACAGCAGGGGAGAGGCTGGAGGTCTCACAGCAGGGGAGAGGCCGGAGGTCTCACAGCAGTGGAGAGGCTGGAGGTCTTACAGCAGGGGAGAGGCCGGAGGTCTCACAGCAGTGGAGAGACTGGAGGTCTCACAGCAGGGGAGAGGCTGGAGGTCTCACAGCAGGGGAGAGGCCGGAGGTCTCACAGCAGGGGAGAAGGTGGAGGTCTCACAGTAGGGGAGAGGCCGGAGGTCTCACAGCAGGGGAGAGGCTGGAGGTCTCACAGCAGGGGAGAGACTGGAGGTCTCACAGCAGGGGAGAGGCCGGAGGTCTCACAGCAGGGCAGAGGCTGGAGGTCTCACAGCAGGGGAGAGGCCGAAGGTCTCACAGCAGGGGAGAGGCTGGAGGTCTCACAGCAGGGGAGAGGCTGGAGGTCTCACAGCAGGGGAGAGGCCGAAGGTCTCACAGCAGGGGAGAGACTGGAGGTCTCACAGCAGGGGAGAGGCTGGAGGTCTCACAGCAGGGGAGAGGCTGGAGGTCTCACAGCAGGGGAGAGGCCGAAGGTCTCACAGCAGGGGAGAGACTGGAGGTCTCACAGCAGGGGAGAGGCTGGAGGCGGTGGACGAGGGGCATGCCCGTGCACACCCAGGCTTGCGACCCGGCGCGTACGTCTATCTGCGGGACGATCGAAGCACTGGTGGGTGCAAGACGGATGGGGTTCGAATCGGCACCAGGTAACGGAGGTCTTCGGGGCACAACCTGTACTGTGTACAGCCATTGGGAGGAGGAGACACGAGGAGGACGGTCAGCCGAGTCAACCTTCGCCTGGCTGTGACCCAGCCTTTGCCTCCGCCGCGGCCGCAACATGGTGAGCCCGAGTTCCCGAAACCCTCGTGGCGCGCGCTCCCTCATCGGCCAAGCCTCGGACGACGACGATCCGCCGCAGACACGCCAGAGGTGTCCATTGAGGCCGGATCATCGCGTGAATGAGCGTGGTGAGGCCGACTTGCAGGCGGACCCAGACTTGGAAGCTGAGATCCTACACCGACCAGCCGTTGCCCCGCGTCGTGTCAGCGAAGGCGCTACCACTGCCTGGGTCCGGTGACGACAATCACGTGGCGGCTCGAAACGCAAGTCTCGCTGGGACACCACCACATTTACCCGAGCCGCGTTGATCTACGCGAACGACTAAATATTTGCAGGTATTTAGGCGAAACGACAACCCCTAAAGGGGGCCTCGCGCGGCTGTTGGCAGGTCGCAGGAGGTCCGGGTCAGGCTGTGGAACCTTTCGGCGCGATTCCTTAATTAATGACACGGAGGGCGTGGTGCGATGTCCCTCGGCCCGGCTCACTGTGGACCTCTCCAAGGACCTGCCCCTGTATATGGGGATCAAGGGTCATGAATTGACCCGGTAAGTTTTCGGTACCCGCCATGGCTTGGACGCGAACCACCGACCTCTCGCATTCCAGGACGTTCGGAGCGAAACGCCAAACGTGATGCGCCAAATGTATAATCCCCAGTGACCATGCAGTAGTGGTTAATTAAGATACATGGTGCTGATAATTCTGACCATGAAAGATAATAATATCGATGAAAGTAGTAGTTAATTAAGATACATGGTGATGATAGTTCTGACCATGAAAGATAATAATATCGATGAAAGTAGTGGTTAATTAAGATACATGTATGGTGGTGATTAGTCTGACCATGAAAGATAACAATATCGATGAAAGTATAGTGGTTGATAGTGATAGTTCTGACTATACTAGATGAGTATACAAAGGCTAACATGTAAAGTAATAATACTGATTGTGCACACAATGACAAAAATCATCAAGGTATATAGCCATTAACATGTGTATTTTTTTTCATTACCATGTGTATGCACTGTTGATAACCTTGTTAAACAAATGAAGTTTACAACAAAAATCATGTTAGCGACTATCACCATAGAGACAAGCAATGACAACAGTAATAGTGTTGACTGCTGAGGATGATAGGACATGTATATATGTAAGCTTACCTTGGTCTGACACTCGCCAAAGCTGTCTTGGGCCGAGAGAGCCCTTCATGGATGTACACTGCATCCACTTTCTGCTGGCTGCTCTGCAACCCTGTCAAAGTTGCCGGAACAGACCTGTATAGACAACAATTCATCAGAACATATCGTAGGTACTATAAGTTACAATTGTATTAAATGCATTTATCATTAATGAGCTCTTAATTACTCCAGAATTTCCTGTTTTGGCTGACCCAATTTAGCCTCCATGCATACAAAAGTGACCCAAAACTATAATATTGCCCCAGTTAAGCCTCTGCAAATGTAAATAACAATCCTGGTAGATGGGAGGGTAGAAATTGATTCTATATACAGATATATACATGATATATATCTATGAAGATATTATACGGCAAGACAGGGCCTCATTACATTAATCACTGAAAGTTTTAGTGAATTCACATTGTTGCATGGATGTTAATTGTGAATCAACTCTTTGCAGTTTCTGACTGAAATATGTATATATATCCATGCTGCAGGACTTACCTTGGCCTTTCAAGTTTCTTGCTTGCCGGCGTATGGGTTGTCTTCAAAGGTTGCTGACTAAACAAACCATTGAGATGGACAGGCAGTGGAATCTTGCCCCCTCCAGGAGATATCAATCTTAAGAAGTATTCATCCTCACTGACCCATGCATCCAGAGAAGCATCCGGGTGTTGAAGGCAGTCAGTACTCATTGTAGGAACTATATTACCCTTCTTTATTTATTCCATGATTCATTCATTGTTACCAGTATCTATAAGAAGAGAAAACATATTACTTCATATAAGTGCTCTGAAATTAGAGGTGATATTGGTAAAATACTTTTACTATATATTAGAATAGATATCAAGCCTCTTTTCAAGTTCTTCCAGCTTAAAATGTTTTACTATACTGCTTTTTAAAATACTTACCTTTTTGCAAGCTAACTTACTAACTTTATTCTTACTTTCAATAATTGTTCTGAGGTTTAATTAATACCAGGCTATGCTTGTTATGGATTCTATATTGTTTTATATCCGTAGCGTAAGGACGGCCTATCAGCATGATCAGTCTGCCGTAACCAATAACGCCATCAAACAGGGCTAATGCCATGCATGCTGTAACATTTGCCAAATAACCCATTTATGAAAGTTCAGTTTACGTATGCTGCTATAGCAGATTGTTTTCATACACTGAAAAATTTTATTTTTATACACTGAAAAATATTGTGCTATTTAAACCTTCACCTTGGTAGTTTTGGTATCAGAGCTAATTAAAGCAGTCATACATGTTGTAGACTCACGTTTCTACCTATATTTTCCGCAAATGCTGACACTCCATAGGCAGCACACGCACTATCGCAAACATACTAAAGCATACGTCATAAGATGACATAATTACCATGGCGCCAAATATGCATACTCTGAACAATACATGCTCTATATTCGTACCAGCCATACATGCCATGGCAACTATAGAGCCTTTCATTGTCTGTAATTTAGTCTATTTGCTACAAAGTGTATGCTGCCAATGGAGTGTCAGCATGGAGAAATATTGTTTGTGTCTTTAAAAAAGATAACACGGCAGTAGGCTACAATTAGATCTAAGCTTACGTGAGTTTAGTAAGTTTAGTATAATTATATAACATAAGTTTAGTATAATTCTCACATCAGTGATTTTCAGAGGGATCGCAGCAAATTCGCAGAAAACATAGGCCGAAACGTGAGTCTATGACTATGGCATTTATGGCTTTGACTTTACACAGTCACAGAAATGACATCGCATGCCTTATTTTTGTCTTTTCAAGTCAGAGCAAAGTCAAAGACTGAAAGAGAGGCAAACCCACCATTTCAACATCGACTTCACTGTTACTGACTATTCGATGTATCGCTAACAGTATTGCTGAACAAATCAAACAAATTCTGTGTAGCCTCTGTGTACGGGTTAAAAGGTAGGCCTAAGTTTAGTTGGGTTTTTTATCTACAAACTTAGACGTAAAAAAGGCGTCTTTGGATACGACGTCGTGAAGCTGGTGAGACTATAACTGACGTACACAACATTATAATTTCCGCATTGTGGAGTATTGGAATAATATTACGCGCAACTTAACAGTTAGTTGTGTCCAAATATGTCCTTGTCATTGTTAAGCAGGGAGATTATCTTTTAATTCATTGTGAACTGTGAATAACTAGACTTGTATCCGTCGTGATCTGGCAACATCTGGCCTCCCCCCACCCCCCACCCTTTATAACGCACGGCACACCCCCAGAGAGGGTTTACAGTGAACTCACAAAACGAACTCGATCACCACAAGTGAACTCGCCACACTTTGGTAAACTCGCCAAATCTACTGGTTAACTCGCCACACCTCCGGTTTAATCGTCACAGGCTTAGTATATATTACTATTGAGGCCTTTATGGTACTATATTTATTACGCTTAGTATACTGGTATACTGGTTACTCATGGTCTCATTAAATTTGGCGGGGGTTCCGCCAGATCGGAGGGCGGCGCCTTTGCTGCTGGAACACCTATAACTCTCCCGCACAGGGGAGGCTTTATAGTCGTCGCCATATTGAATGATTCAGTAAGGCGTGTTTGCCACATAGGGCGAAGTCACCACAGGCTTGCTGAATTTGATTGGATTGGATTTATTCAAAATTCGAGGCCTTCAGGCCCATAATACAAAAAATGATCATGTAAACGTTTAACAAGGTGCGCACAACAACAGCAAAATCTTAACTTATTGCCCAACTTTATGTCTAATTTCATTTAACATTTCTGAGCGCGTTTTTCAACAGTGTATGCAAACATGACTACCCCTCGCTGAGTAGTGGCATAATTTGAAGTCATCAGGTGCATGAAATTTACATAAGTGGGGGGATTCCAAAATGTTTGATCTATATATATGCTTCTAATGTCAGAAAATCGCGGGCAACAATATAACACATGAGACTCGTCCTCTATAACAATAACAGTTTGGCCTTCACGATATTTACACAATCTCTTTTCCATCAAGGTCCCGTCTCGGCTTGCTGTAGTTATATATTATGTCGGTCAATACATGTATAAAATGTTGGTAAATTTAAAGATTAAGTAGGGTTGCGGATTTGGGCGGATCGTGTTGTTAATGCAAAATGCAATCAACAATGTTTTGTGCTGTCATTTCTATATTGGTATAGGGCAGATGTCACGCTATTGCATTGGTGCGTGCAGTTTTTAGCGAAGAATTTTGTCATTAATTAATGATTACGCAGAAGTGGATTGAACACGCGTATGCTGTTCAATAAAGGGTGCATGTTTTAGTTTCCAAAGAATCCAAATTGATCCGCTACCGTCACTCGAAAATCTAATTTTTAATATTTCTTTTGCGAACGTAACCCAGGTCGGTCCGTTCGGCTCTTCGTTACGTTAACATAAATCAACACCTCATTTCGGACGTGCAATTAAAAATATTATGAAAGGCAATGGTAACCATGGGAACTGCTACCAACATTAGATACAATATAGAAGTAATTTTCGTCAGTTGTTCCTAGTTACGTCGGTTGACATCCTTCCGTCTGCGAAAGACGATGAATTTTGCAGCTTTGTTAGATTTCAAGTGATACGATTTGTGTCGCAGCGTTTGCGCTTATGACGTAATTGCTCTGCTAACGTAACGTATGCTTATGATTCCTTAAGAATATTCGATTACGTTTGCATTGACATTTACAACGTCCACTGTATAACGTTAGCTCAGAGTTACGGTTGGAACGGACATTCGTACGTGTTGGCTTGGATAACATGCGGTTAATAACACAATTGGTCATATCGGTGTTAAGTCGACCGTAAGACTTTTGTACGTTTGCCTTATAAGGTATGGTAAATATGGGACCATCAGACATAATGAAAAGCGTATTTGAAATTTCAAATTTCAAGTTGTTAAACTTTTAATAAAATCGATTTATAGAAAGTTTCAACAATTAAATTATAAAAAAATCGTTTAACATGAAATCGCAATAAGCCAACGTGTGTTGTCTACTAATTGCAACTGGGAAACAACCAGAAACAAATTATCAGGATATCCATTCGACCGTATATAGTACGCATGTGTCGCAGTTTTACGGGACATTTGCTTTATTAGGGGGACAATGGCGCAAGGCCGCGCTCTGTGGCGAGCATTGTAACATCCCAGCTTAACCGCATAATACGTAACATGCACTTACAGATCTAGCCCCTATTGGTATATCTGAAAGATTCAATAGGCTTCACGGCCACCGTTTTGTTTTTCACAGTTTTAATAATAAAATACAAAAAAACATTTTGGCAAACAATTAGATCGAAATTGGCGCACAGTAATAGTCCACTTCAAATTGTAGTCATCACAACGGATGTTCCACATCTGAGTAGATTTGTTTTTATTTTACAGCCGCGATGTTGCTTTTGATATTGCAGTAATACACCTTTAAAATACAGTGTGGCAAACAATTTATTTGAAATCAGCATTCCCTAGTAGTTCATTATCATGCCGAAAACTAACGTTTCACTTCAAATTGTAGTCATCACAACGGATGCTAAACGTTTCAGTAAAAAAAAACATTTATTTCATGGCCGCCATTTTGTTTTTGATATTTGGGTAATAAAATGTCAAAATACAACTTGGCGAACAATTATTTGAACTCGGTGCACCTCTATAATCAATTGTCATTGCAAAAATTTACGTTTAACCACAAATTTAGTCATCTCAACGGATGTTCAACTTCTCAGTAGATATTTTTTTAATTTCCCGACCGCCATTTTGTTTTTGATATTTCAGTAATAAAAATACGAGTACAGTTCGGTAAACCATTGCTTCGAAATTATCAAACATTAATAGCTCATTTTCATGCCCAAAACTGTAACGTTTTATCACAAATGGTAGCCCTCACATGATATGTTCAACATCTCAGTAGATATTTTTTGATTTCACGGCCGCCATTTTGTTTTTGATATTTGAGTATTAAAAATTCAAAATACAGCTTGGCAAACAATTTATTCAAAATCAGCACACCTTAATTGTCTAAAATCAGTTGTTTGCCAACTTTTAACACGAAATGCTTACAACAATTACTTTTTGGAGAATATGGACCAGACTAATACATTTCCGACCTCATGGTGTCACGCGCTACGCGTGGCACTTTGGGGGAAGCCGTTGGGTGTCCTGATAGAAACAACACTACCCCCGCCCCCCCCCCCCCCTGCCCATCTCATTTGCTTGCTTGTCGCTAGCATCTCATTGTCTAAAGAAATTGCCGTATTCATAGTTGGCCGCGCAAATTAAAAATGAAGAGATTCGCGAATTAATCCAATAGCCGACGTCCCAGTATGTTCTCTCTAGCATAGCTCACTTATCGGGAATCAGGTCTGATTACCAAGTCAGTCAAAATAACAAGATTATAAACTGTAACGATGTGTCTGTGAATTTGGGCGATAATTGCATTAAGGCGGGCTACCAATGGTAGGCGTTTTGCCCCATTATCAATTCTCTCATTAAAAATATATTTCTTGTTTAACACATAGATCGAACATTCGTCTACTTTATTAATGTTCATCATAATAGAACATAATGGAAATGATTAAAGCTGCTCATACATATATTATTCACCTATGTCATGACTTTAAAAACAGGGCGTTTTGCCCCACACCGGGGGCAAAACGCCCCCAAATGGAATTTTATCTTTTCGTTTTCCACGCCTTACGGTTACTATTTACAAAGAAATCCATGTATCATTAACGTGGAGCCATGCGTGATGAAGGTCTCTGACGTTATCTAGATTTGCTCGTATCACACTGAAAATTAATATGGCGCATCTTTCTTAAGGTAGGCGTTTTGCCCCACTCTACCCTGCCTGCGCATTCCTCCCTCGCATGTATATAACAGCATTTTTAATTCGGCAATTTGAGATGCGGGGGGTTGGGGGAGGGGGGAGAATAAACAATTACAGGGAGCTAGCTAGGGAACGACTTCACTTGCCGAGTGTGGCGAGTTCGTTTTGTGGCGAGTTCACTGCACACCCCAAAGAGAACACTAGCTGTTTTGTAAAGTTTCTTCTTGGTCGGTGCGGGCACGTTATGATACACTGTCACTGCATCGTGAAAGGGCTTTAGCTCAGCTATTCATTTTGTCACACGTTCAGCCACCTGTACTCCCATCAAGTAAAATATTGATTAGGCATGCGGAGTGTAACGAAAACAACCATAAAAGTGTTATTTTTCAAAAAATGCTGAAACTGGAAAGAAAAAAAAACATATCGTCGTGGACAGGATTCGAACCTGTGCGGGAAGATCCCATTTGATTTCGAGTCAAACGCCTTAACCACTCGGCCACCACGACCTATACCACAAGCGACCGGCGCCAGCTGCTAGATAAAACACCCGAACACATTCAACGCCCTAGAGATTCGAACCAAGATTCCAACCTCACATGCGCGCCAAGCCCTCAACCTAACGGCACCCCGTGATAAGTTAGAGACAGGCCTGGTAAACTCCCATGCAGCGTTATCAGCTCCGCCCACGCCTGAGTCCTCAATTAATTGTTCGTTAAGCGGCATGAGTATGAAACTGACGTGCAATCATAGCAATGATAGTTGGTAAAGTAAAAACTCATGTCTGAAACTGAGAATTTGAGAAAGTGACATGCTGCTTTGTTTGTCGGACATAACGCACGTGGAAGACCTTTAATTTTTTCGCCACATGGGATTGGATAATAGCAACAGTGACGTCAATGAATGATTGACAGCCTGGATCGGTCTATCGTGGTGCAGTGGCGGATCCAAAATCCTGCACTTGATCACGAACCGTGAATAAATTTCTTTATTCTCAGGGCACGATGCATTAAAAAAGAGAACTCCCCGCATACAAATGAAGGGCGGATACATGATATAAGCTTAAATTGGTGACTTCCCCATTCACATTTACTTAAAATTCCCAGTTCACGATTACTGAAAAACCTAGATTACGACGGTCGGCTAATGCCCCATTCCCAGTTCACGAAGAATTATTTTGCTCATTCCCAGTTCACAGTGAAACGTTCCCGAGGAACGGAAATACCACATGCCATCTCCCCTTGTTTTTGCACGGAAAAAGGCTTTAGCTAGGTCTATTCCTCCAAAAAAGTAATTGCATTTTTTTTCGATTCTAACAATGTTTGAGGGGGGGGGGGGGCGGTTAAATGGATATAGGCGAATGCACCTCCCTTCCCCTGTACCCCATCCATTTCAGGCAGTATTTTTGGAGAACATTAGTTATACCATACCCAAAGTAATTAATTACCCCCCTCACCATAACAGCATAATAAGGCTTTATCCAGCTTATTCGAAATCCCACTCCCGCTAAAAGTACATTCCCTCCACTCTCCTCTCCACCCCACCGAGATTATTTGCGTTGCCGTTGCGAACCTCACTTTTTTGTACTGGTTATCCCAACACTAATCACTGATAAAGGACCACCCCACAGCATACTGGCATTCAGAACCGGCGAGCGATGGGCGGGGTGGAGGATTCCACATGGGGATACGGTCTAACAAGATATTGAAGGCCACACACACACACATACCCTGCCCGGACGCTTGAGAAACCAATTCAAACGGAATAAACGTAATATGAATCAATGCATTTTTTATTACAAAATACTCTGTTTTATAAAATATACAGGTTACTTCAGTTAAACAGATACAGATCTATACTCCACAGATATAATATAATTTCACTCTGATATTTTGTGTAGATTTGGAGCGCATCACTGCCATGTAGACAATGTGATCAGAATTGTGTACGCCCATATTATTCTAATTTGCAGTGCCCTACTCACAGATAAATGAGTTAGTCAAATCAGCTGTTTAAGGGAATACCAAGATGATATAGAACATATAGAATAAAATAGAACTGAATACAGTCGGAGCTAAAAGTAACAAGGGTCATATCGTGTTGGGACGCCAAGTAGACTATATGACGGTAAATTGGTATCTTTTTCGTTACACAAACATCATAATACAGGTTCAGATCTGGCTCTTGTAATAAAGAATCGAGTGAGATAAAATACAAAGAGTATTAAACAACCGGAGATATATACAAAGTGAGTACAGACAATCGGAATCCTTTGACATATCCCCGCGAATATATATAGCCACGCAGGATAGAGTTGTTATATGGTGGGGGTGAAATTATACCGATCTACTAATTATGTACATATATCTGCGGAACAGTAAAAGAGACTTATTGTGGAAGACTCGTTCAGTTCATATAGGATATTGATGTATACTACCGGTACCTTGATTAATTGCCACGTTTACGGCATAGCGAACGCCTAGCTAAAGGCATGACATTTCATTTAGTTCTCAACAAAGTATTTTCCAGGAGAAAAAAAGTTTTTTTTATAACCAAGTATTTTCTTTCAGTGTATTTCGCATAACCAAATATACTCCAGCTGAAAAGTTCGAATAGTTTTAGCGTCAAGTTAGCAAACATTACCGCACCAAGACTCTTGAAACTATCATGAAACGTAAAATATTTCTTGAAAAGTTGATAATGTTGTACACCTTTTGTCCACAAAAACATCAATGCCAGTCCCGATGATGTGGAATGCACAGTTCTACTTCACGTACGGAATGTTAAATGGCTGTTCAGTGATATGCATCGATATTGACTCATTTCGCCTCTGTATATAACGAGTAACATGCATAAAGCAGGCGGGATCGGTGACGTCATTCAGCTTATCCATCGGAGGCAAGTAGCTGCGACCAGTGACGCGCAGAGGACGAAGAGACTGGACTGCACATTGCTGGCACCCAACTGAAACAGAAACGTAAAGATTATGTTCGACAGGCCTGATAATATTAAGCTCGTAGTCATCAACTGTTAACTTTCACTGCTTCCAGTGGAACAAGATGTCGTATTTGAGCACTCCCCCTTCATACAAATAATTTTTGGCATTTCGATGAAAGACCCCACATAGTTGTTTTTACTCAATACACCCGACTGGGATCATTATTGTCACGAATCAGCAGATAAAATGTAAACTGGTAGAGTTTTTTGCCTTAAAATAACAAAGTGCATTGTATTGGAAATTCAGACCTTAACGGTTATAAATGATAATCATGGTATAGATATCTTCAAGATGCATATCTCATGTATGTGTTGCCCATGTTTCTGATAACTGAATGCATGCATGCTAACGATCCACCATTTGTACACTGGTTTAAGTACTTACAACAACATAGAAGTTACACAGGTCCCCAGAACAGCAGGAAGCACAGGCCCAGTCGTCATACCAATCACGCTTGCATGTAGTCCTTGCAGCATTTATTTGGCGGTCACACGATGATCGCACATCACAATTCTTACTAATCTTGTGAATTCTGTCCCCTCTAGGTGTCCAGTATGGAGGAACTGTCAGATAGGCAATACAGCAAATTAGCCAAAGCATTGGTTAGTTGCCATCCATCTGTTTACGCAAGACAATGGATTGGCAGCTTTTTGTTGTGATTTAAGTAAACTGATTGCTTCACAGCATTTGCTGGAGCATCGAAACACAGGTATCAGCGCAACAAACCCAATAATAATATTAATAATATCATACAAGGTTGTTTCAATTAATATCCCAATTTGACACTGTTGTAACTTAACTGCTCTTAACTCAAACATAGTATATATATAGACCTATATATTAATTGGCATATATATATGAATATTTAAATATATATTTTGATAAAAATATTGCAATACTTGCAATAATAATTAAATATCACTTATTATATAATTAGAAATAAATAGCCAAATATACAATTTGTACAAAATATATTTTTCTTACACCACCAGAATAAATAGGTAATATGCAACTTACTTCCCCATCTCACTATTGTGATACAAAGTTGTTCATTTTCTTCACACTGTTTTGTTGTCTTTACACATTTATCTGTATTACTGTCCTGGTCTTCACAAACATAACACTCTAATGCAGTTCCTGAAATAGAAATGATTATGTAATTGTTTTATTTAAATTTCTGTAATCATTAAAGACAATGGCTAATAATAGATACTATAAGAGAATGAGAAAAGATTATGTAAAAGGTACTCTTGAACTAATCATTATCACAGGGATAACAGGATATCAGATACAAGGGCTGCCTTATATGTAAGGGATATGCAAATGTTTGGGGGTGGTGGACATGAGGGATGGGGTAGTGGGTTGTAGTGGAAGAGGCTTGTTATCGGCTATGTAGCTTAATTCACATTTAGATGACCAAGTTAGGCTAGTAGGCCTATCTCTCTCCTTTGGACTCTCTTGATGGGGTAGTGGGTTGTAGTGGAAGAGGCTTGTTATCGGCTATGTAGCTTAATTCACATTAAGATGACCAAGTTAGGCTAGTAGGCCTATCTCTCTCCTTTGGGGTCTCTATATATAGTAGTATTTTATGAAGTTAATATTAACATTATTTTAAAATCATTCATCTACAATACATACTCCTGCTCATTTGACAATTATGATTGGGGTCCAAATATCCATAAGCTACACATATAACATGGGCATTGGCAGTTGTAAATATTCCATATTGTTGATTACTAGATGTAAGTATACACATCACTTTAAAGATAGTAAGCACATATACCAAACATATTTCATGCAAATCTTTCATGTGCAGGCAGTAATGTGCCTGACATCCCAGCGCCAGGCTATAAGCTGATAATAAGGTCCGATATAATATGTTCATGGGGAAATTGACAAACAACAACAGTTCAAAGACACAGGTGTAAGATAATATAAAATGTACAGTAACAATTTTCGTGCTTTACATCAAACTACAACGGTTGCATGTCAACCCACTGTTTAACGGGGACTCACCTGTGGTTAAAACAGCCAGGAATACCGCTAACCAAATGCACAGTTGGTCCATCTTTCACAAAAATTAAGAAACCACCATCAACGCAACATTTTCAGGTGAGTATTCCAATTTATACCGGAAATCAGTTGGGTCAGTCGATGTAATAGTAATGTGGGATCCACGTGTCTAGAGATTTGCAATGATTGCCTCAGATGGAACAAAGCCCGATTGGTTTTTATTGTTAACCCTCTCTCCTTTAATTCACGGCTGATGGTTACAGGACTTCACACTGAATTCTATATGTTTGCAGCACAAAAAATGGGTAACTGCGGATGGTCTACTTCACCCCTTCACACCTGGGAAATATTGGACTCGCCCGAAGTTTCACCTGCGCCGCTTTTCACTTTGATTTCTTCACGAGGTGGCGCCACTGTTAAGGCCTCATAACGCACTCTAACTAAGCAATGCTAAGGGTTCAAAACCTGTCGTTTTTTTTTATTCACTACACCGCTTTAGTCCGAAATCCGACATTTTGTGTTTATTGTGAGTGAGGAAAGGGCCTAGTAAGTTAGCGACTTAGCGAGATCGGTCGATTTTCCATGTTAGGGCGAATCATTCTTGCGGCATTGCCACGCCGTTTAGCAAATTAATTAAGCGCCTTCAAAGTTATTCGAAAAGCCGGCGTGCGTAAGCTTACTGCGACTTCATACCCTTGAATTTGACTTTGACGTGATTTGACCTGACAGGTTAAATCTCTTTCAAATAAACCTAAAAATTGAACTTTGTGTAAATTCCATTTACATTTTTTTTTGCGGCTTGAATACAACTCAACAGCCACATTAACTACATTAACCAGCATACTGTATGGATCGCATCTGTGGGTGTTACTTTTAATTGCTCGCGTCACGGATAAGGCGGAACCACCCGGTCACCATAGGGATAAGGCGAGTCCATCCGGTCTCCATAGGGATAAGGCGGAACCACCTGGTCACCATAGGGATAAGGCGAGCCCACCCGGTCACCATAGGGATAAGGCGAGCCCACCCGGTCACCATGGGGATAAGGCGAACCCACCCGGTCACCATAGGGATAAGGCGGAACTACCTGATGACCAAAGGAATAAGGCGGACCCACCCGGTCACCATAGGGATAAGGCGGGCCCATCGGTCACCATGGAGATAAGGCGGGCCCACCTGGTCACCCTAGGGATAAGGCGGACCTACCTGATCACCATAGGGATAAGGCGAGCCCACCCGGTCACCATAGGGATAAGGCGGACCCACCCTGCCACCATAGGGATAAGGCGAGCCCACCCGGTCACCATAGAGATAAGACGGACCCATCCGGTCACCATAGAGATAAGGCGGGCCCACCTGGTCACCATAGGGATAAGACGAGCCCACCCGGTCACCATAGGGATAAGGCGGACCCACCGGTCACCATGGAGATAAAGCGGACCCATCCGGTCACCATAGAGATAAGGTGGGCTCACCTGGTCACCATAGGGATATATAAGGCGAGCCCACCCGGTCACCATAGGGATAAGGCGGACCCACCGGTCACCATAGAGATAAGGCGGGCCCACCTGGTCACCATAGAGATAAGGCGAGCCCACCCGGTCACCATAGGGATAAGGCGGACCCACCGGTCACCATGGAGATAAGGCGGGCCCACCTGGTCACCATAGGGATAAGGCGGGCCCACCTGGTCACCATAGGGATAAGGCGAGCCCACCCGGTCACCATAGAGATAAGGTGGGCCCACCTGGTCACCTTAGGGATAAGGCGAGCCCACCCGGTCACCATAGGTATAAGGCGGACCCACCGGTCACCATGGAGATAAGGCGGGCCCACCTGGTCACTATAGGGATAAGGCGGACCTACCTGGTCACCATAGGGATAAGGCGAGCCCACCCGGTCACCATAGGAATAAGGCGGACCCACCTTGTCACCATAGGGATAAGGCGGACCCACCCTGTCACCATATGGATAAGGCGAGCCCACCCGGTCACCATAGGGATAAGGCGGACCCACCCGGTCACCATAGAGATAAGGCGCACCCACCCTGTCACTATTGGGATAAGGCGGACCCACCCGGTCACTATAAAACACTGGTAGTTTTCAATGTGTCACAATATTTGCAGAAAATGTATATTTTACGAAACTATTCCATGTCGATGCGAAGACATCTGAACCACTTTGCTAACGTCTGTCATCCTAATATCTAACAAACTTAGATATTTCTTATATCATAAATACATAAGTTCGCAAGAAAAGGTTTTCATGGTAATGTCATCTGAGGAATGCTTCCTCGAACCCCATCGATATCACTGCCCCGGGCGGCTTCTTGGCCCATTTGTCCAGTTTCGCCTCCTTGTGAACTCATTTTAGCTTTCATATTCACAAAAGTGACACAAACACTTCAATGCGTGTTGGTGATAATTAAAATACCGACGTTAATGGTGTTTTTGTGAAGAGTTTTACAGGGAAGATCATTTATCATTATCTTCAATCGTTATATATGGACGTAGCTTGGCATGCCTGATGATGGGTGATACGACGGATTTTTCACATTATGTTTGAAGACATAGATCTATGCCTATGGCTATGCCTATGGCTTATGCCGAAGTTGGTGGAAGCTCAGTGTTTTCAGATTGTCTGTCAATATCTGCTTTAGTTATCGAGATAAATGTACCTCTGTTTGAAACTCGTCGGATATGTATCAGCAGATATTAGAGATTCCCAGTTGCGTCAGAGAGACACGCGCAGATCGCAGCGAAATTAAGAAATTATTGCTCTTGGGTTAGCATTTTACAATGATCAAACATAGCATACTGGTATAGAATCCAGATTCATGCACAGAAATAAACAATTCCCACACTGAAGTTTAAAGAAGGCTTTTAATGAAAAACACCCACAATGAATAGGTATAGTATGTGGGCAAAACAAACCCATCATGAGGAAAACATCCACCTGCCACCAGACAAGGAACTCTAGTGTGACTTCTATTGTGATATAAATAAAACTGTCTGCTCGTCTTGGTTTGGCGCAACAACTACATCATCCGACGTCATCGCCTCAAGAGTGTCTCCTTCGGTTACTATGGTAACATCTTCCCCGTGTTCGGTCGCGTCCACGTGACGCATCATGTGTTGTTGTATCTCGTCCCACGTGGACAATACGATGTGACACACGCTGCACTGGTACAACTCCTCGCCCGCGGCCGCCATCTTGGATTCCTCATACGTATACACGTCTTCCCCGTCGCCGGTCTCCACCACTTCCTGCTTGATCTCGGTCTTCACTTCCGCAATTGTCGTGCCTGTTGCTTCGCCGCTGTCGCCGCTGTCGCCGCCGCCGCCGCCGCTGTGCGCTTCGGAGTCGTCCAGGACCACGCCGCTGCCGATGATGACGTCACAATGGCGCGCCTCACCTTCGAGGCCACCCGGCGCGACGGGCCTCAGATCCGATTCAGTGACGTAGGAGGAAATCAACACGGTCCCCTCTTCGGTGAAGAACTCTTGCGGCGCCATGACTTGTTGATACGACGCCGCGACGCTTGCTTCCTGGTTAGGCTCCATCGAGCGCGTGACCTCGCTTCCCGGCGTCGGACGCCGTAGCATGATTATCTGGCACGTGTGTCCCTTCAGCGACGCGGCGTCCGTAAAGGAGTGTCCGCACGCGCGGCACATGTGGCACACGGCCTCTCCGGCACCACTTCCGGCTGCTTGGTTTGGCTCCAACAAGCGCGTTGCCAAGGCAACCTCGCTGCCTAGCGACGACAGCGCCGAGGTCGCCATACGCCTTGCCATGGCGACGCTGCACGCGTGGCGCTTGAGGGACGTCGCGCGCGTGAAGACACGTCCACACACCGGACACACGTGCTCGCCGCACCCCGTGTGCCGGATCACGTGACTCCTCAAGCCGGCGGTGTCGTGGAACCGCTTGCCGCACGACTCCTTGGGACAGAGATGGGGCTTCTCGCCCTCCGTCCGGTGAACTCGCTTGTGCTTGTATAACGTCTGCTTCAGGGCGAATTCCCGCTGGCAGATGTCGCAGCGGTAAGGCTTGAGGTTGGCGTGGTTGTTCATGTGCTCTTTCAGGTACTTGGCGCTGAGGAACGCCTTGTCGCACACTGAGCAGACGCTGTCAACGCGCCTGGACCGCTCCTTGTGAGTCTCCCTGGAAGGCAAAGCCAAAAACGCTCAAAATCAAGAAACCAAAAATAGACCTAGTTTATACGATTACTGGGCCCGATCCGTCCCATTTTTCAAACGCGAGAATGACCACCAATAATAATTTAGCTTCTATGCTAACTGTTTTGCATCATATAAGCTGCATCACAAACATTAGAGACCACCTTAACAACATGCTTATACATAATCAAACCTACGACACGATGAACGGCCTGGCAGTGCTCACTCGACACAGCCGAGCGGGCTAACCATCAGACCATTCGGGCGATCAATGGGGCGCGAACCCCCCACCGGATGGCTGGCCTTGCAGAGGTCACTCGACACAGCCGAGCGGCCTAACCACCAGACCATTGGCGTGACCCCCGGTGGGGCCCGAAACTCCGAACTCCCACACAACGGCTGGCCTTGCAGTGCTCACTCGACTACACCGAGCGGGCTAACCACCAGACCATTCGGGTGCTCCAGGTGTCAAGCATAGCTATTTTAGCACTTAACATGTATGTATAAAAATCAGCGTGTTCTGTCCAATGTTCAGTGTCCAGTGCCTACTGTTATTGTAGTATGGGGCCAACTGGTATTCTGGTATTGTGGTTAGATGAACTGCTAGATCAAGATGCATTTTTGGGGTTCGATCATAACTTACAGGTGGTCGTCAAGCCTGGCTTTCTCCATGAATCCCTTGTTGCACTTGTCACAGAACAGCTTGAACTTCTTCTCGTGGCGAGCCATGTGCGCCTTCAGCAGGCGCCCCGTCTTGAACTGCCGGCCACAGACACTGCACATCACGGCATGCGTCCCAAGGTGCACAACCTGCAAAATAATGAATTAATTAATGCGCTTCAGGCCGCTTATCTGCAAAAGATCAGATCCCCTAAACGGCTGCTGGGTTGGTTGAATCTTCAGGACGCTTTAACCACTTCTGGTCATATCACGTCAATGGGAGAAGGAAGGGATAGTGGAGCCATGTCCTCGGGGTAACCCCCTACTCTTTGCGAAGAAGGACATGGGATCTTTATCCTGCGACCACACAGACATGGTCACAGCGGGTCGCGAACCACCGACCCACGTGCCGTTAAGCTCTCAGCTGTCTAGAGCACTTAAGGCGAGCGCTCTAACCCCCTGAGCTACCGGGCCGGCCCTAAACGGTTGCTGGGATGAGTTGAGCAGCACGTTTTAAGCCTTGTGTCTAGGAAAGAACCTTACTCTTTGTTCCAGAGAAAGAGAGAAAGTACACAATAAGAGAAAAGCAAAAAAAAGGATTCCCCATTATAAAGTGCGCGGTGTTGAGCTGCTACATGTATATGTCGAAATTCAAGAGCAAGAAAGGAAAAACAAACACAAAAAAACGCCACATCTAAATATTAAGCATGAACTGATATTATTCTAAATGTTATTGTTTGTATTAATATAGAAAGCTCCACGGGGAACACAAACTACTCACTTCGACATGATATTGCAGCTGGCGCTCGTAGGCGTAAGACTTTCCGCATTCGGTGCACTTGAATCCGTGTTCTCGGTGGCGCCTGGTGACGTGGTTCTCCACATCCCACTTGTTGCGTCCCTCATACGTGCAGTACTCGCACATGTACTTCCCGTCTCGTTCGCTAGGGGGCGCCTCATGCACCACCCGCACGTGGCGCGCGAGGTTGGCTTTCCGGGAATAGGTGCGACTGCATAACTTACAGTCGAACCCAGTGACGCTCTCTCCGTTTTCCAGTCCAATTCCGCCTTTTATCCTCACCCACTGTTTGAGTTTTCCGTCCTCGCCAAAGTGAGTCTTGTAGTGTCTCTGGTACTCCCAATGTATCACAAATTTTCGCATGCAGATGTCGCACTGGAACGTTTTCTTGGAATGGTGCCTGATCTTGTGGCTCCGCACGCCGAACTTCGAGGCCTTGTACCCACAGATGTCACACGTATGCACGTTCGCAGACGCTAGCGTCTTGCCCACGCTTGCGCCCGCGCCTGCGCCCGCGCTTGCGCCCGCGCCTGCGCCCGCGCTTGCGCCCGCGCCTGCGCCCGCGCTTGTCCCCGTATCGTTGTTGGCGGCATCCGCTCGATGCTGTAGCCTACGAAACGGTCTCATACGGCCATCCTTGTAAAAGTGGTTCTTCCGATGGCCCATGAAGTCACAATGGCGGACGAAGGTCTTCTCGCAGACGTCGCACACGTAGCGTGCCTCGCCATGGTGACGGCGCACGTGCTGGAACAGACCAGCCTTCGTGGACACGTAATCACACTCCGAACACGGAAAGACGCGCTTAAACTCGTCTGGGAGCGACACAGTCGTTGTTCCTGTCGGCTTGAAAGAAGCGGTCTTCTTTCTGTGACCAGTTGCGCGTTGTGTCGGACGCTTCCTCACGTGTGAATCCGAAATCAGCTGCCTCTTCCGCGCTTCTGGCAACTCCAGCTGCTTCGTGCCCCGAGAGACTCGCCTTAACTCGTCTGGCAAGGGCAAGTGAATTGTTCCGTTTGGCGTCACAGAAGCCGTATTGTCAAGTTTATAAACAGGTGCGTGTTGTCTGGAATGTGTCCTCACTTCTGAAGGCGATATCAACTGCTTCCGACAGATTTCACACCTGGACACACATTTGACATGATACAACAAAACGTGATGACGCAACAATGGCTTTTGGGTGACGTAGCTGCAATATGGACATTTCTTTCCGCCAGCGGCGATGGAAGCGTGAATATTATCCACACTCCTAAGCACAGGTCTAAGCAACCTTCGAACCGATGCGCTTGGTCCGTATAAGAACTTCTTCCGGCGAACTTTTCGCTTACTTTTGCGCGTATCAAATATTTCAGCTGAAGCAACTTTCAAATTTCCTGATTTAGCTTCTTTGTTAGTGACCGTTCGGCCCGCACTGCCACGGGGCACTTCCAGCGGGCCAGCAACTAACGGAAGAGTGTGTGGAATGCCCGACGTCGAACTGCAGAGTTCGGCTATTGCGATCCCCGACGTCGTGCTGCAGAGTTCGGCTATTGCCGTGCCCGACGTCGTGCTGCAGACTTCAGCTATTGCCGTGCCCGACGTCGTCTTGCAGAGTTCGGCAATTGCCATGTCCGACCTCGTATTGCCGAGTTCGGCTGTTGTCACGCCCGACGTCGTATTGCAGAGTTCGGCTTTTAGTAGCTGTTGCAGCGGCCCTGCAATCTTCGCGTAATCATGTTCCTCATCACAGTGAGAGCTAGAAACAGTGTCTTCGGCATCATCTTGCGCAATGCTTACCCTGGCAACGCTGGCCCTGGCAACGCTTGCCCTGGCAACGTTTGCCATGGCAACCGTCCTTGGAAGCGCTTTCTTTCGCTTGGCTGCCGCGGTTACTTTTATCTCCGCATCTGCCTCAGACGTCGGTATGACAGACTTGCACTCGTCACCATGACAACGAGGGTTGTCCCCCTCCGGCTCAGATTTGACGACTAGGATATCTTGCTGCTGGGGTGATTTTCCCGCCAGTTCTTTGCTTTCGTGGAGCATTAGTTCAGTGAACTTCTGCAATAAAGATGTCACCCAGTAAGGCTACATAAGTGTAAGGGTATACACACATAAATATTTTAAATCTACATAAAAGGATAATCAAATTTAACCTTGGATTACAAGAGTTTAGAGTTAATCATATCCATTACTATCCCTTCACCACATAAGGCTCCATGATAAACGCGCTACGAACGCCCTACCGACTAGGCCACGGGGGGACCCCCCTCGTACGTAACACATATATATAAGTTACTTATATATAATAGATGTAATACATGGCACAAATACATGTTGTACAATCGGAAGAGCAGTGGGAATCAGGTATACGTGGCTTACCTTCTTCAGGAGGTCTTCGCACGCGACCAGCTGCGACAGACGTCCAGACAACAAGATGACCTCGCTGGAGTCAAGGTGAACTTGGACGCCGCACGTGCTTACAAGGTCATCCAATAGCATGCCGTTGACCTCTTGTCGCAGTTGCTTCGAAGCCCACAGTGATAATGCCACAGCCGCCCCTCCCATTAACTACAAAGGGGGGATGAGATCAATACTATGATAGTATTCAGTGGTGGTAAGGCGACCTGGCTCAACATTATTGACACATATACACATGTTTTTACTCTCCATGCCTGTAACGAATGAAAACTTTCAGGCGTGTTTATTTATATGCACTTGAAGGCTAAATTACAACCCGAGACAATGAAGCGGGGTTGGATGGATTATGCCCCAGATGCAGGTGCCATGACAACGACGGTTGTCCCCAGATGCAGGTGCCATGGCAACGACGGTTGTCCCCAGATGCAGGTGCCATGACAACGACGGTTGTCCCCAGATGCAGGTGCCGGGGGACATACCCACAATATGTTGCTTTGCTAACCAACTAAGCTGGGGAAGCTCCCAGGGGCCGGCGCGACAGCTCAGTGGGCTAGAGCGCTCGCATTGAGTGCTCTGGTCACCTGAGAACCTAACGGCACGTGGGTCGGTGGTTCGAGCCCTGCTGTGGCCATGTCTGTGTGGTCGCAGGATAAACATCCCATGTCTTTCTTCGTAAAGAGTAGGGGGTTACCCCCGGGGACATGGCTCCACTCTCCCTTCCTTCTCCCATTGACGCGATATGACCAAAGGTGGTTAAAGCGTCCTGAATAACCAACCAACCAACCAATGGGGAAGCTCCCCGCCGGGACACATAAGTACGACACCATGCTTAACGTGGACAAGCAATATACCGGTAGTCTAGTAGATCAGAGGGTTGATTGCTATATTCGTAGACCAAGATAACTATGACCCCATTTATACTATGACAACATAGGCAATATTAGGAGGCCTTGGTTAGAGCCGATTTTGATTACTTGCTGGGCTCATGCTAGCCCCAAACGTCCTGTTCCTGCGTTAATCCACTCAAAAACTTTCGACAATTTTGGCTGATCAGGTAAAGCAAAAGATGCATTAGTGAAAAAAAGGAAGGAACTTTTAGGTCGAGAACGAGAATAAAAATGGACAGGATTTTTGTCGTATTTGCAATTACCTAGAAAGCATTAGCCAAAATATACTGAGCAGTTGTTTTCTAGGAGCCAAACTTGCAAGAGAAATTACAAAAAATATTAGCCAAAGCAAAAAAAAGTTCACCAATATCGACGTGGCCAGTGGACAGCTTTTGTATTGTATGGACATACCAGGTAATCACAGTATACAGCACAGCAATTCAACTGAGATCAATCATCAAAACAAACCAATCCTTTTTGTTAATATGTATGACTAGTTTGGGCTATACATACCCGGTATAAATAGATATTTGGGCTAAATATTACAATATACCTACCATTCCTTGCTCCTCTCTCACATTTCTATAAGACGCAAGTTGAAGGAGAAGCTCAGTGTCTTCCACTTCAACAGTTTCCTTCATAGTTCCATTTGCTATTTCGTCATAATGTTGACCAGCCATTGCCTTTGCTGTCAACTTTTCAACTTTCGTTTTCTGCTTCATTTTTTTCTTCTCTTTGACAGTACCCACTGTGCAGCATTTACACCAACCATTTCCATGTTTCTAGTTATAAGTAACAAATAAACAAACATGGGGGGTCCATAAGTCATAAATCTATACAAAGCACAGCAGGAACAATTTTATCATATATTGAAAGCAAAATCATTAACTACAGTTTTAAACATCTACACAATTTTATCCCACAGGTTAGTTTGAGGAGGTTTTAATTGGTCATATGTCTTGGGGCAGCCCCCAATTTCATGAATAATGTTGGAAATGAAAAAAGCCTTTGGCCTGATTGAGAATGAACCCCAGAAATCCAGCATGATCTAGCAGTGCATTTAACCACCATACCACAATACCAGTTGGCCCAATACTTCAATAACAGTATGCACTGAACATTGGACAAAACATGCTGACTTCATACACACCATCAAATATGTTGCCATACAAAAACAGTTTTATATACCTGTCTTGGAATTTTAGAATCAAAGTACAATATAATAAATTGACCAAATAACTTGATAACTTAGAAACTAATGAGGTTGCATAGAGGAAACAGGTTGCACTGCAATGTAATCCATGTAAATGTACATTAAAATATAAGTACTATATACATAAACCTTACCTCTGCCAGCTTTGAAATCAATCTTGCTGATACCCTTCGGGTTTGAGAGTCTGCTGCTAACTTCTCCATCAGCAATGTCTTATCTACAAAATAGGTTACTAGCAATATTAAAGACCATTCTGAGGTGAGATTTGGGTAGTTCGTAAATAAAGTATGAAAATGAGCCTCAGATAAAAGTAACGAGACTGGGTGCCAATGGAAGTCTGTCTACAGCCACTTGTTCTGTTCTGTTCTGTTCCTGGATAGACCAAATGTAAATCAGAATCATTCAGGGGCTACAAGGTGAGGGGGGGGGGGGGAATTTAACCAAGCAAGTAGATGTTAAAGTGTGTTAAAAGTTTAACAGAAGGATCCAGGGGTGGGGGCCTAGGCCTGAGCTTTTCAACATCCTGGATCCACCCTAGTACAAGTTAAATGGATATTTTTTAGGTCCAATAAACCACTGATGAGTAGCATGGAGGGGGCAGCTAGATGGCACATGCCTAGCTCTCATATAGTGGGAAAGGGCGGCAGGGTATTAGCCAGATTTTTTTTGTGTTCATATAAAATTCTGAGTGCTATGATTTTCTTCTAAACGTCCCAACCAAAAGGCTCTTTTGGGCGGGTAAACAGCACGTGACTGCCCGCCAAAATTCAGACTGCCTGCCTATCCGGCAGGCAGGCAGGTCTCTGGCTAATATCCTGAAGGGCAGTGGGGTAGCCAAGGCCTCAGGGTTGTGTAGTGGGGAGGGCAATCATAGAAATGTCTAATTATTACAACTCTGCCCATCAGCGCATGCTACATGAGAGTGGCCAGAGTGATTTAGCCACCAAGGAAATGGTACTTATTGGACAAAAGTGCACATGTATACGCAATTTCAGGCAAGATGGTAGATGGAATAGAAGTGTCTGCTCATTTGACAAATAACATAGGATATTTCCATAATCACAGACACTGTGTGAAACCAATTGCGTTATATATCCTTGTTACTGTATACCAGTATTGGTATTATGTTTAATTTATGCCCATTTTGACCACTAGACTATTTGACCACCAAGTGTGGGATGGCCGATGGGGCATAAAGTTTGTATTAGGTATGGTGTTGGGGGTTTGGTGGTCAATGTTTCAGGAGGTACAGGTGGCCACATCACTTCTGTCAGCTATATCAGCTGAGCGACATCAGCTCTAGCAGTGGGAATACAGGGTTGGGTATCCTGGGGTCCAACTAGCAATGAATCCATGGTTATGGTTGAAGAATTTCAGCCCACACAGCCTAGGGTTCTGGGCTAGAGTCCGATTAGTTCCATCTCCGAAACCTAAAGTCAAAGTCATAAATGCCACAGCGTGCAATTTTAATGATACCAAACTTACGTGTGTACTGCGAGATGTTCTTTAGTATATTTGCGGAACTGCATTTGCTGCCAATGGAGTGTCAGCATGGAGAAATATTCTTTGTATCTTACTAAAGGATAACATCGCAGTACACACGTAAGTTTGGTATCATTAAAATTACACGGTATTGCTTTCTCACATCAGTGATTTTTAGAGCGATCGCAACAAATTCGTGGAAAATATGGGGTGAAATGACACGCTACGGCATTTATGACTTTGACTTTAGTGGCTCTGCAAGCTCCGCCAACAAGTTGGTGGAGCATGCAGCAGTGCAGAGCCACTAGGTTTCGCAGATGGAACTAGGGTCTGATTAGCTGTGATCCAGCGTTAGAATATTCTAACGCTGGATCACAGCAGGGTTCGATTAGCTGGCTGCCTACCTGTAGTAGCAAGACCATTCCCCAGCCATATATGAGGCTGGTCTATAAAGGACCTACACACTTCCAGTCATATGATCGTGCGGTCAAAGTGGGCCTAAACAGACTTATGCTCTTGGCTTATGCTTTATCATTCGGCTTATGTATTAGGCTTATATTATCGCCCACACGAAATCAATTATTTTTCCTTAGTTTGAGTAATATACTAATAATAAAGATAAGGTCAAAAATTGTAGGATCACTCACCTGCTTCTTTTCTGATGGCGAAGGGTTCTAGAGGCTTGTTGAGTTCATTTCAGGGGAAAGTTGACCAAACTTTGTGACCATCTTTCTGTTGACGTTAGGCGTTTTCAAGCTCTCCACACGGTGGCACCACGCAGCAAGCCCTACCAAGTGTGGCCCCCTAGCGGAGAGTGCACCGATCTCCCGCCAGAGAGCGAACGCTGGGTTCCAAAACGCTGGGCGGGAGACCTGTGGGCGGGGGGTTGCGCGGTAAAGCCCCCCTTTTTCACCGCCAAAATCCGCTCCAAAGGGGCTATTTTATTCGCGGCAACCCGCTTGTAGAATTTCTTAGAATTAAAGATAGGCCTAATTGTTTTAGTTTCGGGAGACCCACTCTGTTCCGCCGTTGGGTCTCGGTTCCAGCCTGGGTTTTGCACGGGGGCTAAATATCATATTTTTGTATAGATTAATCTTTTACCTATCAAATTCTTCCAAACAATCAAAAAGATTGATCATCTGTATCTTTGTCTGCAAGATGATTTACGAAGCACCAACGTCCGAACCCGGCGCCATACTTGTTTTTGGCGCGAGCTGGTGCCTGTGAATGCAGCCTGGTTCCAAACTTTGAATTCTCTGTGAGAGAGGGCGCTGCTATTGTCCTTAACTGCAAAGTGCCCGTCTGACAGCGCCATCTAGCGAAGAGTCGTAGGCTGGGAACCAAGTTTCATTCACCAGGTACCAGCATGCGCCAAAACAGATATGGCGCCCGGTTCGGATGTTGGTGGTCCGTAAAACGTCTTGCAAACACACATACAGGTGATCAATCTTTTTGATTGTTTGGAAGAATTCGATAGCTAAAAGATTGATCTATACAAAAATGTGATATTTAACCCCAGTGTGCCTCCAGATGATTCAGAATTTCTAAATGCGCCTATTCTGTTTAAAAGTCCCCGGGCAAAACCCAGGCTGGAACCGAGACCCAACGGCGGAACAGAGTGGGTCTCCCGAGGCTAGTTTAGGTAGGCCGTCGGCTTGCCATAGCGAGGGGCGAGGCTCGTCACGTGACTGGTCTGTGCCCTTATCGGGATCACCCCGCGTCTCTCCGGGCGTGCGCCTGGGGGACAAAGGACTCATCCGGATCTAACCGGCCGGCGGCACGCAGAATGAGACAGGTGGCTCGGATGAGCGGTCGTGCATCGCGATTCCGAGAGTTAGTGTTAGACTAAAATGTATCCTAAACACAGACGAAACCCGGAGGACCTACGCCAACCTAAGTGTTGTATCCACCTTGACGTCAAGGGGACACGGCACTGGGGGTGCTGAAGTCTTATACGTATAAGGTTCTAGCCCCAGGTCCTCTCAGCTGTGTAAACGTAGTAAGTCAGACAGTAAAACACCTGTGGGATAATTATATTTCCTCACTGTTTAGTTTTATAATAAAGTCTGAGTAAAATGTAACCTTGCCGGTGTTGTGAAATCGGTTCCTTCCCCACCGTACCGATCTATAATATAGATCGAACCTGGTAGCTGAGAAGTACGCTTAATAGTTCCCAGGGAAAGCCGGGTGAGAAATATTACACTGGTGCCGTGACCAGGATTTGGAATAACAATGTGAAATGAAATGACGGACACTCCACCCCTCACCAAGAGTATTCAAGACGCGAGACTCGTCGCGTCAGGATCCAACCTGCCGGGGCCGTGAACGATCTGCCGGATGTGGAGCTGCGTTTTACTCACGCTCGTTACCACACCAGAACTGCATTCAAGCGAGGAATCCGATTCCCAAGATTTGATCGTGCTCAAGCCCCGCCCGTTTCACAGCCTCTCCGTGGGCCCCACCCCCCGTGGTCCCAAGATACTGCTTTTATCATGCAACGGATGACTATTATAGTAGGCGTGTAAAGCCGACCTTGATCGAGGGATTCGAATCTACCGAGTCCTCACCGGAACTGGAGCAGCGGGCCGAACCGCCTAGTGCCACAAGCAGCTGGCAACAACACCCGGACCGTGACGGTGGCACAGTCGGATGATACCGAGCAGCAGACGGTCACTCGCAGGGTGACGTTCAGCGACCCCTCAACCCAGTAAAAGTAAGTTCCGTAGAGCTATAAATATGTCGGAACATATAATGACCTGAAATCACCAGACCTGAGGACAACGACAAGATTCCGGTGTAACCGGGTAGGTTCGGAGTATGTCGGAAGATTCCGGACAGGTATCTGCCACGCAGTAATACGCTCGCGCAGTGGTCCGCCTCTGTGGTGGTCCGCCGACTTAAGTAGTCCCGTTATCCACAATCCCTAGCGATCCAGACAAAATCGCGCAGTTTGAACTGTAGCGTCAGTTTGGCTGCGGTTTCTGGCTCAGCAGGAGAGTAACGGGACGACTTACGGTGGATCACCACAGGATCCATACTTACTTAGATTGCCGGTAAGGGTTTTACCTGAGCCTGTATCTCCTAGTTTATATCTAGAGTTGCTTGTATGTTTACAGGTTTAAATATTGTTTTCCTGAACCCTATTATTGTCGTGGGCGAAGCGGTTTATGCCGATGTACCGGTCTGTCTGATATTCCGTTTGAATATAGGCCTGTAACGGTTCTCTATTATAGCTGGTTCATTATCAAGGTTTGAACCTCCAGTTACATTGGTTGGTTCGGTTTCTTGTATAGGTAAACCTCCAGTTGCGTTAGTTTTATTTGAAGATGATGTATTTGATAAGTAGGAGGTCTACACGTTTAACCGTCATTTAACGGTCACTATATTTGAACTTTACGTTCAACCGTTATGGGCCGCCATCTTGTATTGTCTTTGCGCGGTCCGTTTGTACAGGCTGTGGCGGCCGTTACACCGCGTTGAGATTGATTTATATCTACTCCCACGTATAGTGAGGCTATACTACAGTTTAATTAATTCTTTATTGGTACTAAATTGGTTTAATCTGTCGTATCTTGTGTTGGTTTACCAGTTTGAGTCGGTGGTTGTTGTTGTCCACGTACTTTGGCTATTGCTTGGTCTGTAGGCCGCTATAGGGCCGCGGCCATTTAATTGTTATTGTGCATAGGAATTACGCTCTTTGTTAACGTTTCTTTGTCTTAACACTCGGCACCTACACAGTCGGCTACACAACGTGAGTTTATAGTTTAAGTTCTAATTACATTGGTTTACTTGTCTCGTTACCAAGCTTATGTTATATATTAGGCTCCCCTCTAGCTTGTATTATATGTAGTATGACGTATGGGTATGGGAATTGTCACTGTGATGATCACTGAGCGATACAGTGTTTGATTGTGTACAACCCTTTGTATATTAGTGGTTGCCTGCAGGAGTGTTTATTTTGGTTCACTATGTTGCAGGGCCACCGCTCTAATAAACATCGGAAATTACACCGGCATCGGGTTTCAACTTTATTTGCGCTAGTGGACGTTCCGGGGGCCCGAGATTGTATTGTACTTCATTTATTGGAACTAGAAGATGAAACAAGCAAGGAAGAATAAACCACGTGAAGATTTACTAAGCATTGTTATTCCGTGAAAAGTCCAGACGCCGGTACACGCCCTGGCACGAACCGAAAGATGTCACAACACATCGAGAAGTACGAACAATGAATCATTAATGTTGATTAATGTTTATGAATATTTTTAATAAGTTTAAGTTGATACCCCAGTAGGCTATAGGGGTCAACTTTACACTGGTGCCGTGACCAGGATAGAGGATTAACCATGAAAAACGGAAATGACGGACACTCCTTCCCTCATCAAGAGTGTTGAAGACACGAGACTCTGCCACCACGTCAGGATCGAGCCAGCCAGAGCCGTGAACGATCTGCCGGATGTGGAGCTGCGTTATACTGTAAGTGCCGGGTGGGAGATTTTGACCAACGACTGTGGTGTATGTGATGAGTACTTTTCAAAGGAGGGCCCCACTGAGCGGTTTTCGCTCTCAGTAAAAAGACGCGACCCGCCGGGCCATTCTTTTGTGCCATCTATCATAACTCCTCGCCCAGTCTTCTTTAATGGTCGTCCCCCTCCCCTGGTGAACAGTACGAGCACTCCCTCTAGCAGTAATCGGGTCACGCCGCTGGTAAGGTCGGCGTCAGTGCCAGAGATTTCATCAAGGAACAGCACCCCACCACCCCCCCTTGACTCGCGGTGAGTCGCGGACGTGGGCTTCTTTCACCACCCACGTATTTTACCCCCGTCCGCCCCGGTTTTGGACATACGCCCGGAAGTTATCGTCCACCATATAACACTTATCAGGTCGGGATAGCGCAGCACGCCCGTTACCAAACCAGAACTGCATTCGGGCGAGGAATCCCCCGATTTGACCGTCTTCGAGCCCTGCCCGGTTCACAGCCTCTCCGTCGCCCCCACCCCCCATGGTCCCAAGATACTGTATTTCATCATGCAACGGCCGATTATTATAGTAGGCGTGTAAGGCCGACCTTGATCGAGGGATTCGACTCCCCCAAGTCCTCCCCGGAACCAGAGCCGCGGGCCGATCTGCCTAGCGCTACGACCCCGCCACCAGCAGCTGGCAACACCCTGACCGTGACGGTGGCACAGTCCGAAGACACCGACCAGACTGTCACTCGCAGGGTGACGTTCAACGACGTTCAACTATAAATATGTCGGAACATAAAATGATGTGGCGTAAGCCCGCCGTGGATTCGGACATCTCCCGGATATGCATTATTTGTTTGAAAAATACTGCAGTCACTAAATTCAAGCGGCACGTGCAGATGAAACACGTCAAGGAGTGTGTTGAACTTTTTCTAGACATGTGTGATATGTATGCTGAGGATGTATACAACCTAACCCGCATGAGTGATCCGAAGTGATTTGTCATTAACATTCTGACGTTCAATTAACATTGAGGAAACCTTCGCACGCCCGTAGGGGCCTACCAACTGTGGTAGAAATTCTATTTCCTCGCTGTTTAGTTTTATAATAAAGTCTGAGTAAAATGTAACCTTGCCTGTGTCGTGAAGTCAGTTCCTTCCCCACCGTACCGATCTAGATCGAACCTGGTAGCTGAGAAGTACGCTTAGTAGTTTCCGACGAAAGCCAGGTGAGAAATATTACACGCTCTATGAACGCACATTTTCAGAGCCCCCCCCCCCCCCCCACACAATGGGAGACCCGTCATTTCGCCAGAAACAATATTTTATATGTTGATTATATTATACCATCGACTTTATACAATGAGGACTTCAATATATGATATGATCGAGAGACCTAAATTTATCTTTTCGAAAAAACAGAATAATATGAAGGAAGAATTCATAACTCGGTAGACCTGCCATGCATGCCCCCCGCGCCAGTCCATGACGGCACACCCAGATTTTTATAAACATATCTGATCGATGTAGTTCCGACCCGTTCTATCAACCCGTTATCCAATATGTTGACAATCCCTGCACCCCTCCCCCACCTTTCCTCCCTCGCGACAAAATCTGCACTTAATTTAGATAGCTTAGCTTTCCGTACATGATCTCTCTGAAGAATACTCTGAAACAAACCGCGAATCTCTAGACCAAATATTAACGGAGCTACGAAGAAAAATATGATCATTGACCTTGGAAGCGTGACCTTGATCAATATAGTACTTTGCGCCCAAATACTAATGTCATATCTCACGCAAGGTGTCGTTTGTCTGACGTGTCCCCTTCATGGAGAAATTGGGTAGGCCATTTTCCCGCCAAAATGCTCCCGTAGGGTTCCATGTTAAATTTTGGGAATTTTTAGCGGGAAAACTATTTGGGCGATTAGCATAAATGAAAGACGACATAGAAGGTACTAATGGGCCCAATAGGTGAAATAATTTGCAGCGTGATTAAATGGAAACTGCGAACGTTACAGCGATTTTTCGGTTTTTTGGTCCTATCTTTTAATCGTTAAGCGAATTTCGAAAAATTCCTGTGACCTTGACCTACGAACTTAGATTGACGATTGCCATTTCGCATCATTTTGTGAATTTTGAAGTCGATATCTTAAAGGGAACAGCCAGCCTGGCCTCTAACGCTGCTTTACCGATTCATAACATACCCAATTGTCTATTCTCCAAATTACAGAATTTTTCGTTTTATCTGTAGCTCACAATAAAATTTAGAAGTGACCGCCAGGCACGATTTCGCCGCCTACCCAGGCGGCAGCCCTTTTTGGAGGCGTTTCTGTGATTGACCAATCAGGAGGCGATACTCTAATTTATTCAAACCGGAAATGGCGCCTATTGTGCGAGCAAAACAAGAGCGCGTGATAATCGCCAATATAAATAGCTGCGATTCTAACTCCAATCATGGCATTGTTGTGTAGTCAATCGTCGTAAGACGTATATCAATTTGTTTGGACGGTACTTTTCCATGAAAGGCTAAGATCCTGTGCTACTGCGCGGCTTGGAACTGCCGCTGTTCATCTGTAAATCGCGGCCCTGATCTCTCTCTCCGCGTGTTATAACGTTAGGCGGCGCCATATGAATAGTCACAATATGCGTCACTTCTCCCGGCAAAATGGCGCTCTGCTTGACCTTGCCGGGGGCGGGTTGCCTTAATTTTGTTCTCCTTACCAGTCGGTCGAATCGAAGCGTTAACACTCGCCAATTTAATTTTAAGATGTAAACTTTCGGTGCAGATCGCGATTAAGTTAGGTTGGACACCCGCTTTAAGGCTTTCGACAGATATGGCGCGACAAGACAAACAGAGTCACAGACAAACCGACATAAGACGACAATCGTAGATTTTCGTCTTAACAAACCAACATAGTGATAGATGCCGTAACATCAAAGATTTTACGTCATAATAACATCATTAACAACGCGGTATGCCAAAGATGTAATGCAAAAAAAATACCATGGCGCCCTATTTAAATCAATGTCCCGCATACGAAGCCACTAACTCAACACTTCTGAAATTCTCGATTCTTTAAAACCCGAATAGCCTGGAAAGTTGATGGCTGTATGAATCGAATGATTTATTATTGTACGAATTTATTGTTCAATTTAATGGACAGATTATCATGTATAAGTTAATGAAACTAATCACTATTAACGGTCATAATAGAGGTAAACCGTGTATTTTATGCTATTTTCTTATTTTATTGTTATGTTTGTTCAGGTAACCCTGCTCGACAGCAATACCTTTCACGACAACGTAACTTGATCGGAAGGCAATTTCGATCGCCCGCGCTTTTCCCCTGTCATTAAGGATATAATCAGAATGACAGATAATATATATAAGTCCTTGACCGTCTCATCAACTTCAAGTGTGAACCTTACATAGTAGATTAAATATATCAGGTGTATCACCAGGAGGATGGTTTCTTCACATTATTCGTGCATGTATCCAGTCATTCGAAGAAGAGTTCACACACCCCACCCTTCCTCTAATACACCGCTCTAGACTCCGAGCTAAGCCGCCCCCTCGCTTTAGTCCCTGTTTGTTAATTAAGCGTGAGTATGAAATTAACATGCAATCATAGCTGATGGTAGGTACAAGTGAAAAGTACTAATGTCTCAAACTAACAAGAAAGTGACATGCTGATTTGTTTGTATGACAAAACGCACGTAAAAGACCTTTCTTCGCCACATGATTGGATAAAAGCAACAGTGACGTTAATGAATGATTGGCAGCCTGGATCGGTCCATGGATTACAATATCCCGGCTAATTGCAGAAGCGCCTTTTCGCTAGGTGGCGCTCCGTTCCTCCGCATATAGTCCAGGGAAGAGTGATACTGACTACAAGATGCGACAAAAGGAACAAAAATGAAAATGAAAATATGAAATGGTGTGACTATATTTAGATATTTATTTTTTTGTACCAAATATACTTTCTTTTTATGTACAATATAAAATCAAGATCGCATACACAGGAACAACTGATTTAACCCTGCTGGTTGCATGTACCACGCCGAATCGAGTGGCTTGGGTTCATCGAATAGTACATTATGATGCAATGAATCGCTTATATAATTCGTTTTTCTCCTTTCTGGTTTATGTTAAAACGCTGGTCCCCTAACCGGGTAAATTTACACGGGAAAATCAACTAATTTGCTACAAATGTATCATTAACTTTTTTATATTATAAAAATGTAGCACATATATATATACGAATAACTTTGATTTCAAATACGTTTCATTCTTCAACGAATCCACCTTTCTTTCCGTAACATTTAGCATACAAACTGTTCAGCGACGGGAACGATTAGTACAGGCTTGTGCCACAGGGGGTCGCCTCTGCGACTGTGTGGTTCATTCGACCTTTCACGCTACACAATGTCACATTTTCCGTTACTCGCTAAGCACATTGGTTCACATATTGGAAGCACAAACAGGAAAAATATAATGTCTTTCAGATCATACCACATACAAACAAAGGCCGAGCGCAACGATGCCAATTTCAAACCTACAAATTTGCACGCTAATGTCGAGACGATATTGATAGGTACACTGTTTAAAGTCGACATCGACAAGAAAGATTTGGGTCAAAATCACCTGAAAGAAACCCTGCAAAATTTGAACCCTTGTTGACATATAAAAGACAATGCAGCAGTTAACACTGTTACAAAGGGAAAGCATGTGTTTGACGATGTCCGCGTAGTTTGACGATGGCGTGCGGGGGGTGAGAGGGGTACTCTCATAATATTTGTATAGGAAAAGTGGGGGGGGGGGGGGGCGTGCCGATCCCTTCAAACTATGGCCCTGAGGTAAAACACGTTTCTTTTCCCAACACTGGATCCTGCTCAAGGTTAGTTATATCCAGGGTAACTAAGCCTAATACGTGAGTTAAATCCGGAAACAAGAAGAAGGCCACCGTTATTGGCGTCCGGGCGTCATATTACGCCGATACACTCATATGTGACTTGTCAGGGCCGTCGATTTATATATTTTTACATTCTGTATTTTGGAATTGGCATAGCCGGCAAAGGTCGGAGCTGATTTCATCGTCATGGCAACAGGAATCATCGCCATTTCAACAAGAGACCGACGGTGGTTGCTATCATCGTTGTCATGACGACATTGGCTTTGATAGATCCTGCCCCCAACTGAAAAAAGTGAACATTAAAATACTAAGACTCATTCCAAAGTAATATACAACAATAGTAAGTAGATGTCCAGAAAGTAAGATCCACAAGTGTAACGAGCATACATCAATCACATATGTTAAAGCGTTATATTTATATCACACGTGACGTCATGTTTTATATTCATACCACATATTACATGTATTATTCGACATATGACATGTCCCATATGTTAATTATTACAACACACATTGTTATCCAAGAGGGGTCTGGAAGGGGTAAATGGCGACACGCGACACAGGCATATTTGAAAAATCAACATTCGACATTGACCTCCAAATTCCGACACTGAGGTTCTGAAAAAGCAATATCGACACGGATTTTTGAAAAGAAAAAAACCCCACTGAACTTAACCAAAAAGAGACACGGAACGTCGTGAAAAATCGACATTCGACACTGAGAATTTTGAAAAATCGGACGCTAGACACTGGAAACTGGACGCCCCTGCCCCCTTTCCGGACCCCTAAGATACATGTCCTGATCTTCAATATCACAGGTATTAATTTTCAGGGTTTAGCATTGACCCTTGAGTTATTTAAATTTAACTAAACCAGTATGGCACGATATAGCCTTACAGGCTGAAGGTGCCGTTAAGCCTTAATTAAATCCAATCTAACATGTTCTGGTAACTGGTAAATCAATAAAAGTCTACCCACATGAGCCACGTAGTAGTTGCAGAGATCGCCGACGCAGCACTCTACACAGGCCCAGTCGTTGAAGTAGTCTCTTTGACACGCGGTCTGCATGCCGGCCTGTCGCTTCTCACAGCCCGAGCGTGTGTCACACCCCTTGGAGATGTAATACCGCCGGTAGCCTCTCTTGTCGAAGGATTGCGGCACTGGAACGGCGCAAATAAAACTTCCATAGGTCTCCAAAATGGCTGGAAACTGAAACAGCTGCAGGTATATCCCGCAATTTATTCAGAGAAGAACGCGTCAGCCTGTAGAGGTTGTACGCATAATGACATAAATATGTGGAATTCTGCTCTTTAATCGGATTATATGAAGCTAATGTTAAAGTGTATCCTGAAGTACGATTTTCTATGTACTTCCTTACTTTAGTGAATGCACGATGAGAATGGCATATAAGAGAGGTTTATAACTTAGTAATGTATAGAAATTATCATATTTAGTTCCAAGTGCTGACGGCATTATTGACGCCTTCAAGGACCATTCGTCGAGCTTCTTACTCTCATAGTTGTAGTGCACAAGCACTATGAAGCGAAAGTGAAGCAAAAGCCCCAGAATCAAGACGCTTGATCGCGAACCATTGCTTTGGTATAACTCACATATTACTCGGGCAGCGTATTTACTTATAAGAATTGATTTCGTGCCCCCTAAAACTGAAGATGATTTTTTACCTGAGTAGGGTAGATTAGTAATAATACGCCGCACGCACCAACCGCCGAAGCTGGAGCCTCTCTCTGCATCAATGAATAGACCTACCTGCAAATCGGATATATGTGGTACAGGCATCCTGGAAAGGATCACAGCTCTGGCGCTTGTGAGTGCAGTCTTGGTGATTCCAGTCTAGCTCGTCGCACTGGTAGCATTCCAACGCATAACCTGTCGGGAGAAACAGAGATAGATTAACATATATCTTACAACAAATGTGCCGCCAAAGGAAGTGAGATTTTGTGTGATTAGGAAAGAGGAAATATAATCACTCGCCGTTGAAAGTCTTCTTTCTCAGACCATGATATCCCGGACGTAGGCTTATAGTGGCGGGTAACACCCGTAGGTCTATAGTGGCGGGTAACACCCATAGGTCTATAGTGGCGGGTAACACCCATAGGTCTATAGTGGCGGGTAACACCCGTAGGTCTATAGTGGCGGGTAACACATATAGGTCCATAGTGGCGGATAACACCCGTAGGTCTATAGTGGCGGGTAACACCCGTAGGCCTATAGTGGCGGGTAACACATATAGGTCTATAGTGGCGGGTAACACATATAGGTCCATAGTGGCGGGTAACACATATAGGGTCATAGTGGTGGGTAACACCCGTAGGCCTAAAGTGGCGCGTAACACCTGTAGGTCCATAGTGGCGGGTAACACCCGTAGGGTTATAGTGGTGGGTGACACCCATATAGGTCTATAGTGGCGGGTAACACCCGTAGGTCTATAGTGGCAGGTAACAACCGTAGGTCTATAGTGGCGGGTAACACCCGTAGGCCTATAGTGGCGGGGAACACCCGAAGGTCTATAGTGGCGGGTAACACCCGTATGTCTATAGTGGCGGGTAACACCTGTAGGTCTATAGTGGTGGGTAACACATGTAGGCCTAAAGTGGCGGGTAACGCCTGTAGGTCCATAGTGGCGGGTAACACCCGTAGGGTTATAGTGGTGGGTGACACCCATAGGTCTATAGTGGCGGGTAACACCCGTAGGCCTATAGTGGCGGGGAACACCCGAAGGTCTATAGTGGCGGGTAACACCCGTATGCCTATAGTGGCGGGTAACACCTGTAGGTCTATAGTGGCGGGTAACACCCGTATGCCTATAGTGGCGGGTAACACCTGTAGGTCTATAGTGGTGGGTAACACATGTAGGCCTAAAGTGGCGGGTAACGCCTGTAGGTCTATAGTGACAGGTAACAACCGTAGGTCTATAATGGCGGGTAACACCCGTAGGCCTATAGTGGCGGGGAACACCCGAAGGTCTATAGTGGCGGGTAACACCCGTATGCCTATAGTGGCGGGTAACACCTGTAGGTCTATAGTGGCGGGTAACACCCGTATGCCTATAGTGGCGGGTAACACCTGTAGGTCTATAGTGGTGGGTAACACATGTAGGCCTAAAGTGGCGGGTAACGCCTGTAGGTCCATAGTGGCGGGTAACACCCGTAGGGTTATAGTGGTGGGTGACACCCGTAGGTCTATAGCGGCGGGTAACACCCGTAGGGTTATAGTGGTGGGTGACACCCATAGGTCTATAGTGGCGGGTAACACCGGTAGGCCTTAAGTGGCGGGTAACACCTGTAGGTCTATAGTGGTGGGTAACACCTGTAGGTCTATAGTGGTGGGTAACACCTGTAGGCCTAAAGTGGCGCGTAACACCTGTAGGTCCATTGTGGCGGGTAACACCCATAGGTCTATAGTGGCGGGTAACACCTGTAGGTCTATAGTGGCGGGTAACACCATAGACCTATTGTGGCAGAGAGCACTATATAGTGGGGGTAACACCCATAGGTCTAAAATGGAAGAGAGCACTATATAGTCGGGGGTAACACCTGTAGGCCTTAAGTGGCGGGTAACACCTGTAGGTCTATAGTGGCGGATAACACCCGTAAGTCTATGATGGTGAGTAACACCCGTAGGTCTATAGTGGCGGGTAACACCCATAGGTCTATAGTGGCGGATAACACATGTAGGCCTAAAGTGGCGGGTAACACCTGTAGGTCTATAGTGGCGGGTAACACTGTATGCCTATAGTGGTGGGTAACAACCGTAGGCCTATAGAGGCGGGTAACACCCATAGGTCTATAGTGGCGGGAAACACCCAAAGGTCTGTAGTGCCGGGTAACACCCATATTGCTATAGTGGCAGAGAACACTATATAGTGGGGGGGAACTCCTGTAGGTCTATAGTGGAGGGTAACACCCATAGTTCTATAGTGGCACAGAACACTACATAGTGGCAGGTAACACCCGTATTGCTATAGTGGCAGAGAACACTATATAGTGGGGGGCAACACCTGTAGGTCTATAGTAGTGGGTAACACCATAGGTCTAGAATGGAAGAGAGCCCTATATAGTGGGGGGTAACACCCATAGGTCTAGAATCGAACAGAGCACTATATAGTGGGGGGTAACACCCATAGGTCTATAGTGGCAGGTAAGGCTAGTAGGTCTATAGTAGCGGGTAACACCCAGGTCTATAGTGTAAGGTAAGGCTAGTAGGTCTGTAGTGGTGGGTATATCCGTAGGTATATATACAGTCCCTATGCATTGCTCAAGTCATGTGCAGTATAGCTTGAACAAAGGCACATCAACAGTAAATCAAATGACAGATGGGGGATAGGTGGGTGTGGGGGGTGCACATAACTTGCACATGCCCACCCCCACCCCCTCCTCCACCCACTGATTTAATTTACCTCTATAGCTCAAAGGGGTGGGGGGGGGCCCTATTGCTGGATCTGCCACTGAACATCCTTAATCAAGTTTTATAAAGAAATGCATATGGTTCAGAATTGCCCATACAGTTATTCAGCATCTATACATCTGCCATGTCATTCGGTTGTATACTGTAGCGTACGAACATATAGAATATAACATACACTTCGCCAATGACTCAGTTTCGCGTAAGTTAGTTCTGTTTCGCGAAACGGAGTCCGTTTCGGGGTTTACTCATAACGATAACATATACCTATAGGTTCCAACAGAGCTGGTAAACTATATATTGCTCGCACTTTAGCAACTCGCAAATCAAATTAAATTACGCACAAGCTCACATTTGCGATACCAATATCAAAATATGTGACACGGTTTGTTTACACCTGTACGATCAGCAGTGAAAATGCGATATAAATACATAGACTGCCGGGACATGTCTTGGTTTGTCCTATAATATTGTCTTGATAAGTAAGACAGTATTGCACTCACTTGTGGCAAATATTGCCGATAATGTGATCAGCAGTGTCCAAAGGTTTTCCATATTTACGTTTAGTCAATCAGCTTCATGTCAAGTTGGGCTTCAAAGGCTAGAACCGGACGTGGAGGTGGACTGGTCCATTTTTTTACCTGTAGGGGGGGCGGCTACAGCGGTGCTTACATAAACCGGTCGCATCTGGTGTGTCGCAGCGGAGACTTGTTTTAATACTAAACCCTACTTCATTGTTAGTAATATAATTGCTAACAAATGTTTTACAAGAAACTCTTTTAGTCATTCTTACAATATAAGCATGTTATTTTTGCATGCAAGATCAACCTTTGCCACCCTCTCCGTAGCGAACACATGGGCCGGTCGGATACCTGGGTTTGTAGTCGGTAGTAACACTTGCATTCGGTAGGGGGCGACACAGTTCAGTGCACGGCGAGTAACTATTTCTCGCCTGCTAGGGTCACTACATATCACCCACTCCCTCGCCAATCCCAAAGGAAGGGGGGGGGGGGGGGTATTCAGGACGCTTCAACCAATTTTGGTCATATCGCGTCAATAAGCGAAGGAAGGGAGAGTGGAGCCATGTTTCCCGGGGGTAACCCCTACTCTTTGCGAGGGGGGTGGGGGTTGGGAAGGAGGCTCGTGGCGTCCCCATTATTTGCATGAACATGCCCTTTTTCAACGCAAAATGTATCTCATCTTGCGCGTCGTAGCCTCGTTTTTGTTAGATATTCGACAAACTAGCTCTACCTACACGTACCAATGACCCCCCCCCCCCCCCCCTTCCACTTTAAAATAACAATTTCGTCCTTGGATGCGGGAAGCTGGATGAACTTTTAGCCTCACTTAAACTTGAAATATCATTCATGGGCTCATCGCATCGAATCCTTCGTCCTAAGGCAGATACATATTGGTATTCAGCACATTCACACGAAGAGTAAAAGCTTCTTAAACCGATTTCCGAAGTCCCGATAGATTTTATATCCTGTATTTGTCGAGAAATCTAATATATGGCTCTATGCTATATGTCCTACAGTGTAGATATTTCTCAGGGGGGATCTAATGGGGGGCGGGGTAGGGGGCTTCCAACACCTCCCCCCGCCACCCCATTGGAAACTCGAACATATACAGTGTAAAAGTCGACGAAATACATCGCAAAAGTAATATTTGTAGATGCAACCTAATGGCGGATCCACGGGGTGGGGGGTTAAATAAACCCACACCACTAAAGCAGGAGGACTGTTAAAGCCAACATTTTTTCAATCATCCTCCAGGCCACCCCGGGTGTAGACTCCACAATTAACGCGGTCGCAAGATTTTAGAGCCGAGAGCCGCCCCCCGTCACAACCTCCGAGTTCGGTGATCAAAGGTGTATTGGCATTATGTCATGCTCTGACAGTGAGAATTAAGACACATGAGAGTGAGACAAAAAGGCGACGGGTACTTGTAGTACTTATAGTAGCTGTATAGAAGGCGCTGGGACATAAAAGAACAATAAGGTACATGTATTTAGTGACCCAGCAACAACCCAACACATGCGATGCAGCTGTCAAGTTGGCAAACGAATGATTTTTTTTTTACTAACTTACACTGACGACGTTATGATGAAATAAAACTTTCATTTCTAAATTGGAAGCCCCCTTCCTCCACCCCACTCCCACCCCCCTTCCCCCACTTCCCCTCGCTCAGTTGAACTCTGCATTTCATAAGTTTGTCAATGTCGCCGGATTTCAAATCGACGCCATTGAAGCTGGTTAGTGTTAGGTCGGAAAATTGTCATGCAAGATACATATACATTTTTTTTTTTTTTTATTGATTTAAATCATATATGGTACAGGCATACATTTAAAGATTTTCAACTACACCAGTTGAACACTTACACACTTAAACACCAGAATATATATAGATCAACACTTAAACACCAAAATCTATATAGATATCTATTCAACTTGACAAAAAATATTCTTTTAAGGATTTACCCCATTTTTTAATCAGGCTTTTCTGTTTTTCATTGTGTTTGGAATTACGGTATTCTAAACGAAAGTAACTCTTGATAACCCTTATGCAACTGGTCAATATAAGTCTTTTGCCAGTACAGATACATATACATACATACAATGTATGTCATACATACATACATCCTCTTCAGTCATTCAGGCGTTGCCTATGGACTGCTCTTCGTATTTAAAGCAATATATTCCGTAATTTTTTGTATTACCAACCTCTTTTCCATGTCAAATAAGTACATTCTGTCTTGAATTTAAATCCTGAAAGCCTGTGGGCTATCCGGAGAGAAGCAATTTGGACACCGGAGCAGAAGTTGGTGGCCGGCTTTATATCCCTGCGCGCCTGTTCGCCGTTCGGTATTTTGTGTGTGATGTCGACCGCGGCTCGCTATCACGTCCGCGCGCGATAAAAATAGACCGCGCAGATTTATGTTGAAAAGTTTGTTTTACAGACCCAAAGAGATATAAAACATATGCATCATAATTTTGAGATACTTTTAGTCTTGATTCTAAAATGTAAAAAATCTAAGATGGCGCATGTAAGTATATTGCTTTAAAGTGTTCGTTTATTTGTGCGCAGGCGTGAAAGGTATTTATTTTTGCTTTGTAGTCATAGAGAATGGGCGGTTTTGACCAGTGTCTGTCTAACCTGTTTTTAGTGTGTTCAAGCTTGGGACAGTCACTACGTTTTTTAGTTTGTCATCACTTTGTCTGAAGGTTATATACAATAGATTGCAGATCAGTGTTTCTTCGACTTCTCCACTTGATAAAACGTTTTTGCCTTTAAAGCTGCTCATGCAGCAATTTTTTACTTCATTTATGGTTTTCGAAATATTTTGGAAACACGTTTATAACACATTGTCTGACTGTATACATGTAATCTTCATGAGAAATACATCTGTCATCGCATGATGAAAGGTATAACACTGCCGCAATGTGCATATTTCGATGACGTAGTACACAAGAAAGCCACACTTTTTCAACATGGAATGCACTAATCTTGCAAAAAAAGAGGCTTAACAACATATCTGGGTGTTTATTGCATACAATAGGTGTACTTCTATGCTAAGAATATAAATACGTCATTTCCAATCAAATTTCAAGAAAAATATTGCCGGATGAGTATCTTTAAGCGTTTCATTTTTGGCTTTGGAATATTTGCGATTTCCAGTTGCACGTTGGGACATGTCTGTTTATTTTTTCCTGTAATGATAGTTTGTGTTAGTTGGTTTAGATCTTATTTGTGCTGCTTATATATTTTTCACCTTTACCAGCATAGGGTGGGGGCTGCTAGTGCTGCCCAGCCTTCCAGTACTGGCGTAGAGGATGGATTTGTAATTTTAGCAGCTCTTAGACTTGTTTCTTGGGGGTAACTTCTGCAGCCTCTCTTTCAAAAGCCTGGCATAAATCCCTGTACCAACTTCCTGTCCTAGACCTTCTTTTTGAGGAACGCCTGATGTAGTTTCCTCAGCGCAATGCCTTTGATATGCTGTTTATATCGACTTAGACCTTTTGGTTCTGGCAAATTATGAGATTATTTATTTGATCAATTTTCTCATCAATAACTCTCTGCTCATCAGCGATTTCCTTGTCTGAAAGTGGGACTTCTATGTTTTTATAATGTAGAAATGTTTTTACTGAGACGTTTGGAACTGTGATCAAACCCACCAAGGCTGGCGTCGTTTGTTCCTTGAGCTATTGTTTGAACAAAGATGTTTGTGTATTACGTCATCAAAACTGGGTCATGGCCGCCCGGTGATTTGCTCTACACGTGAACGTATGTTAGGGCCCAAAACGTCATAGTGACGAAAACGTCAGATCACATGGTCTGAGCCATCTAGGAACAAATGTACAGTTTCACACTGTGCCTCGATCGCAGTGTCTGTTGGCGGGGGCTATGAATATATGAGGCAGTAACTCTTCAGTTTCAGATATATTTAAGGGCTTTCATCAACGATGGAATATGGGTATCGCCCCCCCCCCCCACCCCCCTCCCTCCGGTCCATCCCTTGAAACCTTCTATTTGAAGAAACCTTAGATTTCCTTATATTCCTGCGCCTTAATTCGCAAATTTCGGCCTCAAAGAGGCATCTAATTGTCAATCAATCAATCCTTTAGCCCCGAGTGGCCCCGCCCTGTCTCCTTCAAAAACTCCACGCAGGGTTGTGTGAGCGATAACCGGGATGGTGGAAATTAAACTTTAAACTGTATATTTCATTCTACTAAGGTATGACGTTTTGGTCACTATGACGTTTTGGGTTCTAACAAACGTACTGCCGAAATATATGTTATCAAATGTAAAGAGGTCTATATGTACTAACATATACTTCGTACAGAGTTAACCCCCGGGGCGGAGGGGGGGTGGGGGGGGGACTAGATACAAACATGTATAAGGAGGCGCTCCATGGCAGGATTCCTGGGAGGGCCAAAGAACAAAAGAATTCTAAAATCGTCAATTTATGGATAATGTCACACAGTTAGTCTTCGTACTACTTGGCGCACTTTGTGACAGATGCAGGCCGATCAGTCGTTAAAATCACCCTTCATAACTATTTACCGACACGTACGTTTCCTAGACACATCGCGATACACGTGCGACCTACATAGACTACACCATCCTGGATTTTTACTGCCAATTAAGTATTCTTCTAGATAACAAAGAGATAGCATGGACAACGCGTGCGACGGGGACGTTTAGACCCGGTGGTAGAGTTTAGTGGACCAAAGGCCGTGAGGTGAGAAGTGGTGGTAGACAATGGTTCCGCGGCCTTCTTTAAGATAAATATTATTATTATCACAGTGGCTCGTTGTGGCGATGGTTCCTTTACCCTACCCATGCACGTGTCTTACACATTTTAAAATACATGGTTGACACGTATATCCGAAGAAAAACCAGTATTACTCTAGACTATATTAAATGTGATGTATATCTCCAGTGCGATATTTTGAACCACAACCTGTCAAGGCGATGCATGCAGCATATTCACTTTGCTTGACAAGCACAAAATGTGTGGGTGCCATGTAACCGTATGCAAAATGTATTTCAAAGTGAAAGTTTGTCCACGTTATAAACATTCGCGCATGATTTGATGGGCTTTTGCCTGGATAAAAGTCGGCGAAATCAATTTGTTGTCGCCAGAATTTTGTCGCAAACGAAGTAGACTTGTTTTCCATGACATAAAGCTGTGACCACCATATCATCAGTCAACCTCAAGGATGTTGTCATGGCAACGTGCGCTTTAAAAGCGGCTGCGTCGCAACTTTATATTTACACAAACGTCTGTGCGTTCCAGGTTTGACGTAATGCCAGATCTGTCGTAATAAGCTGATTTTGGTGTCTATAGAGCAAAATGAACAGTTCAATTCCAGCATGTGATCACCTCATATTTATCCTATCATGTTACTCCCCTACTGCCCTAATATTCCCTACAACGTTAACTCGCTTTAATTGCTTGATTATTGTGTAACCTTATTATTGTATGACAAGCTGAGTGTCAATGTGTGAAACACGAAGGGCTTGTAAAACCTAGTTGGCATGAACCATGAGCTGCTGGGAGCAGCATGAAATTTGATCACTATCAATTACTGGTTGACGCCTTACATTCGTTTTTTCTCTCAGATCGATTTAGTACGTGTTATCATTCTACTGAGTAGTTGGCCGACCACACCTGTTATAAAATTCCGCCATTGACTATTGAGGATTGACTTTTCTAATAAAGTTGCATGACGTGACTCACCCCTGACTCACCCCTGACAGCTAGGGCCTCGTCGCACCTTCTTGAAAGCTTTGTGACCCCTATTATTATTATCTTTATTCGTATCGATCATTAAAGAAAACGATACACTGCAAAAAGCTATTGACATAAAAAATCGTTCCGGATGTACAAATAAAACGCAGGATGCAATCCAATTTCTCAGCAGACATAACATTATCATAAGGACAAGTGTCTCTCTCTCTAAGAATGGATTGTGCAAAAACACCGAAAACTTTACTGCCCTCCTCCCTGATCACCCCCCGCCCCTCACCCTCCACCTGTGCGTTAACCCTTTTTGAAAAGCTTATGCCACCCCAATTGAGTTGACCTCATTTCCTGTTTTGAAATGGATTACGTAATATTCATGTATGAAATGTAGAACCCTATTTTGAGAACCCTCAGCGTCCTTTATCAACGCACCACACATACTGATAATGCAAAGAAGGAAAGTGTCATAATTTTGTTACCGGTCGTCAGTAGAATTTTTTTTTTATGAGGCACGCAAAATAGTAGTATTATGGCATGGCTGGGGTGTTCAAGCAACACGGACGCGCGTCTCTGTGCTTCCTTGTGGCCCCGAGCGCTTAGCTCTATTGGTCACGCAGCACACGGCGGCCCTATGTATAATATACCCATAGGGCCGCAGTGTGCTGACTGACACAGTACTGATTGTGACCAGCGGAGGTGAGCGCTCGTGCTTGTGGCACCCGTCTGGGGCAGTATCATCTCCGTATAGCTTCTGATTTAGACGACTCGCATTTTAATGTATTTATTGGACGACTGAGAACATGGATCAGTATTGTAGACAGTCTTGAAAAGGGGACGCACTTGTGGGCATCGCATGCACTCCAACCAAGGAAAGTGTATACTAGCTCCTACCGCTGCCGAGAAATTACGTTCTGCGTAATCTGCGTCAATGGGAATGGAGCATACAATAACAATAAATCATTTAGTGTAATACTAAATAATAATAATAATTATAATAATCAATGTAATTATATTTTTTACTAATAATCAGTGTAAAAATAGAAAAATGAACAAAACACTAATGAAGAAAACAACAAAGCAATATTCCATTACTCACCTTTCAACCATAAGAAAACGGGATACAAACAACGTTTAATATGTAGGGCCTGATCGAATGGAGTCTATGGTATGTCTCAAAAGAAAAGGTGCCTCTCAGTCTTCGATCAAAGATTACAAATTGTCCATGGGCGGAGAATCCGGGGGGGTGGGGAGGGCGGCAAGGGTTCCTTATTGCCCCCCCCCCCGCCACCGTGAACGGGTCTATATAAATAATCTTCCAAATATTTCTTTTTCTAGCTGCAGCACCGGCCGCAATCTCGATATGAGTCATACTTACCCTTGATAACCACAGGCTAGCTGCTATCTCCGGGGCGGGTCAAGGGTGGATACACAGCTCTTCGAACAGTGACACCCTGGACATCTGTTAAACAATAGGCGATTTGGATTCTTGCCTCGATCATCGTATATATAGGTATGTATATATATGCAATCAGCCATTTAGGCTGACGTACGGGCGTCCATGTATAAAGTGTAGGATATTGGAGACGGAGATCTATCTAAGCAGTTCGACAAGCGGATATAAATTCGCAATTCGTTGTCATTATTTTACCAAGTGCCAAGTCCGGTGGAGACGGAATACGAGCCAGATAGGAATTCATTGATCCTCAAAAAGCTGTGTATAGGCATCCAGTTCTAACGTATGTGTCTTTCGCAGGATTTGCGTAGGGATAATTAAGATAAACCCTACTTATCTCTACGCAAATCTATTTAACGTTTTAGTAATTTAGCGTCGAAATAGAAACATCTATAGTCGCCCAGGAGACGGAGAAAAGTTATATTAAAGCGGCTCATACAGCAATTTTTCACGGATATTATGGTGTTTGAAATATTTTGGAAGAACGTTCAGGACACTGTCTGACTGTGTAAATGTTACCTCGATGAGAAATAGAGTGTTATCACATGTTAAAAGGTAAAAAACATCATTTTTTGACGACCGGGGGGGGGGGGGGGGTGGGGGGGGGCACAGAATTTGAAAAGAGGCGGGGCACAGATATACCATAGGGTCTGAAAGGGGGGGGGCCAACACATGCCCCCCGGACACGCCCATGCTATAAATATATATACATCATTTCCAGCATTTTCCCAAGAAAAATATTTGCTGTATAAGCAACTTTAAATATAATTTCTGCATTATGAATTCCACCACTACGAGCCTGCGGGACTACGACGGCTATAATATAAAAGACATTTTTCGTGTGCAACTTTTCGCTGAGAACAAACAAGCCTGCATGTCATAAATGGCTATTAGATTTATGTTTGTTTGATGCCATATATAGCTGGATCATTATAAGAATATATCGTTAACGAAAAGAAACTTTCTCGATATTCTTCTTCTATTCATCTTCAGTTGACATGTCATATACGATCCGGAGATTTATAGATACGGCTGAAAGGACAGACAGTTTAGACTATAATGTTAAGCAACGTTACAGCCTTGCTTACCAGGCCGGCATGCGGGAAAGTTATGACTAATAGGCTCATTTGTAACTGCGCGATATAGCTAATCGTCTTGTATTTATTAAATTGAAATGAAACTAGGTCGGCCCCACAGGGTCGGCTTTTTTTCTGCATATTTTCATTAATGCCAAAGCGTTTTCCACTACATAACGCGTGAAACTTTTAACTGTTTCCAGTCTATCGTTTCGTCATTCTACTTGTATAAAAAATTTTTTTAGCCATTAAACGCCCCAGCGAAGACGCTAAGACTGGCTGGTCCTGCTATTTGACTTCTGACGCTCGAATATTCTCGTGTCTTCTCGAAGGATCGTTTCGTCATTCTACTTGTATAAAAAAACGTTTAGCCATTAAACGCCCCAGCGAAGACGCTAAGACTGGCTGGTCCTGCTATTCGACTTCTGACGCTCGAATATTCTTGTGTCTTCTCGAAGGACCCGTCGCCTCAGCCTCGGTTTCAGGGAGACTACTATTAAAACAGTTGAAAAACCACCGAAGCAAGACATTTTGCAGGGGACGTTACGCACCGCGGCGCTCGGCATTACTCGTCTGGGGGGAGTGACCGTCGGCAACCTTCGGCTTTCTTCGGTGGTTGCCGAGATAAACACATCTCACGAATTTCCGGTGTGGATTTGTGGTGAAATGGCTCGCAAAAATGCAAGACTTGCAGGTAATTTCAGCAACATTTTACGTCATTTTTGGTTTGGTTACATGCATAAAGTTTAGCTGTACAAGTTGATATACTTTTTGTGGCATCTTTTTGGGACTATATGTTTGCAAGAGGTGAGTTCTTAGGCACGGATTTTCACGTGTCAAGTTGGAAGTTCGGCTGGCTGTCACCCATTCACTCCGTGTGTGATATCTCGGCCCAGGCCCGGTGGATAAAACACACCAAGCGCCTCGGGCCAAATGGGAATTTCCCTTTGGCCTAACGTGTAAGGTGTTCGCTCGGGATGCGAAAGGTCGCCGGTTCGAAACCCGCCTAGAACGTTCTAGGGTAGAACTGGCGTCCATTCGGGCCTGGGACCAGAAATACTACACGTGTGCACTGAAGCAATACTTGTAGTTAGCAGGTTAGCACTGCCAGGGTGAGCAGGCAGAAGCACCCTGCTCCTACACAGTCACAGTATACTCTACAGCCTACCAGAGTGAACACCTTTCTATATAAGGTGCTTTCTTGCACATGACCTTGAAGTAAGTACCAAAATATTTCACTTCTTGAAAGTTAGCTTGAACTTGATTTTTTGTTGAAATTAGGAAATGAGTGATGAAGATTGGTCTGTTAAAGTTGTATATCGAGCTCTTTCCCGCCAAAACTAATGAAGTCAAAATATATATAAGAATCAGTCCTTGAATCATTCAAGACTTCTTTTATCTATACTCCACCCATACCAGACTGCCAAATAGTGTCTCTTAGCCTTGTCCGTGATATCAATTTACAACAAGTTTTAACGTCATCAGTTTGTGTGCTTCGCGATGCTTTGGTATAAGTAGCAGTGCCGCGACCAAGTTCTGTGGTGTTCCGGGATAGACACGTTTGCCAGACCACAGCCGAAACGGCGATGTTTATCAGGTTTCTGAATTTATAGAATGAAACAATCGAGTTTTTTGCAAATTTTGATATAAATTTTGTCTAGGCTTAGTTTTGGCGAGAAAGAACTCGACATGCAACTTTAAAATAGGCCTAATCATGTAAGCTTAGACTTAGTTATGATTACTTGCTGCCATGCTGGTATACAAACCTCATTTCTACCAAACTTTATTATTGAACTATCTAGGCCTATACAGAAAAATTTGTCATAAAAAGTTTCATGGCTTCAGATGCTGGCACAGTCAGTTTAGCAACCTACTGAAGTTCTGGTTATAGGCAGGGTGTTAGCTTACCAGGCCTATCTCTAAGCAGCATGTGTGCCGTTATAGAGCCAGACAGCATTTGCTGTCTGTGCGGTGTTGCAGCGCATATTTTCACATGTACATGGTATAGGGTACACAGTTTTTATCCAACTAAATATGCATCTTTCCAGAATCCTTATGCAATTTACTGACTTAGAAGAAAGAAAACATTTTGATTTATTATCTGAACTTGCGATGTCAAGGCTTTTTCTGGCCAAATTTATTCGATCAGTACCAGCCGAGCCAATATGGGCTGCGACACTGCAAAGACAGCAAATACTGCCTGGCTCTAACAGCACCCCATGATAAGTTAAGAGACAGGCCTGGTAAGGTATTAGCCACAATCTTTGTTTTATTTAGTGTTTGCAAACAACATGTGGCCAGCCGATTAGCTTTTCATATTTTGAGATCGCAATTTACAATTCAATTAAAAACAGCGGTTCTAGTTATCTGATAAAATTGTGAGTGCTATGATTCTTTTAGACCTTGTAACCAAAAGGCCCTTTTTCTGGTAGGTATACAGCACCTGAGTGCCAGCCTGCCAGATAACCTGCACGCCAAAATTTTAGATAAACAGTTAGAAGAGAATGTATATTTTGAGAAGGATTGTCACTTTGGGAATGTGAGTGGGGGCTGACTGGTTGTTAATAGCAATTCAATATGTCTTATTCAAGACCTCCTCAGTGGCTGTAACAAGAAAATGCATGCAGCTAGACAACAATTTACATGGATTTGTCTTCTTGGTTATCGGTCACACTCATAAAAACATGTCTAAATACATCAGTGAGTTCACAAACAGGATAAGTATGATAGCTGAGAACATTGTTTTATTGATATAAGTTTAGTAGTGGGTGTACAGTGGTACCTGCATTATACAGTCCCTTCATTGTACAACTCTCCATTATACAGGCTTTTTGTCATGCTCAGAACACTTTTACCTTGTTAAAGCATCCTGAATACAACCAACACTTTGTTCTGTGACTCCAGGGCTAAAGTTATTTATTATGTTTGGGCTCATTATGCAACTGGCACATGGTCCAATCCCATTGTTAGGCAGTCAGGTTGCACCTGATTGGCTCTGAGCAAACAACACCCTGTTTAATCTGACTGTCTGTTAAGACAGTTGTGTAATAGTGTGTGTCATTGTTATTCACACCTTTTGTGTAAATGTGATATAAGTAGGGCTGTCTAAGTAACTGAATCCATAAACAATGCCTCAAGAGTGCAAGCCAAGCCTGTTGATGCTATATGCTGTGAACAGCACAGAGGTGGAGACCTTGTCTGGGTCACCACATCCCCCCTCCCTCCCCACCCACAACCCCTAGGTGTATCAAAAAGCTAATGAAATGTACCAGTACACTAAGGACTGTGGACAGAACAAATAAGAAATTAGAACAATCTGAAATAATCATTTAAATGTACAAATGAAGATTAATGGTTAGATATTTCAGCTTATAAAAGCGTCCTATCATATTATTTTGTTCACGCTTATTTATTAGAATGATATATTTAATATAATTATATTATTAAAGGATATATTAAAAATGTTTAAATTCAATGTTTAGTGCAGCACTTTCACACAATGACTGACATGTTTAATGTAAAATTAGATATATAAAATTATCCAACCTCAACTAAATAAAAAGATATTATTCAGACATTTGGACTTCAGTCTGTAACATACTGAACAATATTTGATATTACTGACGATAGTTATTTGTCCTGACCGGTTGTTGGGTCTGCTTGGCACTGGTTGTGTGTAGCTCTTTTAAGCTATCCTTTGTGAGGCCAATCCAGTGGGTGGTCGCTGGATTTTAAGCCTCACTTATGTGTCAGGGAACTTCTGCTGTTTCTAACCTATTTTGAAAGATTTTTAATGACCTGGGAGTAACTTAGAATAAAAATTTTGGCTCGTACATCCGTTCACCTGCTTGCTTCAGTGGTTCTTGGCCCACTAAATTTGGCCCATGTGCACATAAGAAAGTAGCATAAACAGATAAAACACCACTTGGTCCACCTGTTGTCTGGGTTAACCAGTTAATTATGACCATGAGAAGCGCTGAATTATATACTCTCCTGTCCCAGACATGGTGCAAGAAGAGTCTCTTATACATACATGTCTACTTCAATTCTGCCATTTTGAGCCAAGGACAGCACAGACACCATTCGATCAACAAACATCACTATCATTGTCTCCATCTATATCATTGTATCATGATCTCCTTTAAGGTTCTTCACACAACTTAAATCCAGGGGCGGCTTAATGCGCTATTGGTCGCTCTGTGAAAGCTACAGGGCTGATGGGTGGTTTAAGACAGTACTAGACTGGCAAATCGAGGGCAGGAGACTGAAAGCAAGGCCAGTGGAAGAGTGGCCCTTCCTGCTCTTCTTCCTTTCCCCTACCCCCTTCACCCCACTCTGTCTCCCTTCCCGCCCTACTCCCCCCCTCTCAACGCAGACGCACTCTGCTAGATTTAGCTAGGCCCCCCGGCCCCCCTTTCGCAAGGCATTGCTTGCCTGCTGCCTGTTGACTCTGTGAAAGGCTACGCCAATGGTAGTCATTAACGCCTCTAATGCTTCTGAGAAGACAGACAGACAGAGAGAGAGAGAGATTGAGAGGGGATGAAGAAAAGAAAAAGAGGGAGCTGGCGTCTATCGTCCTGACTGAGCCCCACAGACCGCCAGAGGGCTCTAATAGAGATCGTCCTGACTGAGCCCCACAGACCGCCAGAGGGCGCCAGTAGAGATCGTCCTGACTGAGCCCCACAGACCGCCAGAGGGCGCCAGTAGAGCTCGTCCCGACTGAGCCCCACAGACCGCCAGAGGGCGCCAGTAGAGATCGTCCCGACTGAGCCCCACAGACCGCCAGAGGGCTCCAGTAGAGATGGTCCCGACTGAGCCCCACAGACCGCCAAAGGGCGCCAGTAGAGATCGTCCTGACTGAGCCCCACAGACCGCCAGAGGGCGCCAGTAGAGATCGTCCCGAGCCAGACGGCGCCAGTAGAGATCGGCTGGGGATCTCTAATGGCAAAAGTCTCAGTGATGCACCCCTTCCCCGCCAGGTGGCGGAAGCTGCCTGGGCGTCTACTCCGTTGTAACGGATAAATGAAGGCCATCCAATTGAGCGGAGCTATGAATTGAGAAAATCATTCAAGACTGGAGCTTGCAATTTATATGTGTTACTGTTTTTGAACATTCGAAGGATTTGTTGACCTGATTGCAGATTGGATGAAGCATCTTCTGTAGTGTGTACCCGCTGTGCGTACTATTGTTCGTTATGCTATGCGTTTTTGATCCGTCTATTAACGGAGCTTTTCTACCTCTGTCGGTAAGCAGGTTGAGCTGCTGATCAACAGGTCGTAGGTTCGCAGTGCCTAGCATCGACATACGGGACATGTTTCAACCAACCCCATTCCATTGGCCCAGGAGGTTTATTGGCCAAATTTAGCACAAACGGCCAAGAACACAATTTTTTTTCTGGTCTAGGTAAGAGCCTTGATACTTTGAGGGTATTTGCTGTTTTAATAAAAAGTGGTTTTTAATGTGACCAGATTGTCGTCTTAATAGCAACGGCCATATTCGTTTTAAATGTCAAGGGACCGCATTGTCGTCTTCGTAACAGGGACTAGATTGTCGTCCCAGTAACAAGGGACCAGATTGTGATCATAGTAACAAGGGACCAGATTGTCGTCTCGGTAACAAGGGACTAGATTGTCGTCCCAGTAACAAGGGACCAGATTGTGATCATAGTAACAAGGGACCAGATTGTGATCATAGTAACAAGGGACCAGATTGTCGTCTCGGTAACAAGGGACCAGATTGTCGTCCCAGTAACAAGGGACTAGATTGTGATCATAGTAACAAGGGACCAGATTGTTGTCTCGGTAACAAAGGACTAGATTGTCGTCCCAGTAACAAGGGACCAGATTGTGATCATAGTAACAAGGGACCAGATTGTCGTCTCGGTAACAAGGGACTAGATTGTCGTCCCAGTAACAAGGGACTAGATTGTGATCATAGTAACAAGGGACCAGATTGTCGTCTCGGTAACAAAGGACTAGATTGTCGTCCCAGTAACAAGGGACCAGATTGTGATCATAGTAACAAGGGACCAGATTGTCGTCTCGGTAACAAAGGACTAGATTGTCGTCCCAGTAACAAGGGACCAGATTGTGATCATAGTAACAAGGGACCAGATTGTCGTCTCGGTAACAAAGGACTAGATTGTCGTCCCAGTAACAAGGGACTAGATTGTGATCATAGTACCAAGGGACCAGATTGTGATCATAGTAACAAGGGACTAGATCGTGATCATAGTAACAAGGGACTGGATTGTCGTCTTGGTAACAAGGGACTAGCTTGTCGTCTTTGTAACAAGGGACTGGATTGTCGTCATAGTGACAAGGGACTAGATTGTCGTCTTTGTAACAAGGGACTGGATTGTCGTCATAGTGACAAGGGACTAGATTGTGATCATAGTAACAAGGGACTGGATTGTCGTCTTGGTAACAAGAGACTAGCTTGTCGTCTTTGTAACAAGGGACTGGATTGTCGTCATAGTGACAAGGAACTGGATTGTCGTCATAGTGACAAGGGACTGGATTGTCGTCATAGTGACAAGGGACTAGATTGTCGTCTTTGTAACAAGGGACTGGATTGTCGTCTTAGTGACAAGGGACTAGATTGTCGTCTTTGTAACAAGGGACTGGATTGTCGTCATAGTAACAAGGGACTAGATTGTCGTCCTTGTTTGTAACAAGGGACTGGATTGTCGTCATAGTAACAAGGGACTAGATTGTCGTCCTTGTTTGTAACAAGGAACTGGATTGCCGTCTTGGTAACGCGGGACCAGATTGTGATCATAGTAACAAGGAACTAGATCGTCGTCTCAGTAGGAAATCACTAGCGCTTGGCCTGTTAAATGCGGAATCAGAAGCTATTGTGTTTACAAGCACCTGTAAAACGATTGTTATCGGCGCAGGACTCAGGCTAAAAAAAAAAACCCGGTGTGCTGGTAAACCTGCGGCCCCGGTCCTTGGACAACCAGCTGACGTACTCTCGCTCTGTGTAGCCAGTACCTCTGGAGGAGGGTGATAGTTAGCAGATAGTGAAGTCATCCACCTCCCCAAGACAACGATTGTCTTCGCCACAAAGCGTCCTTGACCCACTACCCAAGCCTTAACCCACGAAGCATGCGCGTGGATGACGTCACGTGTTCGTACACACACACACATCGCCCCCCGACCCTCGTGCCCGGCACTCGTAAAGGAGCACGCGCCAGGGGTAAGTAGGTGATGCCCCTGTCCCGCAAAGCTCCTTATAGTGTTTTCTGGTGAGGTGATTAATTAATGTCTGGTGCCTGCCTGTCTCTCCCAACCTCGTTTCCCAGCCCAGTTTTCTGTGCGGTCGCAGGATAAAGATCCCATGTCCTTCTTCTTCGCAAAGAGTAGGAGGTTGCCACGGGGACATGGCTCCACTCCCCCCTCTTTCTCCTATTGACGCGATATAACTGAAAGTGGTTAAAGCGTCCTGAATATAACACCAACAGACCAACCTAGCTAGCCCAGTTTTCACCTTCATACACGCAACTTGGCCTACATCAGAACACATTTGGTATTAATTAAGGCCGGACAGCGCTGGAATGCGTTGAGATGACCGTGTATCCGGGCCAGCAGTGGAAGTGTTAAAGAGACCAACGGGGTGACGTATGTCGTTCCGACACTTCCAGCTATATAAAGTAAAGCTATGTCGTGCAGACCGACTGTCTTCGCGCTGGTTGATGGTATAAAATCATCATGTGGCGGTTCCATCGGGTGTCTTGTCCCGCCTAAAGTGGTTATGACCAGTAGGTCGTTGTGTGAGAGGAGGGAACCACCAGTGATGCCTGATAAACATCATACAACCGGGGATTTGTATCATGTTTTTCTATACTTTTATCAATTCATTTTATCAATTCATCGACAGGCGTAAAGGCTGCGTTTGTGCTTATGTCACGTGTCATGACGTCACGAGGTCACAAGCCGTAGTTACGAACCGCCAGATTTGATCCCAGAATGATATTAATTCGGTTTACCCGATGGTATGTGCGCTCAACGATGGCCTATGACACCAGTCCATCCATCCTCCTGGTGTAGAATAGTGGTGGTCCGGGTATGACGTCACTGGTTCAAATACATGTATTTGATTGCTATTCTGTGACGTCGCGATGCAGATGCAACTCTGCAAAAAAAAGTATATTATTTTTCGTTGCCTGCCGCGGGAAGTTTGGTGGCTTTAATCATTATAATAACAGAACGAAACGGATTGTGATAATTTGGACTAATTGCGGTGACTTACTAGGTAATTATGACATCCGGTATGATTCTCACCACACCTGTCAGTCTTGGCATGCACCTTGTTCCGATCTGTGCCACACCCTCTCGTCACTGGTATACCACTAACGTCAGTGGTATACAAGCCACCACTACACCAATAAGGGGGCACTGCTTGACACACCTCTGCTTGGTTGTTGGACTGATGAACCAGGACGCTTTAAAGACAGGGGCTCATCCAGGAATTTAAAAAGGGAGAGTTTATTGAAACTTCCGACCGGGGGCGAAGGAGGTGGTGGTGGTGGTGGGGGGGGGGGGCGCTTGGGCAGGGTCCACGCCGCTTTAGATAGTGTTCTTCTTCAAAAAGGGGGCGTGGGTCCGGACTTCTGGACCCCTGGACTCCCCCCCCCCCCCCACCCCCCTAGGTCATATCCCGACTGCAACGGGTTAAGGCAGAGAGGAGCCATGCCTTGTCGAGAGTAACTATGCGAAGAGATGGCTCAAATGTAGACATTTGCACAGCTGGGGTTCGATCCATATGGGGAGCTTTAGCAGCTCAGTGGGTAGCGTGCCCAGCTTTAGATTGACGGACCCTGGTTCCGTCCACGAAAGCCACGTGCGATGATTTCACTTTCAGCAAGGATAATGTGCTGTGTTCGCGAAGGTGATTCATTATGGGAAGTTAGTCAAGATGTTTTCAGTTTTTCGAAAGACGAGTTCTTTGCCTCCTGAGGAAGCTTGTTTCCTCTTACGTGTTTGATTTATTTTATGGGTGTGTACAATTATATGACGCCAGTTCTGTAAATGTTATGGCTTTCTGTCTATTTTTGCGCACACGTAGGGTAGAAACCATTCAGGATGTAATCATTAGACATAGGCGCTTCACGCTGGGGATCCAGATGACGACGGTCATGATTCGACCGAGGCTTGGGGGCGGCCGGGGGGGGGATCACCGTAATGACGTCATAGATAAACGCTGAAGGGAACACAGCCTTGACGTCAAGGTTAAAGTAAACGCCGGAGGGGAGGTTGTCCCCGATCTGACGTCATAGAATGTGGCGACTCCCGGTTTAGCCTGACCGGAATTTTTTTTATATAAACTTTATTTATTTTACGAGGTTCACAACAGCGAATTCACATATTAATGTTCAAGCCCTGACCGGAATGCACCAACAGCTAACATGCAATAAATAAGCCCTGTCTGTCTGTGGGGTGGATGTAATTTATTTCAATTATGGGTGATACCTGCTTTTTTTAGAACTGTGTTTAGGTGGGAGTGCACCCTCTCACGTGACCAGCATGTCTGAGGCACGATGGCGGCCTCCGGGGTGGCGGTGAGGTGGGTCACGTGATCAGCATGTCTGAGGCACGATGGCGGCCTTCGGGGTGGCGGTGAGGTGGGTCACGTGACCAGCATGTCTGAGGCACGATGGCGGCCTTCGGGGTGGCGGTGAGGTGGGTCACGTGACCAGCATGTCTGAGGCACGATGGCGGCGTCCGGGGTGGCGGTGAGGTGGGTCACGTGACCAGCGTGTCTAAGGCACGATGGCGGCCTCCGGGGTGGCGGTGAGGTGGGTCACGTGACCAGCATGTCTGAGGCACGATGGCGGCTTCCGGGGTGGCGGTGAGGTGGGTCACGTGACCAGCATGTCTGAGGCACGATGGCGGCCTCCGGGGTGGCGGTGAGGTGGGTCACGTGACCAGCATGTCTGAGGCACGATGGCGGCCTCCGGGGTGGCGGTGAGGTGGGTCACGTGACCAGCATGTCTGAGGCACGATGGCGGCCTCCGGGGTGGCGGTGAGGTGGGTCACGTGACCAGCATGTCTGAGGCACGATGGCGGCCTCCGGGGTGGCGGTGAGGTGGGTCACGTGACCAGCATGTCTGAGGCACGATGGCGGCCCCCGCGGTGGCGGTGAGGTGGGTCACGTGACCAGCGTGTCTGAGTCACGATGGGGGCCCCCGCGGTGTCGGTGAGGTGGGTCACTAGACAGGACGCCTCGAGAAATGCAAGATGCTCATAGACGCTCATGTATTTTGTTCCGGTAGGGTGGCCGGTGGGTAGGGGAGGGGTTGGGTTGGACGATGACAGCGTGTAGTAGTGAGAATGGGTGTCTCCGGGTAGGTAACGGTTGGGCAGCGGATGGGTGCGGTGCGGTGGCGGGGGGGGGGGGCGGGGTCGGAGGTGTCGGGTGGACACGCTGCAGACGACGGGCCCCACAAGGTGACCTTGTCCCACTTGGCGGGAGAATACCTCGTATCGATGAAGTATTTTGACTGGAATTACGTCCCAAAACAAAATCATGGAGCGGAAAGGAAATATGCTAGAATTAGTCCCTGCATTTGTGGCTCTATTCACTCCAGGGTTTATTAATCAGCCGGACTCTGCCCTCCGCCCACTTCTTCTTTTTCACCCACCGCCCCTCCCTCCACCCCCCCCCCCCCAAACCCCCCCAAAAAAGCTCATGCTGTGGCGGTTCGAACCGTGGCACACACATCTGGGGGCAAGTTCACCCAGCCCCATGTCATTGGCTCGCTCTAGCCTTCGTATGCACGATTAAAGGTTGGTTGTATATTCAGGACGCTTTAACCACTTGTGGTCATATCGCGTCAATGTGTGATGAAAGGGAGAGTGGAGCCATGCCCCCGGGGGGTAATAAGCCCCTACTCTTTGCGAAGAAGGATATGAGATCTTTATCCTGCGACTGACCACACAGACATGGCCACAGCGGGGCGCGAACCACGGATCCACGTGCCACAAGCGAGGTCTAAACACCGCAAACATCCAACTAATCCCCCTCCCGATACTGTCTCGGTAAACAGTTTCATGTATAGGTATATATCAATGACGATATATATATATATGTATAGATCTGATCTATCACGACCCCCCCCCCCCCCCGCAACACTGCCCCCCCCCCGCCTTGGGGATGGGCGTTGCAGAACAAAGCAGCTGCCTTCCTCATGCCTCTGTTGGAACGTCTTCAGACCTTGACATGCCTGTCCTGGATCTCCCACCCCCCTAGGCCCACTCAATTCACTGCGCCGTGGCGTATCGTCCCGTCTGCAGACCTTGACATGCCTGTCCTGGATCTCCCACCCCCCTAGGCCCACTCAATTCACTGCGCCGTGGCGTATCCTCCCGTCTGCAGACCTTGACATGCCTGTCCTGGATCTCCCACCCCCCTAGGCCCACTCAATTCACTGCGCCGTGGCGTATCGTCCCGTCTGCAGACCTTGACATGCCTGTCCTGGATCTCCCACCCCCTAGGCCCACTCAATTCACTGCGCCGTGGCGTATCCTCCCGTCTGCAGACCTTGACATGCCTGTCCTGGATCTCCCACCCCCCTAGGCCCACTCAATTCACTGCGCCGTGGCGTATCGTCCCGTCTGCAGACCTTGACATGCCTGTCCTGGATCTCCCACCCCCCTAGGCCCACTCAATTCACTGCGCCGTGGCGTATCCTCCCGTCTGCAGACCTTGACATGCCTGTCCTGGATCTCCCACCCCCCTAGGCCCACTCAATTCACTGCGCCGTGGCGTATCGTCCCGTCTGCAGACCTTGACATGCCTGTCCTGGATCTCCCACCCCCCTAGGCCCACTCAATTCACTGCGCCGTGGCGCATCGTCCCGTCTGCAGACCTTGACATGCCTGTCCTGGATCTCCCACCCCCCTAGGCCCACTCAATTCACTGCGCCGTGGCGTATCCTCCCGTCTGCAGACCTTGACATGCCTGTCCCTGGATCTCCCCACCCCCCTAGGCCCACTCAATTCACTGCGCCGTGGCGTATCGTCCCGTCTGCAGACCTTGACATGCCTGTCCTGGATCTCCCACCCCCCTAGGCCCACTCAATTCACTGCGCCGTGGCGTATCCTCCCGTCTGCAGACCTTGACATGCCTGTCCTGGATCTCCCACCCCCCTAGGCCCACTCAATTCACTGCGCCGTGGCGTATCGTCCCGTCTGCAGACCTTGACATGCCTGTCCCTGGATCTCCCACCCCCCTAGGCCCACTCAATTCACTGCGCCGTGGCGTATCCTCCCGTCTGCAGACCTTGACATGCCTGTCCTGGATCTCCCACCCCCCTAGGCCCACTCAATTCACTGCGCCGTGGCGTATCGTCCCGTCTGCAGACCTTGACATGCCTGTCCTGGATCTCCCACCCCCCCTAGGCCCACTCAATTCACTGCGCCGTGGCGCATCGTCCCGTCTGCAGACCTTGACATGCCTGTCCTGGATCTCCCACCCCCCTAGGCCCACTCAATTCACTGCGCCGTGGCGTATCGTCCCGTCTGCAGACCTTGACATGCCTGTCCTGGATCTCCCACCCCCCTAGGCCCACTCAATTCACTGCGCCGTGGCGTATCCTCCCGTCTGCAGACCTTGACATGCCTGTCCTGGATCTCCCACCCCCCTAGGCCCACTCAATTCACTGCGCCGTGGCGCATCGTCCCGTCTGCAGACCTTGACATGCCTGTCCCTGGATCTCCCACCCCCCTAGGCCCACTCAATTCACTGCGGCCGTGGGCGTATCGTCCCCGTCTGCAGACCTGCCTGTCCTGGATCTCCCACCCCCCCTAGGCCCACTCAATTCACTGCGCCGTGGCGTATCGTCCCGTCTGCAGACCTTGACATGCCTGTCCTGGATCTCCACCCCCCTAGGCCCACTCAATCACTGCGCCGTGGCATATCGTCCCCGTCTGCAGACCTTGACATGCCTGTCCTGGATCTCCCACCCCCCTAGGGCCCACTGCAATTCACTGCGCCGGTATCGTCCCGTCTGCAGACCTTGACATGCCTGTCCTGGATCTCCCACCCCCTAGGCCCACTCAATTCACTGCGCCGTGGCGTATCGTCCCGTCTGCAGACCTTGACATGCCTGTCCTGGATCTCCCAACCCCCTAGGCCCACTCAATTCACTGCGCCGTGGCGTATCGTCCCGTCTGCAGACCTTGACATGCCTGTCCTCAATCTCCCACCCCCTAGGCCCACTCAATTCACTGCGCCGTGGCGTATCGTCCCGTCTGCAGACCTTGACATGCCTGTCCTCGATCTCCCACCCCCTAGGCCCACTCAATTCACTGCGCCGTGGCGTATCGTCCGTCTGCAGACCTTGACATGCCTGTCCTGGATCTCCCACCCCCCTAGGCCCACTCAATTCACTGCGCCGTGGCGTATCCTCCCGTCTGCAGACCTTGACATGCCTGTCCTGGATCTCCCACCCTCCTAGGCCCACTCAATTCACTG
>OZ025265.1:31764288-31885165 GCA_964019135.1 Arenicola marina
CGCACCATTAATGTTCTCAGTGCCCCTGTATTACCTGACCCCACAGCATTAATGTTCTCAGTGCCCCTGTATTACCTGACCCTACACCATTAATGTTCTCAGTGCCCCTGTATTACCTGACCCCGCACCATTAATGTTCTCAATGCCCCTGTATTACCAGACCCCACAGCATTAATGTTCTCAGTGCCCCTGTATTACCTGACCCTACACCATTAATGTTCTCAGTGCCCCTGTATTACCTGACCCCACACCATTAATGTTCTCAGTGCCCCTGTATTACCTGACCCCACACCATTAATGTTCTCAGTGCCCCTGTATTACCTGACCCCGCACCATTAATGTTCTCAGTGCCCCTGTATTACCTGACCCCACACCATAAATGTTCTCAGTGCCCCTGTATTACCTGACCCCACACCATTAATGTTCTCAGTGCCCCTGTATTACCTGATCCCACGCCAATAATGTTCTCAGTGCCCCTGTATTACCTGACCCCACACCATTAATGTTCTCAGTGCCCCTGTATTACCTGACCCCACACCATTAATGTTCTCAGTGCCCCTGTATTACCTGACCCCGCACCATTAATGTTCTCGGTGCCCCTGTATTACCTGACCCCACACCATTAATGTTCTCAGTGCCCCTGTATTACCTGACCCCGCACCATTAATGTTCTCAGTGCCCCTGTATTACCTGATCCCGCACCATTAATGTTCTCAGTGCCCCTGTATTACCTGACCCCACACCATTAATGTTCTCAGTGCCCCTGTATTACCTGACCCCGCACCATTAATGTTCTCGGTGCCCCTGTATTACCTGACCCCACACCATTAATGTTCTCAGTGCCCCTGTATTACCTGACCCCGCACCATTAATGTTCTCAGTGCCCCTGTATTACCTGACCCCGCACCATTAATGTTCTCAGTGCCCCTGTATTACCTGACCCCGCACCATTAATGTTCTCAGTGCCCCTGTATTACCTGACCCTACACCATTAATGTTCTCAGTGCCCCTGTATTACCTGACCCCACACCATTAATGTTCTCAGTGCCCCTGTATTACCTGACCCCGCACCATTAATGTTCTCAGTGCCCCTGTATTACCTGATCCCGCACCATTAATGTTCTCAGTGCCCCTGTATTACCTGACCCCACACCATTAATGTTCTCAGTGCCCCTGTATTACCTGACCCCGCACCATTAATGTTCTCGGTGCCCCTGTATTACCTGACCCCACACCATTAATGTTCTCAGTGCCCCTGTATTACCTGACCCCGCACCATTAATGTTCTCAGTGCCCCTGTATTACCTGACCCCACACCATTAATGTTCTCAGTGCCCCTGTATTACCTGATCCCGCACCATTAATGTTCTCAGTGCCCCTGTATTACCTGACCCCACACCATTAATGTTCTCAGTGCCCCTGTATTACCTGACCCCGCACCATTAATGTTCTCAGTGCCCCTGTATTACCTGACCCCGCACCATTAATGTTCTCAGTGCCCCTGTATTACCTGACCCCGCACCATTAATGTTCTCAGTGCCACCGCACATATGCAAATGTCTGTTTGCGCCGGATAAATATCCCTTGTCTTTCTTCGCAAGGAGTAGGGGGTTACTCACCGAGACATGGCTCCTCTCTTCTACCTTGACCTTCCCTATTGTGGCGATATATATACATGTAATCTACACATGTATTCTCGTCCAATTAATTCCACGGGGCCGGCCCGGTAGTTCAGTGGGTTAGAGCGCTCGCCTTGAGTGCTCTGGCCACCTGAGAGCCTAACGGGACGTGGATCGGTGGTTCGAGCCCCGCTCTGGCCTGTGTCTGTCTGTGTGGTCGCAGGATAAACATCCCATGTCCGTCTTCGCAAAGAGTAGGGGGTTACCCCCGGGGACATGGCTTCACTCTCCCTTCCTTCTCCCATTGACGCGATATGACCAAAAGTGGTCAAAGCGTCCTGAATATACAACCAACCAATCAATTAATTCTGCCTCTCGCCGCTGTGTTTCAGACAAGACTGAGGTGTTCCTGGTGGACGGACGCGGGAAAACTGTCATGGCGCAAACGGCGTCCCAGGAGGGCGTCCGCGAGAAGGTCGTCGCCGTCCGAGAGGTCATCCAAGGTCACAGCAACCACGAGATCACGCTGGTGCTTCAGCATTACGACAACGATGTCCGACAAGCCATCGATGCCTTCTTGGAAGGTCGGTGAACCTTTTACTTCTCTGTAGGGGCCGCCCCGATAACTCAGTGGGTTAGAGCGCTCGCCTTGAGTGATCTGGCCCCCTGAGAGCCTGACGGCACGTGGTTCGGTGGTTCGCGCCCCGCTGTGGCCATGTCTGTGTGGTCGCAGGATAAAGATCCCATGCCCTTCTTCGCAAAGAACAGGGGGTTACCACCGCGGACATGGCTCCGCTCTTCCCTTCCTTCTCCCATTGACGCGATGTGACCAAAAGTGGTTTAAGCATCCTGAATATACAACCAACCAACCGCTCCTCTGTACGGAAGAACCTGTGTAGTACAGAATTGCTAGCATATTTCATTTATAATGCGAATATATTTAGACCACAATACTACTAATTTCTATATTTTATGGTATCCCATTACTTTTATTTCCGTAGAAACTGATTTTTTTTATTATATCCATTCCGATGCACGTGGTGTAAGTGATCTAGAATATACCTATACAATTATCTTTTGATTTCGTCATCTTTTGATTGGTTTGTATTCCACAATGATAGCAGCCGATGAAGGAGCCGTGTGCATTCAAGGTTGCTTTATATAATCGCTGTTGATATCTATAAGACGCCTCAGTAGTCGATTACTTAATTTTCAAGGACTATGTCTTGACTTTGCCACCAGATGGCGCGAAGGAGGCTCTACAAGAGTGGCAGTCGACCGGTGGCGCTAACAAAGTAAGTGGTCCGTGTATTTGTCGCCAGGTGGCGAAGGGTTGGAGAATGGAGAAGTGGGAGAAAATGGAGAAAGACGTCAAGGGCGTCAACCTCAGGGACATAATAAAAAATAGGTGTATATACCGTTGTTGCTCGAATAAGCGCCCGGACGGTTATTTTTTTTCGAGCTAAATAATTCCCCGGGCGCTTATTCAAACGGGCGCTTATTCGAACAGGGGCGCTGATTCGAGTAATTACGGCATGTTTAGATATGTGTATGTGAAAGGGTACTAGTTAGTTAGGTCTTCTCTACCAGCCGCCCCTCCTTTGAGCTATATCGACAGATTATTTGAACGCACTGACGCGACCCCCTGACAGAACATTATGGACATCTGTTCATGTGAAAAATGACGCCCCGAGAGCACTGATATTGGCTAATACCAAGCGTAATCTACTTGAACGTTTCAACGGAACTCCCAGTTTCTTGAAAACTTTTTTTAAGTTTGTCCAGGTCCGAGAAAAGTCGTGTACAAGTTAATGTCTTGATATGAGCGGAATATTTGTCGTGATCAATATTTTATTGGCTATGAGAGTCTCCTGTTCATAGCGCTCTTTAATTCTTTGTGAATGGAGAGAGAGAGGAGTCATATTCCTATCTGAACTAGAAACGAAGATTCATACTCACGGCGATTCTTATTTGAGCTAGAAATTGGAAAGAAACTGCAGGTAGCAGCGGAGAGTAATCGTCTTGGTCTGAAACACGCTGGTCGGACCTGGAAACCATTACAAACTATTATAAACCATTCATCGACAAACCCTTAATATCGCCCATCGCTGTAGCCTCTTTGAGTGTCTCATCGATTTTTCCAAATGCTCAGCTTAATGTAAACCGATCAGGCGCCTTTTGCCTTGGTCGCCAGCTGTGGAAATCTCCCCTCCCCCTCTCTCTCCCCTCCTATCTCTTCTCACGCGTGCTCCCTTTCCTCCGTCATTAACTTCTATCAATAACCTAAGTTTGCGCCCTAAATTGATAGGACGACCAATCCTTCAATTGCTTTACTCCTTGATCGCGATGTTTTCGGTATTTAGTTACTGAAGGCGCTCGCGGAGTCGCCATGTTTTTCTTGGCGTCTGCTGCCGCCACATTTGTATGGCGAAGGCATTCACTTTGATTTATAGGTCACTTCAGTCTATCGATTACGGTAGACCCAAGTTTTTGGACAATTTTACATAATGTTGTCTCAGCCATCTTAGGCCGGAGGGCGTCCGGGCGTCTTCTTCCGGTTTGGTTCGTATTTATAAGTAAAGCTAGTCACCGGCGTTTGTTCGTCGTGAGTATTCCATCAGTCTGGTGGGTATGACGCGCAGCAAGGAGTTGTATAAGAGGAAGGACATATAGCCTAGTTGTCTTTTACTTTCTTGGAATCTATCTTTCTGTCTATACAGTTTTTCGGTTTGGGTGATCGATTTCTTGTGCAGTGTCGCTATTTACGTAATAGTTATGGATGTTTATTGCATTGCGTAGATATGTGGTCAGACTGGGCAGGCACGTTTGCTATGTGGTCAGGCACGTTTGCTATGTGGTCAGATACGTTTGCTATGACGTCGCGCGTTTGCTATGTGGTCAGGGCGTTTTGCTATGTAGTCCGGCGCGTTTGCTATGTGGTCAGGCGCGTTTGCTATGTGGTCAGGCGCGTTTTGCTATGTAGTCAGGCGCGTTTGCTATGGGTCAGGCGCGTTTTGCTATGTAGTCAGGCGTGTTTGCTATGAGGTCAGGCACGTTTGCTATGTGGTCAGGCCCGTTTGCTATGTGATCAGGCACGCTTGCTATGTGGTCAGGCGCGTTTGCTATGTGGTCAGATACGTTTGCTATGTGATCAGATACGTTTGCTATGTGGTCAGGCACGTTTGCTATGTGGTCAGGCACGTTTGCTATGTGGTCAGGCACGTATGCTATGAGGTCGCGCGTTTGCTATGTGGTCAGGCGCGTTTGCTATGTGGTCAGGCACGTTTGCTAGGAGGTCAGGCGCGTTTGCCATGTGGTCAGGCGCGTTTGCCATGTGGTCAGCCGCGTTTGCTATGTGGTCAGGCACGCTTGCTATGTGGTCAGATACGTTTGCTATGTGGTCAGGCGCGTTTGCTATGTGGTCAGACACGTTTGCTATGTGGTCAGGCGCGTTTGCTATGTGGTCAGATACGTGTATTACAAAAGTGCAGGAAGTTTGCTCTGTCTATTTTTTTGCTTTTGCTATGTCGGTTGGCACAGATGATTCTTGGGTGGGCACAAATTTTTTTTCTGTGGGCGGGGATGGGCAGATGCATAAAGATATAGAAGTTTTACTTGATCTTGCCGCTTCGTAGGTGGCTGCAACGGACGAATACTGTTCTGTGAAAGCGTTTTCCCTCCTTTCACAAAGTGCTGACATTTGAAATCAAGCGAAACAGTTCGTGTGTTTTAATTGAGAGGCTCAACCACATTCCAGTTTCTTATGAGGTATAAATATATTCATTCGTGTTTCATGTTTTATAGCATAATAAACATACTTTCAGCCTGCGAACAAGAGAAAGAAGAAGACTAAACCAAAGACCGCAGACGCTCCAACTGCTCCCAACAGCGCGTCCAGCCGCTCTGCAGAACCTTCCGGTGTAGCGGCAGCGGCATCTTGTGATCGCATATCCGACTCCGCTCTAATGAATGGATCAGCAAGCAATAGTTTAGTTAATGGTAATAACGACTTACCCGCTATCTGCATAGTGTCTTGTTGTACAATTTGCTGGCAAGGGTAAGCGAACACGGCTGTGGTGGAGAAGGATATATACTAGATTGCGAAGGTACCCGGGATCCCCCCAAAACTCTTGGATAGCGACCTCCTTATGACTGACTCCTGGTTCATGCGTTCAACTTCGTTATTATGGCATTGGCTATCAAAGGCGGATCTAGGAATTTGCAAATGGGGGGTGCTATCAGAAAACTCAGCGACCGGATCGGGGGGGGGGGGGGGGGGGGGTTGCTCCGAGAACCCAACTTTTACTGTGTATGCATGTTAATACACTTTGATGTTATCAATACTTTGTGACTATCGGTATACCGGTTGTTTGAAGTTTGATAAATTGCAAGAAGAGTAGTATTTATATTTGTATATTTGAGTAAGCTTAGCAGTACATGATTAGCAGTTACTAATACCTGTATGATATAATAATTGTGATAATAAGGTATGGTATGAAGCATAGTCGATAAATACAAATAAATATAACTAGCCTATGACGTCATCACTGTGTGCGTTTTCTCTCTCCAGGGTCCGGTGCAATGAAGACTGAGCTGCCGTCTAGGATGGGGGCGACTGGAGCCTCCTCCCCCTCAGGTCGGCGGAGGAGGCGGGAGGACGGCCCCCAGTCGATCACCACCCCCTCCCCTTCCCCCTCCCCCTCCACCACCTCCACCTCCACCGCTCAGCAGCCCCCCTCCCAGCCGGCGCCCACACTCAGTAATAGTAATAACCCGCCCCAGTCGGCGTCACATCCCAAAACTGACAGTGACACACGAGTGAGAACTGAGGCGGTAGATGGCGCCACCGCGTCTGTAGACGCCAAGAAGGACGCCGGGAGAGACGCGGCGTCGCACGTCGCTCAGGGCAACCCGTCGAGAAGTCAGCGTCCGCGCGTGTTGGACGGTGAGTTTGAACTGTAGTTAAAGTAATATGTTCTGTAATTTGTTGTATTACCAACCTCTTCTCCGTGTCAAATAATTGTGTTCCGTCTTGAATTTAAATCCTGAAAGCCTGTGGGCTATCCGGAGAGAAGCACATTTGGTCACCGGGGCAGAAGTTAGTGGCCGGCTTTATATCCCTGCGTGCCTGTTCGCTGTTCTGTATTCTGTGTGATGTCGACCGCGGCTCGCTATCACGTCCGCGCGCGATAAAATAGACAGCGCAGTTTTATGTTGAAATTGTTTTTTTATAGACTCAACGAGATATAAAACCTATGCATCGTAGTTTTGAGATACTTCTAGTCTTGATTCTAAAATGTAAATAATCTCTTGTTTCATCCAAATAAATGGCGCATTTAAGTAGGCTGCTTTAAGCTAACATGGATGGGTTGGTTAGGTCTACTCTGACTTGTAATGCTGAGCTGTTTCAGCGTGTGATGACGGAGGTATTGTCAGTTAAACAACAGTATCGCCGTCAGGGGCGATGCTGCCTCGTTAGGAAAAAAATACTAAATTAGGTCAAAGGTTAAAGGTCGGGGTGGTGTATGGTTTCTATGAGGCCATGCCAAGTCTCACAGTTTCGTTTCTGTGCTTCATTATGAAGAGTAATTTTGCAGCGTCAGAGTTATCTTTGGTGAATTGGTTCAACCACGTCAAAATCTGATGTTTTTTGTCAATGTATTGATTTGTTTGGTAATTGTGTCGTCACCTAGATAATGTCCACAGGAATCCTTGGTTAAAAACGACTGCATCAATGTGTTATTTAAACAACAAATGTCTCATATTCCAAACATAACTGGTCAACACCCCCCTCCCAGGCCCTCCTGCCCTACCGCCCCATTACAATTCTCGCGACTTCCCGGCGGGGCCACCGTGATCTCGCGTACTGCCTTAAGACGCCGTGGGTCTGTCACTGAACCTATCTCACATAATTTGTAACACTGCGTATTATGTTTCGTGTATTCGTAGGTCGCGGCAAAGGAAAAGGTAATATTCCGACATCCATCAGTCAGTCGATGTTGGCCCTTAGTTACCCCCGGTATAGCATATTGTCACGTGACCTTTCCGTTACTAGGGGCGTGTCTTAAGCATGTGCTCTCCTTCGTCATATTGAGTCAATCTTCTATTGTGGCAATAGACGGCGGGACTCGTTCAGTTAGTGCCCTATATGTTTGAGAGCTACGGGGTGTTATTTAGTTAGTGCCCTATATGTTTGAGAGCTACGGGGTGTTATTTAGTTAGTGCCCTATATGTTTGAGAGCTACGGGGTGTTATTTAGTTAGTGCCCTATATGTTTGAGAGCTACGGGGTGTTATTTAGTTAGTGCCCTATATGTTTGAGAGCTACGGGGTGTTATTTAGTTAGTGCCCTATATGTTTGACAGCTACGGGGTGTTATTTAGTTAGTGCCCTATATGTTGGAGAGCTACGGGGTGTTATTTAGTTAGTGCCCTATATGTTTGAGAGCTACGGGGTGTTATTTTGTTAGTGCCCTATATGTTTGAGAGCTACGGGGTGTTATTTAGTTAGTGCCCTATATGTTTGACAGCTACGGGGTGTTATTTAGTTAGTGCCCTATATGTTTGAGAGCTACGGGGTGTTATTTAGTTAGTGCCCTATATGTTTGAGAGCTACGGGGTGTTATTTAGTTAGTGCCCTATATGTTTGAGAGCTGCGGGGTGTTATTTAGTTAGTGCCCTATATGTTTGAGAGCTACGGGGTGTTATTTAGTTAGTGCCCTATATGTTTGAGAGCTACGGGGTGTTATTTAGTTAGTGCCCTATATGTTTGAGAGCTACGGGGTGTTATTTTGTTAGTGCCCTATATGTTGGAGAGCTACGGGGTGTTAGTTAGTGCCCTATATGTTTGAGAGCTACGGGGTGTTATTTAGTTAGTGCCCTATATGTTTGAGAGCTACGGGGTGTTATTTAGTTAGTGCCCTATATGTTGGAGAGCTACGGGGTGTTATTTAGTTAGTGCCCTATATGTTGGAGAGCTGCGGGGTGTTATTTTGTTAGTGCCCTATATGTTTGAGAGCTACGGGGTGTTATTTTGTTAGTGCCCTATATGTTTGAGAGCTACGGGGTGTTATTTAGTTAGTGCCCTATATGTTTGAGAGCTACGGGGTGTTATTTTGTTAGTGCCCTATATGTTGGAGAGCTGCGGGGTGTTATTTTGTTAGTGCCCTATATGTTTGAGAGCTACGGGGTGTTATTTTGTTAGTGCCCTATATGTTTGAGAGCTACGGGGTGTTATTTAGTTAGTGCCCTATATGTTTGAGAGCTACGGGGTGTTATTTTGTTAGTGCCCTATATGTTTGAGAGCTACGGGGTGTTATTTTGTTAGTGCCCTATATGTTTGAGAGCTACGGGGTGTTATTTTGTTAGTGCCCTATATGTTTGAGAGCTACGGGGTGTTATTTAGTTAGTGCCCTATATGTTGGAGAGCTACGGGGTGTTATTTTGTTAGTGCCCTATATGTTTGAGAGCTGCGGGGTGTTATTTTGTTAGTGCCCTATATGTTTGAGAGCTACGGGGTGTTATTTTGTTAGTGCCCTATATGTTTGAGAGCTACGGGGTGTTATTTAGTTAGTGCCCTATATGTTGGAGAGCTACGGGGTGTTATTTTGTTAGTGCCCTATATGTTTGAGAGCTACGGGGTGTTATTTAGTTAGTGCCCTATATGTTGGAGAGCTACGGGGTGTTATTTTGTTAGTGCCCTATATGTTGGAGAGCTACGGGGTGTTATTTTGTTAGTGCCCTATATGATTGAGAGCTACGGGGTGTTATTTAGTTAGTGCCCTATATGTTGGAGAGCTACGGGGTGTTATTTTGTTGGTGCCCTATATGTTGGAGAGCTACGGGGTGTTATTTAGTTAGTGCCCTATATGTTGGAGAGCTACGGGGTGTTATTTTGTTAGTGCCCTATATGTTTGAGAGCTACGGGGTGTTATTTTGTTAGTGCCCTATATGTTTGAGAGCTACGGGGTGTTATTTAGTTAGTGCCCTATATGTTTGAGAGCTACGGGGTGTTATTTAGTTAGTGCCCTATATGTTTGAGAGCTACGGGGTGTTATTTTGTTAGTGCCCTATATGTTTGAGAGCTGCGGGGTGTTATTTTGTTAGTGCCCTATATGTTTGAGAGCTACGGGGTGTTATTTTGTTAGTGCCCTATATGTTTGAGAGCTACGGGGTGTTATTTAGTTAGTGCCCTATATGTTGGAGAGCTACGGGGTGTTATTTTGTTAGTGCCCTATATGTTTGAGAGCTACGGGGTGTTATTTAGTTAGTGCCCTATATGTTTGAGAGCTACGGGGTGTTATTTAGTTAGTGCCCTATATGTTTGAGAGCTACGGGGTGTTATTTTGTTAGTGCCCTATATGTTTGAGAGCTGCGGGGTGTTATTTTGTTAGTGCCCTATATGTTTGAGAGCTACGGGGTGTTATTTAGTTAGTGCCCTATATGTTGGAGAGCTGCGGGGTGTTATTTTGTTAGTGCCCTATATGTTTGAGAGCTACGGGGTGTTATTTAGTTAGTGCCCTATATGTTGGAGAGCTGCGGGGTGTTATTTTGTTAGTGCCCTATATGTTTGAGAGCTACGGGGTGTTATTTAGTTAGGGCCCTATATGTTGGAGAGCTACGGGGTGTTATTTTGTTAGTGCCCTATATGTTTGAGAGCTACGGGGTGTTATTTAGTTAGTGCCCTATATGTTTGAGAGCTACGGGGTGTTATTTTGTTAGTGCCCTATATGTTTGAGAGCTACGGGGTGTTATTTAGTTAGTGCCCTATATGTTTGAGAGCTACGGGGTGTTATTTTGTTAGTGCCCTATATGTTGGAGAGCTACGGGGTGTTATTTAGTTAGTGCCCTAGATGTTGGAGAGCTACGGGGTGTTATTTAGTTAGTGCCCTATATGTTTGAGAGCTACGGGGTGTTATTTTGTTAGTGCCCTATATGTTTGAGAGCTACGGGGTGTTATTTAGTTAGTGCCCTATATGTTTGAGAGCTACGGGGTGTTATTTAGTTAGTGCCCTATATGATTGAGAGCTACGGGGTGTTATTTTGTTAGTGCCCTATATGTTTGAGAGCTACGGGGTGTTATTTAGTTAGTGCCCTATATGATTGAGAGCTACGGGGTGTTATTTTGTTAGTGCCCTATATGTTTGAGAGCTACGGGGTGTTATTTTGTTAGTGCCCTATATGTTTGAGAGCTACGGGGTGTTATTTAGTTAGTGCCCTATATGTTTGAGAGCTACGGGGTGTTATTTAGTTAGGGCCCTATATGTTTGAGAGCTACGGGGTGTTATTTTGTTAGTGCCCTATATGTTTGAGAGCTACGGGGTGTTATTTAGTTAGTGCCCTATATGTTTGAGAGCTACGGGGTGTTATTTAGTTAGTGCCCTATATGATTGAGAGCTACGGGGTGTTATTTTGTTAGTGCCCTATATGTTTGAGAGCTGCGGGGTGTTATTTAGTTAGTGCCCTATATGTTTGAGAGCTGCGGGGTGTTATTTAGTTAGGGCCCTATATGTTTGAGAGCTACGGGGTGTTATTTTGTTAGTGCCCTATATGTTTGAGAGCTACGGGGTGTTATTTAGTTAGGGCCCTATATGTTTGAGAGCTACGGGGTGTTATTTAGTTAGTGCCCTATATGTTTGAGAGCTACGGGGTGTTATTTAGTTAGTGCCCTATATGTTTGAGAGCTACGGGGTGTTATTTAGTTAGTGCCCTATATGTTTGAGAGCTACGGGGTGTTATTTAGTTAGTGCCCTATATGTTGGAGAGCTACGGGGTGTTATTTTGTTAGTGCCCTATATGTTTGAGAGCTACGGGGTGTTATTTAGTTAGTGCCCTATATGTTGGAGAGCTACGGGGTGTTATTTTGTTAGTGCCCTATATGATTGAGAGCTACGGGGTGTTATTTTGTTAGTGCCCTATATGTTTGAGAGCTACGGGGTGTTATTTAGTTAGTGCCCTATATGTTTGAGAGCTACGGGGTGTTATTTAGTTAGTGCCCTATATGATTGAGAGCTACGGGGTGTTATTTTGTTAGTGCCCTATATGTTTGAGAGCTGCGGGGTGTTATTTAGTTAGTGCCCTATATGTTTGAGAGCTGCGGGGTGTTATTTAGTTAGTGCCCTATATATTTGAGAGCTACGGGGTGTTATTTAGTTAGTGCCCTATATGTTTGAGAGCTACGGGGTGTTATTTTGTTAGTGCCCTATATGATTGAGAGCTACGGGGTGTTATTTTGTTAGTGCCCTATATGTTTGAGAGCTGCGGGGTGTTATTTTGTTAGTGCCCTATATGTTTGAGAGCTACGGGGTGTTATTTAGTTAGTGCCTTATATGTTTGAGAGCTACGGGGTGTTATTTAGTTAGTGCCCTATATGTTGGAGAGCTACGGGGTGTTATTTAGTTAGTGCCCTATATGTTTGAGAGCTGCGTGGTGTTATTTTGTTAGTGCCCTATATGTTTGAGAGCTGCGGGGTGTTATTTAGTTAGTGCCCTATATGTTTGAGAGCTGCGGGGTGTTATTTTGTTAGTGCCCTATATGTTTGAGAGCTACGGGGTGTTATTTTGTTAGTGCCCTATATGTTTGAGAGCTGCGGGGTGTTATTTAGTTAGGGCCCTATATGTTTGAGAGCTACGGGGTGTTATTTTGTTAGTGCCCTATATGTTTGAGAGCTACGGGGTGTTATTTTGTTAGTGCCCTATATGTTTGAGAGCTACGGGGTGTTATTTTGTTAGTGCCCTATATGTTTGAGAGCTACGGGGTGTTATTTTGTTAGTGCCCTATATGTTTGAGAGCTGCGGGGTGTTATTTTGTTAGTGCCCTATATGTTGGAGAGCTACGGGGTGTTATTTTGTTAGTGCCCTATATGTTTGAGAGCTACGGGGTGTTATTTAGTTAGTGCCCTATATGTTTGAGAGCTACGGGGTGTTATTTTGTTAGTGCCCTATATGTTTGAGAGCTGCGGGGTGTTATTTTGTTAGTGCCCTATATGTTTGAGAGCTACGGGGTGTTATTTAGTTAGTGCCCTATATGTTTGAGAGCTACGGGGTGTTATTTAGTTAGTGCCCTATATGTTTGAGAGCTACGGGGTGTTATTTAGTTAGTGCCCTATATGTTTAAGAGCTGCGGGGTGTTATTTTGTTAGTGCCCTATATGTTTGAGAGCTGCGGGGTGTTATTTTGTTAGTGCCCTATATGTTTGAGAGCTGCGGGGTGTTATTTTGTTAGTGCCCTATATGTTTGAGAGCTGCGGGGTGTTATTTTGTTAGTGCCCTATATGTTGGAGAGCTACGGGGCTTTAATGTCCACGAATTAAACACGAATGCTAAGAGTCGCATTGTATACTTGTGATATAGTTTCTGTCCATATATGATTTTTCTCTTAAACAAATTGTTATATCAGTTCTAGGATTAGCTGTTGCCATTGTATTCGTGTCCAAAAATACTGGTGAAAGCCATGGCGCCGAATGATAGGATCATGGGTATTTAAGTAGGCTGTGATCATGGCATTGCCTATGTACTTAAGTAGGCTGTGACCATGGCATTGCCTATGTACTTAAGTAGGCTGTGACCATGGCATTGCCTATGTACTTAGGTAAGCTGTGACCATGGCATTGCCTATGTACTTAAGTAAGCTGTGACCATGGCATTGCCTATGTACTTAAGTAGGCTGTGACCATGGCATTGCCTATGTACTTAGGTAGGCTGTGACCATGGCATTGCCTATGTACTTAGGTAAGCTGTGACCATGGCATTGCCTATGTACTTAAGTACTAGGCTGTGACTATTCCACTCGGCTTTGTGTATTGTCGGCGGCTACTTATTTTATTGATTTTTGTTGTTGAATGCGGTTCATTTTATGTGTCGTTGGATGGTGTCCGTGGAAGTAGCCTTATTGGCTCGTAAAAACACCCCATTATCGCCCAACACTCCAACGCCACGTGGTTACACTATTGGCGCTCTGGGTTACGTCCGTCCTATGTCTTTACTAACAACACTATGTAATAAACTGTTATGTATTGTTATATATGTGCCCTATAGTATACCTTTTTGAGGAATATACGATATGTTTATTATTTATGTGTCTGGATGGATGTCTCACGAAATACATATGTTCCACATAGAAAAGAAAATGGTATGTGTCTGGCTAGGTTGAAATTGTGACAGCTAACGTAGTTTGCGTGTAAATATATGGATATATGAATGGAAACCATACTTATATGTCTTTAAATATATTGATACCCTGCTCAAGACATATAGGCTATGCGTACTCATGCAGAAACACATTTAGCCAGCATCAGTTAGTCACACACATAGGGTGCCGGGCATCACACGACATGATATTTGCTGGCCGTGCTACCCCAGCACCTCTCGCCACCTGAGAGCCTAACGTCACGTGGGTCGGTGGTTCGCGCCCCGCTGTGGCCATGTCTGTGTGGTCGCAGGATACAGATCCCATGTTTTTCTTCGCAAGGAGTATAGGAGGTTACCCCCGGGACATGGCTCTACTCTCCCTTCCTTCTCCCATTGACGCGATATGATCAAAAGTGGTTAAAAGCGTCCTGACTATACAACCAACCAACCGACTGCACGAAGTTGGGTCTTCGACTTGCGATTACGCTTGCAGAGCCAGGGGGTAAACTCAACCTTGTTTCCGTTGTTACAGTCTCCCAAGCCAACAGAAACCGGACGTGGAGCGAAATGAGTGACACCTCTTCCACGCAGACTGGGGCCAAAGGTCACGGCGGGCTCGACCGTTGCGCCAAGGACCTACAGCGGCAGAGCTCGTCACTAATGCGCCAGAAGATGTTGATGAAGGAGGAGGTGGAAGCGGGCTTCAACAACATCAAGTCGCACTTCAAGGAATTCCAAAAACTGTAAGTGGTTCGAGCGCCGCTGTGGCCATGTCTGTGTGGTCACAGGATAAAGATCCAATGTCCTTCTTCGCAAAGAGTATCGGGTTATCCCCGGGGACATGGCTCCACTCTCCATTCCTTCTCCCATTGACGCGATGTGACCAAAAGTGGTTAAAGGGTCCTGAATATACAGCCAACTAACCAACAACTGTAAACACTATTGCTGGGTGGAGTCACGCCGGCCGCATTTCTTTGGACCAGGACCGGTAGGCCGCCCGGTATACTCATCCTCTTCCCGACCTGCCGGTCGGGCTACGCCGAATGTCAATGAAATATTCGCACCGGTCATCTTCGGTTCATTTAGGGGCAATGGAACCAGCCAAGACAGTCACTTTTCAATTAGCCGCCATCTTCCCCCGAATGTCCCGTACTGTTTTTGAATGTGGCACATGGGCATACCGAACGGATGCGCGCGCATTGGGGTTACCAAAGAAGGGGGTCGGGAAGGGGTTAATGGCGACACGCGACACAGGCATATTTGAAAAATTGACAGTCGACTTTGATCCCCAAAGTTCGACACTGATGATCTGAAAAAGCGACATCGACGCATATTTTTGAATAAAAAAAGCGACACTGAACTTTTCCAAAAAGTGGCACCGAAGGTCGAAAAAAAAATCGACATTCGACACTTAAGAATTTTGAAAAATATTGTTAAAATGTCTAACTTAAATCAATTAAACTATGCTCAAAGAGTAGGGGGTCACTCCCAGCGATATGGCTCCTCTCGACCTTGACCCTTCCCATTGTCGCGATTTGACCGATGTTTTTGTTTCAAGCGTCCTACTTAAACCAACCAAACGTGCTAACCACGTTACCATGGTGACCCAAAAAGGTTGTTGTTACGTACGTCTTGCGTTATACCAGAATATTATGCTCGATATCAGTGGAATAGGTTCCTTGATGGATTATATTGTACATCATGTTTCGCATGCTTATGTTATTGTGTGGCAAGCATATAACCACAATAGTTTGATTAATGCATAAATTATTTACGTTGTATGTGTTATCTTCTCACAGACTCAGTGATCGAGAGGTTGACTTGTTCTGCCAAATGGACAAGGTGAAGCACTTGGCAGGTGAGTGGGCGATAATGGGTGCGATAAGGTCAAGGACGGTTACTGTTTCTGGTCCGTGCGCGTGTTAATTTAAACCCTCCTCATAACAACTGTCATTTTGCATTGAGCGAAGGGACGCTCATTTTACCTTTTTTTATAATATTGTTTACTAATATGTAACGCTGCAATTGTTGTACATCTGATTTACTTGTTTGGCGAAAGAAATAAGAACACAGGTCGCGTGGCGCGTTAGCATTACTATTCGTGTTACACGAAGGAATGATGATGGACGTGGATTTATAGTTTGTAGCTTTCTAATAAAGTGTGGAATATTTTTCCTGGTGATATTGTGCCGGTTTCTGTAGCTGCAGTCAATGCTGTGAGTGGCATTGCAGTGTTTGTTCGTGGTCGAAGTGACTGATAGGCGTAAAAGAGGGTTGGGTACTATTCTTTCATGTTAGGTTTTCGCTTTGTCGTTCTACATTGGACCATGTAATGAACACTGGCTATATTTGAAGCTGACGATGACGGCTCAAATGGGCCAGAAAACTATCAGGCATGATGCAATGTGGTTGGATGAAACTTTCCCCAGGTGCAGGTACCAGGGTTCGAACCCACGACCTGTTGTAATAATAAACCAATGAACACGTGTGTTATGTGTGTTCCTCTCCCAGAGGAGGCGTTGACGCGGCGACAGCACCGGGCGACCGAACTGAAGCGGCGGCTGGACCAGGCGTCCTCCCTCAAGGAACACGAGTTGGCCGAACTCAGGGCCGATATCAAGGTGAGAAATGCCGAACTCGGGGTCGATATCAAGGTGAGAAATGCCGAACTCAGGGTCGATATCAAAGTGAGAAATGCCGAACTCAGGGTCGATATAAAGGTGAGAAATGCCGAACTCAAGGTCGATATCAAGGTCAGAAATGCCGAACTCAGGGCCGATATCAAGGTGAAAAATGCCAAACTCTGGGCCGATATGAGAATGAGACATGCCCAAGTTTGCCCAGCTCAAGGGCGGTAATCAACACGAGTTTGCCGAAAGGAGACGTCCGCGACTGTGGCATAGGGAGATATGCCTCCAGTTGGCGCATTGGCCGACCGACCTAATGGCTGGTGATAGGGCCGCTAACAAGGTTTATTTAATTCACGGATTCAAGATGACAATCTGCCTCGCAAACAATCTGCTGCACTTCGCTACATACACTGCGATATTGACTGCGGTGGCTTGCTGTATTGACGGGGGCCTCCCTGGTGTAGTGGTTAGGGCACTAGATCGCAGATCAATAGGTCCTGGGGCCTCCCTGGTGTAGTGGTTAGGGCACTAGATCGCAGATCAATAGGTCCTGGGGCCTCCCTGGTGTAGTGGTTAGGGCACTAGATCGCAGATCAATAGGTCCTGGAGGCCTCCCTGGTGTAGTGGTTAGGGCACTGGACCGCAGATCAATAGGTCCTGGAGGCCTCCCTGGTGTAGTGGTTAGGGCACTGGACCGCAGATCAATAGGTCTTGGGTTCGAATCTGGGCTCGGGCACCTAATCTGAGCGCACGTTTCCTACCTTAATCCAGTATCGTACCGGGAGGTTCCGTGACCTAATATAGACTTCATTTGCACAAAAGCGGCATGAAAACTTCAACATTTCATTTCTTACTCTGACGACAGCACTTCGTGAGTGAGCGGAAGATTGATGAGGACCTGGGGAGCACCAAGCGGTACACGGCTCCGTTCGAACTCATGAAGAAAACAATCAAGGAGTTCGGAGAGGGTGAGTTTTGTGGACTGGTTAATGGCCAGCCTTTCAAGCCTGGGAACGAAGCCAGAGGACATTGAAACCTTATAGGTTTATAAGTCTTATAATGCGGGTACATCCATTCTTTAAGTCGGATTTTTTTTAAATTATAAGTCACTGCGCATACAGCGGTTTTCCCATGGAAAGCATTTAAAATCTTGTAAATGCAAATGATTTATTAATGTCCATATGTATTACATTCAGAGGTGCAGGGTGATATGAAATGGAGTTGTATCTGTTCGTTGAAGACGTCTATTTTTGCCTTGAAGGATGTATTTCCTGCCGAGCAGTGTTAGTTTGTTGTGTACTATGTCATCAAAGTTAGGGCAAGGATGGCGGTTTTTGCCTTTTAGCATGAAAATGGAAATGATGTTATTCACGTGAAACGTAAGCGGTAATGCAGTAGTACTACGTGCATTATAATGTCGTCATCTTTCAGTTGTCCCGGTCAAGGTCACGTATAGCCCGCGAAGGTCATCCGTGTCGTCAGTTACAAGCAGTCTGGTCAGCTTCGATGACCTTCAGTCGCCCTTCTCGCCCAGCGCTCCCCAGACTCCGTACATGATCTCAAGTAAGCAGCGTGGTCCCCCTTCACCCCCCCCCCCCCCCATCCACCTAAGCCGCCCGATAGGCAGGCTGGTTTCTACCGCCCCTCCCCTCCACAAGCCGCTCTGGTAGCAGGTTCCTGGCCTCACCCCATTTCTTTCACTTCTCGCTATGTTATAAAATATTGGACCACACCATCGTGTGGAATTTTTTTTTTCATTATTTTAATCTATTGTTTACTATACTATTGTTTAATATGCTATTGTATACGAATCTGCGTATTATAGATATGATAACGTCATATTTTATTATTGAAGAAGTGACAACAAATTTAGATTTAGAGGCACCAGATTGCTGTAATTCCTATTCGTAAGAACTTAAAATTCACGACACATGTATCGTAATCCAAGTTATCGATTTGTGTGCCGTGTATTTAATAGACCGATCCAAGCTGTCAATCAGTCTATTACAGCTCTGGTGTCGTAATGCCACGTCATCGCTAGCTATTCGCATTGAGTTTCTATTCACAAAGGACTCAAACGTAGGCGGAGCTTAGTGTCGGAGTGTGGATCGGTCTATTACAGCTCTGGTGTCGTAATGCCAAGTGATTGCTAGCTATTCGCATTGAGTTTCTATTCACGACGCTCTGGTGTCCTTTTGCTTTCAGTGGCCCAGCAGTTGAGTGGAGCCAAGTTAATCAGTCAGTCCGATTCCGTCACCAAGTATGAGTCGACTGAATTACAACATCGCCTGGCGAACCCCGAGGTAAGCGGTCGCGCTGGATGCGGGCTATGAATGTTGAAGTGGTGTGCTTCTGGGCACAGGAGGGCCCGGCCCGGTAGCCCAGTGGGTTAGAGCGCTCGCCTTGAGTGCTCTGGCCACCTGAGAGCCTAACGGCACGTGGATCGGTGGTTCGCGCCCCGCTGTGGTCATGTCTGTATGGCCGCAGGATAAAGATCCCATGTCCTTCTTCGCAAACAGAAGGGGGTGTTACCCCCGGGGACATGGCTCCACTATCCCTTCCTTCTCCCATTGACGCGATTTGACCAACAGTGGTTAAAGCGTCCTGGATATACAACCACCTGGGCACAGGAAGGCTAAGGTTAGCCGAGACGTCTCACGGCACAGTGAATTGGGATTGGAGGAAAGGGACTGTACCTTGGCCCAGTTGAACCTTCACGTGCACAAAAGTGACCTGAACGTCAGCGTGTCATTTATGAAAGCATCACACAGCCTACCCCTTCCCACCCCAACGTGCACAGCCACCCTACCCCGAGGACGCCAAGCATAGTTAATTTCATCCGGTATGAGGCGCCACTGCATGTGCAATGCATTGTTGATATTATTTTGGTAAAATCTTCGGCAATATTAATGTTTCTACCGCTAACGGCGATTTGTTGTCGTCTCCTCCTTGCAGGCAGCGCCATCTAGTAGCTCAAGATTGAAGCCGGCCTCCAGAGGTGAAGGTCAGACCAGAGGTGAAGGTCAGACCAGAGGTGAAGGTCAGACAAGAGGTGGAGGTCAGACAAGAGGTGAAGGTCAGACCAGAGCTGAAGGTCAGACCAGAGGTGAAGGTCACAATGCCGGGTCAAGAGGTCAGCGGACGGAGAGAAACCCCGGCCAGTCAGTCTCTGGTGAGTGACGGCATCCGTGACGTCATCCGTGACGTCATCCCAGTTTAGAGGGACAATTCGGGGCAATGCCTGGTGTGGGGGTAGGGGGAGGGGGAGCAAGGGGTGAAGGGTGTCCGTAGAGATACCCCTTCCTCCGGGATGTTAACTATTTCGCTGGTAAATGTTTGGAAGCGCCACGCTGCGGTCGTTCTTCCATGAGATTGCGAACTGTTGTGACAGTGTAAATAGCTCACGTATTAGTCATGAAAGGAAGAATTAATTGATTAAAACAATAAGTCACGCATAGCATTCATAATTGTCGGTTGACTTTTGAATGTCAGTCTTCATCTGATTTTACCACATTTTATCTGATATTATCGGACCTTATGTAATATAATCTGCCCTTATCTAATATAATCTGACCTTATATAATATAATCCAACCTTACCTAATATTACTATAATCTTTTTATGAGCATTTCATTGGCAAGAAAATAGGATAAACATTGAAGAAACTGCTCATCCATAAGTCAAGTTTATTGCTCAATTAAGCCGTAATACGTTTATATGGTGCTCGAGCTCAGCGCTGTCTATTCAATAGATGGCTCGGGTGTCTGGCTGACTGCAATACTCCATCGTACCTTTGTGTGGTAACCCCTCTTTCTCTCGTTGGGTGTCTCGCTGTGATGCTCTTGAAGTGCTCTCATTAAGTTCGCTGTGATGCCCATTGAAATGCTCTCATTAAGTTGGTCGCATCTTTCCAGACGAGGTGAGGAAGAGTCGCAACGCCCGTCGCCGCCAGAGGGAGCGCGAGCGGCAGCGGGACCAGCGACAGGGCGAGGGAGCCGGTAAGGGCGGTGCGGGTCCGGTCTCCTCCGCCACCGCCACCGCCGCTACCTCCGCCTCCGCCTCCCCGCCCAAGGCGCCCTCCAGTCCGCAGCGGCCGGCGCAACGATCCCCGCAGCGCCATGGTCCGGACGCCGACCGGAAGGGCGCTGGCGATAGCGCCAGAGGCCGCGGCGGATCCGGAAATAGAAACCGGAGGACGCCGTCGCCTAGGAAACAGGCGCTTGGTGAAGGGGCCAAGCAGGATTCGAACCCGACCCCGGAGGGTGGTAGAGCGTCCGGCGCGGACGGCGGTAAGGGGGAGAAGAGGTTTGGCGGGGAGCGCGGCGGCAGTCGCGGCAGGGGTGGCAGGCCGAGGTCGCGAAGCCAAGGTCAAGGTCAAGTTCGGAAGGATAGTCAGAAGGCCGTGACCGTGTCCGTCAAGAACGGTGTGGAGGGTGAGGGGGCGGGTGATGCCGCCTCCGCCCCCTCCGCCCCTGTCCCTGCCAAGGAGACCGCCACGGACACCACCCCTCGCGCGTCCCGCGCCGCCAATAGTGACGTCACTCCCGGCGACGACATTGCGTCTGCGCACGACGCCGGCGCGCCGAGCGTCGCTCTGACCAACGGCGTCGACCACTCGAGCGACGGACACCCTGAAACAGACTCCAACGCCAACGTCAAGACCGTCGTCTACGCCAATCACGCCGTCGCCAAGGGCAACAAGACGGCGACTGTCACCATAGACAACCTACACGATGACGTCACTTCCGGCCCGCCGAGCGAGGCGCTGCCCCAGAGAAAGAACCGAAGTCGTCGGCGCGACGCCCCGAAGGAGGAACTCGGCGCGGAGGTCAGGGACGCTGACCCCGCCGAGCGACCCCTGGCGGTCAACGGGGAAGTCAATGGGGTCATGAACCACGGCAGTGAGTAGGTGAACCCCGTTTTTTTTGCCCGATGACGTCCGGAGTGGAAGGTCTTCACGTTGGAGCATTATGCAATAACTTCAGCCTTGACCTTGTACTTAACGGAGAACTCTGTGTACTTAACGGAGAACTCTGGAGGGTGCATCGCACGTGCATCGCGCCGCCAAGGTCACAGGTCACAGGTGGAGGTAGCTGAGGGCAAGCGACCTTGTTTCGCGGAATGTTGGTGTTCTTAGGACATGTCTTTGGACATTTCAGGACGTCTTAAGATGGATTAGGAAATGTTTAGAATGTCTTAGGAAATGTTACTCTAACCTAGGGTGTCTTGGGATGCGTGTCCGCTAGATGGCGTCGCGTGAGACTAGTTACTATGACAGTGCTGGGTATGAAATTGCTCACGTGGCTCGGGAGTATTGCTGGCTGGTGTTTGGTAACGCGCACCTGCTCCAGTAAGCGGCAATAAGGCGGGTGCAAGTGTCTTGTAGTTTTATAGGGGTGGTCTCGTGTGTATGACATTGAACGTAGGGCAAGGTCAGACGTCTGAAGGTCAATCCATCCTTATCTCACTTCCTCTGAGGTTTCAGCCCATGTGTACACAAACCTGGCCCAAACCATATACCACTCTAGCCATATATTGCGGTATACAACATGTGCAGAGTCACGTGTTTTGCGTTATTTATAATATTTCAGATCCAGTGACTTGTGATATTTATAATATGACAGGTCACGTGTCTTACAATAGGTCACGTGTTTCGATATTTATAGCCTGCATGGTCACGTGCCCGGTAACTTGTCCGGTATTATTGTGCACAAGGTCAGGTATCTTACGGTATTTATAATAGACAAGGTCACATCTCAGGTCCGTCTTCAGCAGAGAATAAATAGAGTTAAATTAGGCGCTTAAGAGTTAAGATCCGTCACTGATGGGGATGACGCCTAGATATTTACAGGGGTTGAGGTATTTATGATAATTAACGAAGCGTGTGTCACATGATACGATAAGTTACGGCGGACACCTCGTAACTTGCACCTCGTCTAGTAATTCTTGGGAAATGACTATCCTCTGTATTGGTTGCTTGTGAAACTAAAAGTGAATATAATAGTGCGTTATATATACTTAGGTCATATAGTTGTGTATTATATAATATTATATTTTGCACTTCCGTTTAAACGTTTAAGTGTTAGTTATGAAAAAAAATTGTAAATGTGAAATAAGTTTGCTGTTTGTTGACAACTTGTTGCTCAATATATCTTGTGGTCAGTCTGCTGAAGAGAACACGTGACAGCGACCAGTGACGCCATGTCGCCTGTAACGTCATATCACATGTGACGTCATATCACCTGTGACCATCGCGTTACTAAGGACGTCATGTGACCTGTGACGTCACAGTCCGTGGAGAACGTCTGTGCTCAAGATTGAGTGCTATTGTTGATGTCGTAATTTATGATCGATTTCTCGACACGGTTTGTGGCAGAAGCGATTATTTTGATGTCGTGTTTATGACGAGCTCGCAATGGCCACGTAGCGAAATACGCAATTGTTATGTCCGCATCGGGGAAATAGCAAAGGGGGGGGGGGCGTGGATGAGCAGTGCATAATATATGTGTCCCCCTTAGTTGTGAGGGTTCCAGTATTCTGGTGGGTGAATGATACCGTGTAGGATTCAAGACGAGTTTTGTCCTGTTCTGTGTGTGTGTGTTGTTTTCTTCGAGACCAAACTTGTGGTTTCACTTTCGTTTTCGCTATATTGTGGCTTCAAGGGTTATGTTCCTTCTGCGTTAGATATTTTCGGTGGCACAGAAGGTCGTGTACAGGGAAGGCTGTAGTGTCGATTCGGGGTTGACACTAGGGTGCGGTGGGAATAGCAGGCGAGTTCCAAGGTTTACGGCTAAATAGGTGTCTGGCATCTGTTTGTTTAGGAGGTGTTATGGGTTTCACTGGTATGTTATATTTGCAATTGAAAACGAGACTTACTCCTACTCATAAGTGTTGTTTAGCCAATGTATCCAGAACCCAGCTTCCAATGTTAAGGTCCTCGAAATCGAGGCCTGAGTAATACGTGAGTTATCCTGCAACAATGGTTTTGTACCAGCCTGGAAGGGATGCAGGAATGGATTCAACGAAGCCTTTTAAAAGGTGAAACTTGTTGTCGTGCTCTTCAGTATATCAAATACTTTCAATCAAAACATTAAACTGCAGGATTTGTCGTTGTTATTCGATGCGAGATGTTGAATGAGACCAGTGCTCAAGTGGAGCTTCAGAACAAAGTGTGCTCGTTGTTGCCAACGCAGAATGGTCTTAGTACTTCCGCTGGACCCCCATGCCTGGTGCGTGCTTGCCTTCTTGTAGCCTTCATGATAACTGGACGCTGTTATGTCGTTAGTGATTCCTGTTAGCTCTCTCTGTTTGTGTAGGACATCAAGATAGTTCACGAATGCTTAAGTATTATCACATGCACCAGTCGTACAACTCGGATAGGTTTTACGGTTAGGGATCAGATCAGTAGCACTTAAGTGCGTGGTTGGTTCGCACATAGTGAGAATGTTTTGGTATCTTCCCATTGGCCTTCCGCAAATGGAGGTTTCTTGTGATTGGTCCATTTTGTGGTCTGAACGCGCCTCATTGGTCTACTAAGAGAGCAAGCATCCGATTGGTCCATTTCATGAAAGGCCTTCTATCATTGGTTGGTTTCACCAGAAGGACATGACACGATATCGTCTCTTCTCTTGTCGTTAGGTTTTGGTGAGGGTCTTTCTCACTCTGTGCCACATACAGTATTTCCATTCCGTATAAGATGATCGAGAGTTTTTAATTGACGTCTTAACCTTGTAACCGCAATTAATTGGCCCCCCTCCGAAAGTAGTGTTTGATTCCAAATACTTAAATTACTACATTCTTGACTCTTCATTAATTTATTTTCTTGCATATTTGCAATCTACCTTATTTATTCCTACCCGTACTTTGTTGTCATCTCGCAGACGTGACGACGCAATCGCGAGATTACCATATGAACGGTGACACCATGTTGGTTATAACTGCCATCGACTGAGAGAGCGTCCAGGTTACCGTAAGAGCTGTTCGCCTTGTTGGTTATAATAGAGGCATTCACCGAGACAGCGGCCAAGTTACTGTAAGAACTGTTGTTTATATTACTGTTAGTTTCGCAAGTTAGCGTTAGATGGCACTTCTGCCCCTGGGGGCAGTGGTTTCTGTACAGGACGGACGTGAGCCATGCTGCATAATATATCAATCACATGCCAGGCTCTGGACCAACATGAACAAACTAAACTGCATTTACGCGATTTGTATCTCTGTTAAACGTCCAGGTGGGTAGCAAATATGATGTGACAACCTTCAATTTGTGTGAAGCCATTAGAAGGTCCATATTTCATGTTTAAGACCCGTCAATTCGATGTTTGTGGAACATCCAAAGTTGCGAGTTATGCGTGAGCTACGCAGAAACGGTGATCCGCTTCAACGTAAAAGAATGACCCTTTAGAACCTGTACTGTTCCTAGTTTATTGTAGTTAATTAGGTAAGGCATGTTTACCCTAAACAGTATCTTGCATGTATTTGTGTGATAAGCGTGAGGCGTTTGACACGGTTGATGGATGTTTATGCGCAAACATGTACTTAAAATGAGAAAGACTGCAGAAGTGTATGGACACTGGTTAGTAGCATGCAATACGCCACGGGCCGAGACCGACGTATGAGACGGCGAGCTCTCTCAATGTACCTGTTATAATCTATGTCGGATTCGCGCAGGCTCGCGCAGTTGAACCTCTCACTCCACCCCGGCAGAGACGTCTGGTTTGCAATCGTATTTTTGTGATTATTTTGTGCATTTGAACTTGCATGGAGGCGACTGAAGCGGCGTTTGGAACGGCTGGTGTAAAATGTGCCCCCCCCCCCCCAAGGTGTGGATCTATCAACCCAAAATTATTATGGCATATTTTGTTTATTATATGTATCTGTGGTACATTATTTTTCGTGTAAGCCCTTGTGTTATCTCCTAGTGCTTGTTTGTATTTTAGTGTAGTTGTCTGGGAAGCGGTAAATTAGTTAGTACTAGGGTTGTAACGTAGGATCCTCGGTTAAGCATGTTAATGTTGTTTTTGTATCCGTAATATATAATATATGTGTTTCATTTGTACGATAACTAATTGAATTCAATATTAAAGTTTGTTAAAAAACTGTACTTAGCACCAATTTAATTATGCAAGTCATTTAATTGCCTTGAAGAGATGGGTGTTGGCTGGGTCTACGTGTACAGAAGGGGAAGACCGGGAAATTGTTCGGCCACCGGTTACTCCTGTGTTATTATGTAACCGGGATTAAAAGCTCCCAACTCTGTCTTATGTTGCGTGCTATCCTTATTACTGAGCTGTGGACATGAGAATTTGTAACATATACCTGAAGTATATAGATCTATATATAGATACACATTAACTATATATCTCTGTGTTACATATCGGCGGGTTTGATAATGTTGTGTTTCATATGGTCTTCTTTGGTCAGTGGTACGGACGCCTGGACTATTGCATAATTTATACACATACGCGAGGTTGTAGAGCACTTGAAATGACAACACTGGACTTCACTGCAAGTTGTAATTGTTGGGCCGTTGTCATGAGTTAATTCCGTGATGTCGTACAGGTAGCACGTATTGCACCAGTTTGCTTAGATTATCGACCGTACTGACCAATAGCGTCGGTTGCCATCACTTTCATTGATGACGTCAAGATTTAGATGAACACGTGATGTCACATGGTATGAAGCGCCTCCTGTGATTGGTCAGTGACTGTGTAGTAGACTGGAGGTCACTGTGAAGGCATTAGCCTGAGTAGTAGCCTTCATTAGTGGTAGGAATTATACGTCGAGGTCCCGGCCACGTGACTGGTGTCTAGCAAATTTCCGGTCACGTGACTGGTCTCCCGCGAGGCCTCTGTCACGTGACTGGTCTCCCGCGAGGCCCCGGTCACGTGACTGCATAATGACCATGAACGAACGTTGCCTCAATTTAAATCACATATCATTATTTGTCACCAAATGCGTACACCGTCCCTGTCGGCGGCCAGGAAACCAGTTTAGTGCGAGCAATACGTGGGCTATGCGCTTCCTTGCGCTGTTAGGCGTCTCTCTTACTTAACGAGTTACGCGTCGCCACTCGACACCTTTTCAAGTTGCATGCGTGACAATAAGTATGAAAGTGGTCAGGAATAGTCCGGAGATCTGCACCTTATGGACGGGGGTTTTGTCCCCTCCGAGTATTTTATACCGACTGCCCCTCACCCCCCCCCACCCCGTCCCCTGTGACTCGAAATCTGTCAAGTGTGTTAAATGAATGAATTGAGTTGATGTCAAACAGGTTTTCAAAGTCTATGCCATCATTTGTTGTATCGTTCTCCCGTCATTATGACGAATCAGTGTCTTCTTATGAGTTTTCTAATGCAATGTCTGCGATCTGTATACAGTCAAACCTGTGGGTGAGACCCTGTCCAGTATGGGTTAGAGGTGTGGAACAGGCAGGGACTAAGCCGGGGGGTGGGGGAGGGGTGCATGAAGAGCGGGACGAAAGGGGGCAACGGGTGGAAAGAAATAAGGGACTTTTGGGGCCTCTTGAAGAGGGGTGATGCTCATTCGGTCGGACATGGGGACAGAAAGATTCCGGCTTTTAGTTTAGCTGTTATGAATTCATACGCGGGACGAGTAGGCGTCACTGAACAAGTGGGCGATGTAACCAGTGGCATAATTAGGTCTGCGCATTAGCAGTGTACACGTGGGCGATATAACAATCACCCGAATTAGATCTACGCATTGGTACTGTATACATGTGGTAGTGTGTACAAGTGGGCGATATAACAATCACCCGAATTAGATCTACGCATTGGTACTGTATACATGTGGTAGCGTGTACAAGTGGGCGATATAACAATCACCCGAATTAGATCTACCCATTGGTACTGTATACATGTGATAGCGTGTACAAGTGGGCGATATAACAATTGGCTGAATATTTGGTGATTGTGCAGTTTTTTGGCCTCATCCCTATTATCGCTCAAGCCTGTATCGTAGAGATATGCTCTATCTGGTGTGGGCGATAATAGGGATGATGCCAGATATTGCACAATCACCTGAATTAGATCTACGCATTGGTACTGTAAACATGTGGGCGTGATATCATTTTACCGAAACGCGTTTGGAAGTAACAAAAGTTATAAAAGTGGGCGATATTTCAGTCGGCCGAAGTAGGCATGGGTGGTGTGTACAAGTGGGCGATATATAAGAATTCGAAGGTCTCGTTGAACTGTCTACAAGCGGGCGGTGTGTAACGAGGCGGGATGCCCTTGGAGCAGGTTTGACTGTATCGGATGGCATAACAGGGATTATCAGGTCTATAGCACAGGGAACAAAGGTGACGCACACAGTTACTCACTGAGGAACAATTCCTATTATTTTTCTTATTACTCGTTATAGAACAAAGATTAAAAAAAAACAGCGAATACTGATAGATTTGAAATTTGTTTCTGTGTTCCATGCGTGCCTACAGAGATTCAACTTTGATATATAGTGTGTACCCTTGAAAGCTCGCTTTGGATATAACGGAATCTCCGTGCGTAATTTAAGAGATGCGACCACCCTATCATCATTATCATAATAACAGTTATATTATTACATTAAACGTTCATGAACAACTTCGACTGTGTTGTTTTTGTTTAGTGCGTTTATTTACAAATTAAAACTTAAACCGGTTTACCGAAACGACTGCTCATGAAGCTACCCTAACTTGCAATGGCGGATTAGGAACCACTCTATAAGTAGTACATGTTCGTACCACGAAAGTCTGTCTGCATCGATTACGATACAAACGCTTATCTAACGCATTTATTCATGTCGACATCGTTCCTCCTGACGCATTTATTCATGTCGACATCGTTCCTCCTGACGCATTTATTCATGTCGACATCGTTCCTCCTGACGCATTTATTCATGTCGACATCGTTCCTCCTGACGCATTTATTCATGTCGACATCGTTCCTCCTGACGCATTTATTCATGTCGACATCGTTCCTCCTGACGCATTTATTCATGTCGACATCGTTCCTCCTGACGCATTTATTCATGTCGACATCGTTCCTCCTGACGCATTTATTCATGTCGACATCGTTCCTCCTGACGCATTTATTCATGTCGACATCGTTCCTCCTGACGCATTTATTCATGTCGACATCGTTCCTCCTGACGCATTTATTCATGTCGACATCGCTCCTCCTGACGCATTTATTCATGTCGACATCGTTCCTCCTGACGCATTTATTCATGTCGACATCGTTCCTCCTGACGCATTTATTCATGTCGACATCGTTCCTCCTGACGCATTTATTCATGTCGACATCGTTCCTCCTGACGCATTTATTCATGTCGACATCGCTCCTCCTGACGCATTTATTCATGTCGACATCGCTCCTCCTGACGCATTTATTCATGTCGACATCGTTCCTCCTGACGCATTTATTCATGTCGACATCGTTCCTCCTGACGCATTTATTCATGTCGACATCGCTCCTCCTGACGCATTTATTCATGTCGACATCGTTCCTCCTGACGCATTTATTCATGTCGACATCGTTCCTCCTGACGCATTTATTCATGTCGACATCGTTCCTCCTGACGCATTTATTCATGTCGACATCGTTCCTCCTGACGCATTTATTCATGTCGACATCGTTCCTCCTAACGCATTTATTCATGTCGACATCGTTCCTCCTGACGCATTTATTCATGTCGACATCGTTCCTCCTGACGCATTTATTCATGTCGACATCGTTCCTCCTGACGCATTTATTCATGTCGACATCGTTCCTCCTGACGCATTTATTCATGTCGACATCGTTCCTCCTGACGCATTTATTCATGTCGACATCGTTCCTCCTGACGCATTTATTCATGTCGACATCGTTCCTCCTGACGCATTTATTCATGTCGACATCGTTCCTCCTGACGCATTTATTCATGTCGACATCGTTCCTCCTGACGCATTTATTCATGTCGACATCGTTCCTCCTGACGCATTTATTCATGTCGACATCGTTCCTCCTGACGCATTTATTCATGTCGACATCGTTCCTCCTGACGCATTTATTCATGTCGACATCGTTCCTCCTGACGCATTTATTCATGTCGACATCGTTCCTCCTGACACATTTATTCATGTCGACATCGTTCCTCCTGACGCATTTATTCATGTCGACATCGTTCCTCCTGACGCATTTATTCATGTCGACATCGTTCCTCCTGACGCATTTATTCATGTCGACATCGTTCCTCCTGACGCATTTATTCATGTCGACATCGTTCCTCCTGACGCATTTATTCATGTCGACATCGTTCCTCCTGACGCATTTATTCATGTCGACATCGTTCCTCCTGACGCATTTATTCATGTCGACATCGTTCCTCCTGACGCATTTATTCATGTCGACATCGTTCCTCCTGACGCATTTATTCATGTCGACATCGTTCCTCCTGACGCATTTATTCATGTCGACATCGTTCCTCCTGACGCATTTATTCATGTCGACATCGTTCCTCCTGACGCATTTATTCATGTCGACATCGTTCCTCCTGACGCATTTATTCATGTCGACATCGTTCCTCCTGACGCATTTATTCATGTCGACATCGTTCCTCCTGACGCATTTATTCATGTCGACATCGTTCCTCCTAACGCATTTATTCATGTCGACATCGTTCCTCCTGACGCATTTATTCATGTCGACATCGTTCCTCCTGACGCATTTATTCATGTCGACATCGTTCCTCCTGACGCATTTATTCATGTCGACATCGTTCCTCCTGACGCATTTATTCATGTCGACATCGTTCCTCCTGACGCATTTATTCATGTCGACATCGTTCCTCCTGACGCATTTATTCATGTCGACATCGTTCCTCCTGACGCATTTATTCATGTCGACATCGTTCCTCCTGACGCATTTATTCATGTCGACATCGTTCCTCCTGACGCATTTATTCATGTCGACATCGTTCCTCCTGACGCATTTATTCATGTCGACATCGTTCCTCCTGACGCATTTATTCATGTCGACATCGTTCCTCCTGACGCATTTATTCATGTCGACATCGTTCCTCCTGACGCATTTATTCATGTCGACATCGTTCCTCCTGACGCATTTATTCATGTCGACATCGTTCCTCCTGACGCATTTATTCATGTCGACATCGTTCCTCCTGACGCATTTATTCATGTCGACATCGTTCCTCCTGACGCATTTATTCATGTCGACATCGTTCCTCCTGACGCATTTATTCATGTCGACATCGTTCCTCCTGACGCATTTATTCATGTCGACATCGTTCCTCCTGACGCATTTATTCATGTCGACATCGTTCCTCCTGACGCATTTATTCATGTCGACATCGTTCCTCCTGACGCATTTATTCATGTCGACATCGTTCCTCCTGACGCATTTATTCATGTCGACATCGTTCCTCCTGACGCATTTATTCATGTCGACATCGTTCCTCCTGACGCATTTATTCATGTCGACATCGTTCCTCCTGACGCATTTATTCATGTCGACATCGTTCCTCCTGACGCATTTATTCATGTCGACATCGTTCCTCCTGACGCATTTATTCATGTCGACATCGTTCCTCCTGACGCATTTATTCATGTCGACATCGTTCCTCCTGACGCATTTATTCATGTCGACATCGTTCCTCCTGACGCATTTATTCATGTCGACATCGTTCCTCCTGACGCATTTATTCATGTCGACATCGTTCCTCCTGACGCATTTGAAAGTCTTCCCGAGTTTCTGGGGGGGGCCTCCCTGGTGTAGTGGTTAGCGCACTAGACCGCAGATCAATAGGTCCTGGGGGCCTCCCTGGTGTAGTGGTTAGCGCACTAGACCGCAGATCAATAGGTCCTGGGGGCCTCCCTGGTGTAGTGGTTAGCGCACTAGACCGCAGATCAATAGGTCCTGGGGGCCTCCCTGGTGTAGTGGTTAGCGCACTAGACCGCAGATCATTAGGTCCTGGGGGCCTCCCTGGTGTAGTGGTTAGCGCACTAGACCGCAGATCATTAGGTCCTGGGGGCCTCCCTGGTGTAGTGGTTAGCGCACTAGACCGCAGATCATTAGGTCCTGGGGGCCTCCGTGGTGTAGTGGTTAGCGCGCTAGACCGCAGATCAATAGGTCCTGGGGACCTCCCTGGTGTAGTGGTTAGCGCACTAGACCGCAGATCAATAGGTCCTGGGGGCCTCCCTGGTGTAGTGGTTAGCGCACTAGACCGCAGATCAATAGGTCCTGGGTTCGAATCCGGGCTCGGGCACCTAATCTGGGGCATGTTTCATTCCTTCATCCTTCATCGTCTCGGGAGGTTCCTTGGCCCAATTTAGCCTGTATGTGCACAAAAGTGGCCTAAAACACCAACATTCCATTCCCGCGTTTCTGTATTTTCTTGAGTGAGCTGCAAATAGTTCGTTCCAAGCTGTCAATCATTCATTGACGTCACTTGATTTTATCCAATCGCGTGGCGATAAAGGTCTTCCACGCGCGTTATATCCGTCAAACACGTCCGACAAACAAAGCAGCATGTCACTTTCTTTATGAGTTTCAGAGATGACTACTTCTCACTCTTACCTATCATCAGCTATGATTGTCAATTTCATACTCACGATTGGGGGCGGGGCTTAGGGTAGGAGTATGGATTGGTCTACTAGGTTAGCTCAGCGTGTGGAACAGTGTATTGCGACTGCCGCGGCGGCAACAATTTACGTAAACGCTGAACGACTTCCTACTTAATTTAAAGTTGCATATCGGGTTGACTCGCTATTTTTAAATGTCGATTTTGTGTATAAGAACACAAACCTAAGACCTTAAGGTTCATAACAAACTATAAACACCTACCATATCCAGCACCAATTACCTGCCAATGACCAAAACAATCTAAACACCTACCATATCCAGCACCAATTACCTGCCAATGACCAAAACAATCTAACTTCTTGAATTTTCCCTCCATAAAAGTGTGCCTGTTGTGAAACGTCAGAAACGTGTGTACGTATGTTGTTTACCGGTCCCACCGACAGGGGGTGCCCTAGCCCCAAACTATAGCGCCTTGTTCCCCTTGCCGGCGGCCGTTGACACTGTGTGGAATGTTTGAACCTCGAGTCAGCAGGTGCTCAAAAGCGGGGGGTGAATTAGGTCCAAATGACGGTTTCCCTGCATATTTTGATCGCTTGACACATCGAGCAACCTTTCACTTGCCACAAACACCCATTCAGACACTGAAGTATAACAAGTTTATGTTGATGCACCCGTTGCAACGGTCAGCTAGATATACAACTTTAAAGATATTTAAACAGCTTTGTGTAGTGCTAAGTCTCAAAATCCTCCAGATACACACTTCTAAAATCGTATAACAAACAGGAATGATGGTAGATATCGATTTGCATTTTGTGGGTTTATTTCGTTTCAAATATCTGAAACATAGAAACATAGGAAGCATCGAGAAGCTGTTATCTTTAGGTGCTAACTGCCATGCTGCACGGACGATGCCGGTCGCTGCTGTTGTTAAGCTCAATGATATCTGAAAAGAATGTAATTACATGTAGCACCATTTACATATAAACGGTAACACTCCGCTCCCTAGCGGAGCAAGAGAAAAATAGAGAGCGGCGAATGGTCATTTTAAAGCTGCTTGTCTAGCTTTTCCCTCCAAATCTAAGCCCAGGCGACATATATATCACAATTTGCAGAAAACTCGATTGTTTCATTGTATAAACTTCAGAAACCTGTTAAAGCAATATACTTACATGCGCCATCTTAGATTGTTTACATGTTAGAATCAAGACTAAAAGTATCTCAAAATTATGATGCATATATGTTTTAGATCTCTGAGAGTCTGTAAAACAACAATTTCAACATAAAACTGCGCGGTTTATTTTTATCGCGCGCGGACGTGATAGCGAGCCGCGGTCGACATCACACACAAAATAGCGAACTGCGAACAGGCGCGCAGGGATATAAAGCCGGCCACCAACTTTTGCTCCGTTGACCAAAATGCTTCTCTCCGGATAACCCACATGCTTTCAGGATTCAAATTCAAGACAGAATATACTTATTTAACATGGGGAAGAGGTTGGTAATACAAAAAATTACGGAATATATTGCTTTAAACATCACCGTTTCGGCTGTGATGTGGCAAACGTGTCTATCCCGGGACACCGCGGAACTCTGTCGCCGCACTACTACTTCTGACAAAGCATCGGGAACGGAAACCCTGATGAAGTTTACCAATAAATACAAAACCTGTGGTTAATTGATTGATCACGGGTAAGGCAAAGAGACTATTTGTCAGTCTGGCATGCGTGAAATATAGACAAAAGAAATGTTGGATGATTGAAGGACTGATTCTTATTTGTGTCCTTTTATGGACACATCCCAGCCTTTAGAGGTAGTTGGGTACCACGAAGTTAATATCGATCAACAATTATACAAAACATCTTAATCGCCACGCCAGCCTGAATCTAAATGTAACCGTGTCTCGATCGACAACGATAAAGCCATTGAGAAACGAGCGCCCTCTTTCGAAGAGTGAAGACACATTCCGTAGTGGACGATTTTCACCTGTAATGTTCCCTCATTCTCGTCTGCAGCGCAGGTTTCACAAGTCTACTGATCGTTATAGCGGTCTCCTGGTTTTGATGTCTTTCTTTATTCTTTTGTGTTTTGTGCACACTAAAGTCAAATTCATAAATGCCGGGGAGTGACATTTCGACCCATATTTTCCGGGAATTTGCCGCTATCGCTGTGAAAATCACTGAAGTGAATAAGCGACACTTTTTTTCGATGAGCTGATTGTTCAGAGGATCCGGTGTCCCGTGCGGAAATGCCGCCCCCATGCGGAAATGCATCTATCATAATGGCACTGTACGAACACATGGAGCCGAGAGAGTTTCTATATCATGTACTGTATATAGAGGGGGGCATCTCCGCATGGGGGAGGGGGGGGGGGGGCATTTCCGCATGTGACGCCGGATTGCGCCGCCGCCTTGTTGTGGCGCTCTTGATCTCCTTTCCTCTGAGAAACGATCCCTCTTGGATATGAATTAATACTAACTAGATATCTCACCTGTTGAATGGTTTAACCGATCATTGCGGACTCGATGTCCACCCAGAAGGTGAGGTAGTCCTGCACAACAGTGGCACTTGACATAAAGAAAACATCGTGTTAGTCGTTTAGCACATAGATGATGTACAAGGGGCACATAAATATGAGGGGTGGGAATACCTTTTCCGATCTCCGCGATTGGCATCCAGGAATTCTTGGGAGATTCGCGATTAGCAGTTGGTAGTTTTGGGGGATCGTTATCCGTACAATTCCTGGTTCAATGCGAAGACCCTCTCCCCATTTACCGCGATTCGTTATATATAGTCTATAGCAGTCTGTGAATTCCTCGATATTCGCGATATTTTAAGTAGTTTCTTTCCGGCCCGGTTTTAAACAGTCCTCATCTTGGAGATTCGATATTGCTCTCCCTAATTCTTGGGATTGCGATTCAGAGGGGGTACCCCCCCCCCCCATATATAACAATCGAACCAGTGATTGCGTAGGTGCGCGTGACTGCGTATACTGAGCAAAAACAGGTGAAAATAATATGTAGATCGCTTATAATCTTACAAAATAGACATCAAGGTAGCTGTCACACATCAAGGCATCTGTCTGGGAAATTCAAATGTGTAAGTTAATGTCGTTTTCCGAGGTCATTAACTTATGTAAAATCCATGTCTTTATGACTCAAACACACTACATTATAGAAAAATAATGAGTGAGAGAAAAATAGAGTGAAGTCACCAGTGGATTTTACGAATAAAATCACGAACTTGCTTTCGATCACTGATACCTGCACAATCGTTAGTCTACCTTTTGGTGCAGGTGGAACTATAGTGCATTCACTGAGTGCACTCACTGACCTGAGCTCTGTCGGTCCCAGATAGGCTTATGCAGTCATATATATAGGCGCAAATGCCGCGAAGCAAATCTTACTACTCAAACCTAAGCGAAAGCTGCAAATCCATCGTCTTTCGCCAACGCAGGGATGCCAACAACGTATAACGCTAGTGCTCTCACAGATACCTCTATCGTTTGTGGCCGTCAGTTTTAGCAATACTAGTGGGTATGGCATTCCTTTCGACGCGTGACTCCCGCGACCTACACCAGCACTAACGTACTCCAACATAGTTATTTTGCCACATAACGCATTTTTTTTGGTCTTCAAAAGAGGTAATATATGTTATATAAAAAACACATGATTTGACACTGTGTTACAATGACAAAGGGGGTGGGGGCGGGGAAGAGAAAAGAATATTTGTCGGTATATTGCAGAAAGAATATCCAACAAATTAGATAAAAGGTATTAGGCCTACAGACCGATTTTGATTTTGAAATCAAGAAAATGCTATCTGTGATCCAGATTTACTTATCCGGGGGGAAGGGGAGGGGGACGCCGGGGGCGCGGGGGGGGGGGGTGTATAGTTATGATATTGCACTCGGTTCTGCTTTTATCTGTTATACACGCTTGTTTATTTACTGGGGATGCAGGGTTTGTGGACAATAAAAATAAAAATTATTATTTTTATTATCATGTTCATTATAATAAAAATTATTATTATCTTTATAATAATAAAGGTTATTATTATCTTTATTAGAATAAAAGTTATTATTATTACAATCATTGTAATTGTTTTAATATTAAAAAATTAACGATAGTAATTCGTATACCAATAATTACACATAATAACATTAATAATAATAATAATAATATTATTATTATTATTATTCAGGGTGCTCACACGAAGCGGACTTGGGTGAGGTCGGTTTCGGTGGGGGCCTGCCAGTGAAAGGTGAAGGGACTCGTCTTGGAGGTCTTGTCGGCGTGGGTCACTCCGTTGTTCTCGGCCAGGTCATCGGGACACGGACGCACCTTGGATCTGGATCGAAAGCAAGGGGAAAAGAGATGTTCAGGGTGGTGTAGGCTGTTTCAATACATATGTTCCTTAGTATATGTACGAAATGAATCGTTCGGTCCGGTTTAGATAATACAACAACAACCACAGCTTGGTGTTACATCCGGGCTCCTTTTATTATAATTGCTTGGAATACACTAGGCGTATAAAATTGAGGAGGTCAATATGAAATATTGAGACATCCTTTCCATCAAATAAAACGGCAGCTGCTTATGACCGTACGAAACGGCATAGAACTTAAAAGTTCATGTGTGAAACATCAAGGACATTTAAGTCACTTCGCGACAAAATCATGCAGGTGTGTAGGCGTTCTGGTGACCCTGCCGGACTTCCTGAGGGCACACGGGCTTGGGTTTGTGTGACCGGATTCCTGCCCGGTTGGTGTAGCTTTCCCGACCTCTCCGTTCTCTGCATCTGATCTCGGAAGAGACACACCTGTTAGTTGGGGACTCGTTTCTTGGGTCTGTCGAAGGTGAACCCTATTTCTTCGGAAGGTGCCGCTTGGTGTTTCCACCTCATAGGATCTTTCGTCCAATCTCTTGCTGACCACGGCCTTGTCCCACTCCTTGCGTCCCAATCTGAAAGGTTGCATCCGCACAACATCTCCTTCCTCCAAGACCGGCAGGTCTTTCGCCGTTTTGTCATATTCCTTCGCCTGGTACTTTTTCTGTTCAATTAACTTTTCCCTATCCCTGTTAAGGGCGTCTTCGCCCCTTGGCGCCAAGAGTTTGCTCGTCATTGGCAGCAACGTTCTTGTGCGTCTGTTCAAGAACCTTTGTGCAGGACTGGTCCCAACGCCTTGGGTCGGCGTGTTGCGTATCTCCAGCAGGGCCATATAAGGGTCGGTCCTCGATGATTTACATTTCTTTAGCATGTATTTTGCTGCTTTCACAGCAGATTCCGCCTTGCCGTTGGCACTTTGATGTCCAGGGGCACTCGTTTGGTGATTAAAGTCCCATTTCTCAACAAAGTCCTGAAATTCTGCAGAGGAGTACTGAGGCCCATTGTCGGTAACGACGAGAGACGGAATGCCACATCGCGCAAAGTGCGCCTTAAGCTTCTTGATGACATTCTTGGTGGTCGTTGTATACAGTCTGTCAATCTCCCAGAAGTTGCTCATGTGATCCACTATAACTTGGTAGTCTCTCCCTTCCCACGAGATGTCAATGCCAACTTGCTCCCACTGCCTTGCTGGCGTATCATGGGGCATGAGAGTCTCCTTTTGTTGTGCCTTTTCGTATGTCCTACACGCCTCACAAGTTTCCACAACCTGTTTTATGTCCGCTGACATACAGGGCCAATAGACACATTCTCTGGCGCGCCGCAGGGTGCTCTCAATACCTAGATGGGATCGGTGGAGGGCCTCCTTGACGCTCTTCCTCATTCCTTCGGGGACAACGACGCGTTCACCTCGGAATACGAGCCCGTCGTGGACAGTGTATTCATCTCGCGTACTGAAGTACGCATGCACTTGGCTCGGTAGATCTTCCTTGGTCTCCGGCCAGCCATGTTGTATCACGCTTTTTAGAGTCTGCATGGAATCATCATTCATCGTAGCTAACTGGAGTTCTTTAAGGCGGCCCAAACTGATTGGTAGATGTTGGACAGCATTTACAGCGGTGAACGATTCTGTGTTTCCCTCGTAAGGCAGGGAAGCACGTGACAACATATCCGAAATGAGCATCTTGCTCCCTTGTTGGTATTTCACGTCACAGTCGTACTGCAGAAGCCGCATTAACATGCCCTGGAGACGTTTGGGTGCCTTGTGCAGAGGCTTCTGCACTATCATCTCCAGCGGTTTGTGGTCGCTCAGTACGATCGTCTTCCGCCCGTACGTATATTGGTGAAACCGTTCAAGCGCGAATACTATCGCAAGGCACTCCTTTTCAATCTGTGCGTATCTGGTTTCAGTGTCAGTTAGTGCTCGACTAGCGTATGCAAGGGGCTTGTTTCTCTGTAAGAGTGCGGCGCCCAGACCTGTCTCACTGGCATCACACTCTATTACAAATTCCTCACGCGGATCGTAGTATGCGAGAATTGGGCTCTCAGTCGCAAGCTTTTTGACTTGTTCAAACGCTCGATCCTGCAGGTCCGTCCAATGCCAAGAAACGTCAGGCCTGGTCAACCTCCGGATCGGCTCCATGACGTCGGATAACCCGGGAAGGAACTTCGCTAGATAGCCCACTGTCCCTTGTAGCCGCTGGACACTTTTGACATCGGTGGGTTTCTTCAGCTGGAGAATTGCTTCCACTTTCTTTTCATCTGGCTTCAACCCGTCTGCAGTGACGCGATGTCCCATGAACTCAACTTCTCCAGTCGTAAACTGGGACTTCTCCCCGTTCAATTTGAGACCCTTTTCTTCGCATCTCTCGAGAAAGAACTTCATGTTCCGGTCATGGTTCTCATCATCACATCCGAAAACTAATATATCGTCTGCGATGCACGCCACTCCTGTCAAACCTTCAATCGCCTGGTGAAGCTTCCGCTGGAATATTTCCGAACTGACACACGTTCCAAATGGGAGACGTAACCACCTGAACCTCCCAAATGGTGTGATACTTGTTGTGAGGATACTGCTTTCATAGTCGAGCTCACATTGCCAGTACCCAGATCGCAGGTCTAGCTTTGAAATTACGCGGGCCTTCGCAAGTTCAGGCAACACGTCATCCATTGTAGGCAGTGGGTATCTCTCCCGTTGAAGAACCTTGTTGAGCGGTCGCGGGTCTATGCATACTCGAAGCGATCCGTTCTTCTTCTGTTGCACCGAGATCTGGCTGCACCAATCAGTCGGGTCCTCAATAGGACACAATACACCCATTCTGACCATTCGGTCTAGTTCTGCCTTGAGTTTCGTCTTCGTAGATATTGGTACCCGCCTTGGGGGACACTGCACTGGTTTCGCACCCTCTGCAACACGTAGGTGAACCTGTCCTGGCAGTGTGCCGAGGACGTCATCATCAAAAACCTTCGAGAACGCGTTGAGCAGTCCTCTCGGAGAGCTTTGGCTATTCATACCGCTGATTTGCTCAAAATTGTCATAATTCACTGTTATAAGGTTCATAGCCTCTGCTGCTTTCCTACCTAACAGCGGCATGAAATCGTCTTCCACGATCTGGAATTCTAGGGAGTACTTCTTTTTGTTCTTTGGATTCTTTACTGAGACTCGGGTCTTCCCTGAGACAGACCGCGTGGTTTTGTTCCACATCTGTAGCGTGACGTCAGAGGGTTCCAAGCTGGTTCTGTCAACGTACTTTGCAGGAAGCACATTAACTGTGGCGCCGTCATCTATCTGAAACTTCACGGAGTTTCCATGTAGCAGCATGTGAGCATACAGCGGACCTTTAGCACGCTTGTCGTTTTGCACTGTGGAGACCTGCTGTACGGACAGTACATATTCCTCACTGCTCGAGTCAGAGTTTGATGGATCACCATCAACCCCATGTATCAGCTTACGTCCAGCCTGGAAGCAGCAGACAGCGAAATGGTTTCTCTTTTTGCACTTGGCACACGATTTACCCCAGGCCGGGCAAAACTCTTTTTTTCGTGTGTGGCTGAGACCACAGAACTTGCACTGTATGGTCGGCGCTTCACGAGGGTAACGGTAGTGTTCTTGCTTCCTTGGGAAGTGACCTTGGTTGGCTCTGTCACCTGACTTTGGCTTCGCTGTGTGAGTAACCTTGTGTACCGCTTCTGTTCCTGTATCACCCATTGTCAACACCTGAGTCGATGCAGCTTCAGCTGATCGGCAAATATCCACAGCATTTTTGAATGTCAAGCGCCTCCTTTGTAACAGCAATTTCCTTGTTGTCGCATCTCTTATGCCTGTCACGATACGGTCTCTCATCAGTGAATCGCTCAGGCAATCACAAAAATTGCATGATTTGGACATATGTTGCAGCGCAGAAAGATAAGCGTCAAAAGACTCATCTGGTTTTTGCTCTCGTTTGTTAAAAACGTATCTTTCATATGTCTCGTTCACTTCCCCTTGTATAACTGTGTCCAGTTTTTGAATGATCAGCTGCACATCATCTTTGTCTTCAGTGGCAGTGAAAGTCAGTGCGTTGTAGAGCTTTAGCCCAACAGGACCCATGGCATTGAGGAATACTGCCAGTTTGTATGACTTTTCATGCTTGTCCAGTTCTGTTATTATACCGTAGTTGTGATACAACTGCTTGAACATACTCCATTCCTCTTTCGCATCCTCTTTTAGTTTCAATTGCGGTGGAGGGTTACCGTGCAGTGGTTTTGCAGCCATGTTCAGTTGCGGAGTTTTGGCGAGCAGTGTAGTTCTTTGTTCTGGCCTTAGCGTGGCTTGAGCGCGACTTGCTCTCGGCACTTGTTCTCAGAGTTCATATGTGTTCACCACATTATACATTAACCAGAAACAGTTCATACCTTGACCTCCATCATCCATCCCACCGCTGTCACCATGTTTCAATACATATGTTCCTTAGTATATGTACGAAATGAATCGTTCGGTCCAGTTTAGATAATACAACAACAGCTTGGTATTACATCCGGGCTCCTTTTATTATAATTGCTTGGAATACACTAGGCGTATAAAATTGAGGAGGTCAATATGAAATATTGAGACATAGGCGGTGGAAAAATGGTCTTCCGTGTGCGCTATGTCGGACAAACAAGTCGGACAAACAAAGCAGCATGGCATTTTGTGGTTCGGGCCCTGCTGCGGCCATGTCTGTGTGGTCGCAAAATACAGATCCCATGTCCTTCTTCGCAAAGAGTAGGGGGTTACCCCCGGAGACATGGCGCCCTTCCTTCCCCCATTGACGCGATATGACCAAAAGTGGTTAAAGCGTCCTGAATATACAGCCAACCATTAATGCACGCCAGCGGCGATAGAGCTTCTCACCCTGCAGGAAGCGCGTCGTTCTCGAAGATACCGAGGGGAATGGAGTCTCCGACAGTCCTGGCCTGGATGAAGAACCCCATGAAGGGAACTGTGCCCGACAGCGTGACTGAAACACAAGACCAATGCAATATAACGGCGTCGCAGCAATACTGATTTTGTGTCACTAAAAGTCATTGTCTGGGTTCCCTAAAACTTGTCAATAAACAAGTGGAATTTACACACATCTGGGCGTAGTAAACGGGTCGTTCTTCCATTCAAGGGCGAACCATTGTTTCAGCATAGCTCACGTATTACTCACGCCTAATGTTTATTACAACAAAATTTCGTGGGCTCTAACATGGAAGATGGACCAGTAAAGGTAACTCCTGCTTACTTTTTTGGCCGTATTTTTACCATTACATATATTTTCGTTTTGGGTTTGATGTTCTATGTTCATACAACATGACAACATGACATGACAGCTTCGTTTATAGAAATCAAATTCATACACCAGAAAATAAATGTAACAAAGTACTATAACATCTGTGAACTGCGCCGCTTTATGTTTTATTTTGGAATACTATGATAATGTTTGTTAATTTGGCGAGAAATATATGGGTGAAAATAACGTTAGAGGTACTCACGCGACATTGACGTGATTGTATTTCATTCGTATACAATTTGGCCCAAATTATTTGGACAAAATAGGTCCCCATATCGATATGAGTTTATTCGATCTGGTAAGGTCACACCGAATAGCACATAATCTCTGGTCATACCAACTAAATCGTGGAAAGTTCGACTTTTATCAGACTTTTATTTTACCAGAATTTATTGTATGCTACGTCATGAATTTAGGACATTGCTGCCGTATTTGACCCTTGACATAAAAGTAGATTTGATATTGAATATATCGGGAAAATGAATTAACTGTTCGATAGCGCCATTGATCTCCCGCCAGAGGGCGTTCCGCTTAAGCTATATTCCCTCCACCCCACGTCAAATTTAACCATCAGAATTATCAAAAATTGCTCAAAAATTGAACATGACTCTAATGGAAGTTATGTTCGCAGTTTGGTAACAAATACACTACTGTTTAACATTTACTGTGTTACTGGTACCTTACCGGACGAATTAATCCGATTTTGATTAATTACAAGCCATGTTACTTTGTTTTAGAGTTCGAGCCAGGTCAAAGGCGTGAAGCGCCTTGAACTTTGACCCCATGTTATTTTGAACAAAAACAAATCGCCTGACTACTACATTTTCATCGTGCAACAACGGGATGTCTATACTTTTCAAAACTTCGGCATCGAACATACACAATTCAGCCTAAACAACCCTCTAAAACGTTCATGATCCCAGCACCGTTGAGGTCAACCGTGTGGTTGGCGGTTAGGTAAAGCAGAGCTGATTTGAGAAACGAGCTCAATCTGCTGGCAGGATGTTAACTAGAGACACCAATGGAGGCAAGGGGTATTTGCGTTTCTCGGGATTGGGCTTTTTATTTTACCGTGAACTGGGTATGAGGAGAATCATTATTGGTGAACTGGGAATGGGGTATTTAGCCGACCGCCATGATCAAGGATTTTCATTGATCGTCAACTGGGAATTATAATATTAAATAACCGTGAAGCTTCCATTGTATGCGGAGAGTTCTGCCTTTAATTCATCGTGACCTGGGAATAAAAAAATTATTCTTCGTGATCTGGGAACACGACCCCCCCCCCCCCTTGCCCCCCCCCCCTTCCACTAAGGCTTTAAACCGAAAATGTTCAAATTTTCAACATTGAATCAATGTCGTCATGCCATCTGGGTCATGAAACAGCTGCATTCTGGTTTATCAACTGTCTAACCGCTCATATATTACAGAAACCTACCCTGATGGTTATAATTCCGATATGCGCATTTAATTCAGTGGTTAGTTGTGCATCCAGCATTAGCCGATTTTTTGTGTGAAGCGAGTGAAAGTAAACCACCACCGGAAGGTACGCAGCACAGGCTGTTGATGCTATAGCATAGAAGTGCAGCATAAGTATCCCTGTCTCGTAGGGTCTCGATCAGATTCCGTAGTGACTGTACGTACATCCCTATACATGGATTAGATTAGGCAGCTCGCCCACGCACCGTATTTGGTAATAAAAATAAAAGATTGGTATTACCGAAACAGTGTTCTGATAGAGCTTACAGTGCGACGACATAGTTATAAGACCGGCCGGTCCAGTGTGTCGGCATTAACACTCGACCGGCCAGTAAAATACTCGACTCGGTCCGCCGGTAGAGGGTTAGTGTCGCACACGGTCTAATTATCCAGAACGCCATGCCGTATAGCCATTCTCCGTTTCTTGATACATACCTGGAAATATTGAAAGGTCTGACCTACATGACTTCTTTACCGTCTTAACTGACTTTTTGTCATTATTGATAGTAGATTTTGCCAAAGTCGTGCAACTTTCTCAGCTGCATGATATGTGGATGGGCCCTAGTTTGACACAGTTCTTGCTACTTGGATGAGTGACATTTTGGTACCTCCTTATAATTTTTTGTGTCTCGTTACCGCCCCCAGAGGGGCCACTTCTTACACCCAATTACTTACCATCTACATGGTCGAGGTGAGCGTAGATGTTCAGGCTGTAGGGTGACTGGGTAGTCTGCGCAGACACGTAATGCCCACTGGGGAACATACTACCGCATGCCGCGGTGGGCGCACCATTAGGGTAGGCTACGGCAAGCCCGGCCAGACCGCACAGCAACAACGCGGAGAAACTCATCCTCGGTGCTAACTCACACGTTTAAACCTATTCTGAACAACGCGCGGTTTAAAACACCGTTGTTTAATAAGGGAGGGGCGGGCGGGCAAGTACGAGAAAAACCCGCGGGATGCATGGCACATGGCATGTTTTTATCTCAATACTATAATGGGTGCATCGTCAGTTTTATAATTGGTTCATCTCTGAGTCGGCTTTTCAACCCATTTTTTCCCGGTTAGCTTACCCTAAGTAGCACCTTAAGTTCACATCAAATTTGTTTTTCAGACCTCTAGACCCACTTTCTTTTTGTTACATTAACACGACTTATAATTGCACCATTCGCCTTATCCCCAAATTGTTTTTATAATTAAAAAAAAAGTTCTAGTAATTATCTGCCTCAACAGCTGCCGGGCAGGATAAGAGCCAGTACATAAATATAGAGTGGTGATAACATATATGCACTCGTCGGTACACACGTTGTTGTCCTTATCTCTAAGTAATCCAGATCGACTGTCGCCCAGAAAGCGCTATAACCCATCTCCTCGGTCATATTTCCTAAGGGAAGGAGCCATCTGAGAGTTGCGTGATCGAACTTCTATTACCATCTATATATCTATAATGATTTTTATCTTTTATTTCAAATTGCTTCATAGTGTTATAAAGATATAATATTTGTTTCTAACATACATTATATAATTAACTACCCTTACCAAAGTTAAAACAATATAAATTGAATGAGAAACATATATTGAAGCATATGATGTGAAGTTATGTGGGATAGAATTAACCCGTCGAGCCGTAGTGGAGTCCCTCTCGTGTTGTCCCGATTGGTTACATTTACTCTGGTTTGTTGTACTTAGGGGTTTACATCCACTCCGGATATGATTTACAGAGGTGATCATTTCACGAAAGAGATCAATTTCCAGAGGGGGTCATGTCACGAAAGAGATCAATTTCCAGAGGGGGTCATGTCACGAAAGAGATCAATTTACAGAGGGGATCATTTCACGAAAGTGATCAAATTGCAGTGGTGATCATTTCACGGAGTTGATCGATTTTCTCTCATCGACTTACAGAGGTGATCATTTTACAGAGGTTTTGATCATCGATTTACGACGTTTATTGGTTTGCGAAGAAGTATGGTCATGACTATCGCTGAATCGGTAGACTACCGCGTTAAAGTTTCCCTGCAACAGACGACAGTTTTTTTTCCCGCAATAAAAAGGTATTTAAAAAAATCTTCAAGCGGGAAAAATAACCTCGGGTCGTGAAATTATTCGTTGGTAGTGGTCTGGAAGGGGTAAATGGCGACACGCGACACAGGCATATTTGAAAAGTCGACATTCGACATTGACCCCCAAATTTCGACTGAGAAAAAGCGGCATCGACACAGATTTTTGAAAAAATCGACACTGAACTTTGCCAAGAAGCGACACGGAACGTCGTGAAAATCGACATTGGACACTGAGAGTTTTGAAAAATCGACACCGGACACTAGACCCCCCCCCCCGCCCTCCCCTTCCAGACCTCTGTTAGTGATCTCACTTAACTTCTGACACTGAAAACAAAAATCAGAAATAACTCACCGTCGAAGTGGTCAGCGTGTAAGCTGACGGTTAGGCTGTAGGGGGACTGGGTAGTCTGCGCAGCCACGTAATGCCCAGCGGGGAACATATTACCGCATGCCGCGATGGGCGCACCATCAGGGTAGGCTACGGCAAGCCCGGCCAGACCGCACAGCAACAACACGGAGAAACTCATCCTCGGGGTAAAAGCAAGCGACTAAAACGAAAGAGAAGACCGATAAAACGGAGTCGTTTTGTTTTCGACAACGTGCGTTCCCTCGTTTTATGTCGGAGTTGGGCAGTTAAATACAAAAATGTAGCGAATGTCTTCTATATATTGATATCAAACAGGCGAAAGATATCCATGGCTGGGCCGAGAGCGATCGTTTATCTCGTCTGCATACGTCTCTTTATCAGATAAAGGCTAGTTGTTTTGCAACCGAGCTTAAACGGAAAATCTGTCCACAGATCTGGTTGCTTTCTGGCTTCATAAACGTCTTTTCAAAATACGCAGATTTCAAGTTAGCGAGCATATGTGCGCTCCAGGTTTGAGGTAATCCCAGACCTCTCGTAATAGGCTGATTTTGGTGCCTGGAGCAAAATCAAGAGTTCAGGCATATTTGAAAAATCGACATTCGGCATTGACCCCCAGATTCCGACGCTGAGGATCTGAAAAAGCGACATCGACACAGATTAAAAAACTAAAAAACTTCCAGGCCCCTGTAACGTCAAACCTTGAGCGCACATGCGTAGCCGAAAGCTAAATGTAAAGTGCAATTTGTATCGTGTTTTTCATTCAAATCCGTTACCTTTTAATATGATGAAGTGACGGAGTGGGTGCCAATGTAGCCACCGGATGGAACCAATGTCAGATCTGGTCGTACATCGAGCCTAAAATACAGAAGAGAACGTAATTATTAATGCAGTGTCGTAATAAACAAGGCGAAGATCGTAACTTTAGTAACACCCATACAACGTGACTCCAAGGTGGAATATCTTATGCTTGAAACACGAACAGGGCATACTAAGCAACCTCTTTTTATCATAGTTCAAACAAAATAGATTTTATCTAAAAGTATATATAGTTAGAGACAAAATGAAAGTGGTTTGAGCAATTTATACTGATCAATTTAGTTTTAGAAACAAAATGCTAGGCATTCGGACAGACGCATAGGCATCCCGACGAATATGTCAAGGCCACATGTGAATGCTATTTCTCCGCCATGTATCTCCACCCCCACCACCTACCCCTCCCCCTCCCCTCCTCGCCTTATCATAGGGGGTACATAGGGTACATGGGGCGGGACTGCAGGGTCTACTCGAAGCGAGAGAAAACAAATGTGAAAAAAGACGTGCGAGTCCAGCAGCTGCTTAGATTACGGTGTACCAACAGTTTTTAATAAATGCGACATAGGGTGTTAGAAATTAAGGCCACTACCTTTATAGTTTGTTGATATTCTATCTGACCACTTGATTTATCAGCTAAAATGAGTCGTGACTGCAAGTAACAGCGATAACTAAAAGCCATAGAGGGTGTTGGAAAACCATTACATTCACAGTTTGCACCGACGCCCGTCTCTTCGTTCCCATTTCATGGTAAAGGCTTCATTGTGTGTGGTGTTATATTGATGTTTCATACCAAATATGAGTTAACCCGGAGCTGAGAGCCTACAGGGATAATGATCAGAATCACATGCGACACCTTCCCGCGTATTGCTGTTAGAATAGAAGACCTATTTGTGGGTATTTTATATCCCTTTTGGTGTGATTGAGATTTGTTATGGCGAAAATCGCCATCATGTCGGTCAGTTCTGTTTGTGTGTCTGTGTGTCTCTCTGTCTGTCTGCCGACACGATAACTGTCGAACACTTGCAGCTATCGTTGTTAAACTTCGCCAACAGATGCCAGAAGTCTAATCTCAGGTCAAGTTCGTTGCCGCGTGAAATCGGTCGGACGTCGACGTCACGGTGACGTCATACGTCCAAAACACATTTCCCGATCTAACTCGCTTAATATTACAGCTAGAAACACGAAATTAATGTCTATATACTTAGCTCCTGAATATCATTCGCGAAAGTGCTATCAAATTTTACGTAGGAGCAATCGTTTTCACGCTACAGGCTTTGAAAATTTAAAAGTTTTCCACACCATTTTTTTTTTAATCTCAAAGCGATTGTCACGAGACTTTGCAGGGACATTAATGGTACCACTCAGGTACCGTATGTCAAAAATTATAGTGATCCCATCAATAGTGTCGGTTTCCCAGGCGACGAAAATCCCCATTATGAGCCAATGGACGTTTTGTCCCCCGATTTTGACAATTTGCCATACAGGTATCTCCACGCCGCTTGGCAGGGACATTCGGTCCGCCACCTAGATGGACTATGCCAAAAATGACGGCGATCGAACTCGTAGTATTCGTTTCCAAGGCAACGGAAAATCCCATGATGAAAGATACAAATTTTACTTTTTTCCATGTTCGGTGCAGTTAAAATGCACATAGCCTCACGCTACTTGGTACAGGCTACCTAGGGGTCGGCCCTTTCAATTATGTGCAAGATGAATGCAATCGGATGGTTACTTTTTGTTTCCATAGCAACGCAAAAGTGGCCCAATGGTAAAAGATAGGACATTTTTGAAATTTACCATGAGCCAAAAACATAGAAACCGATAAGCCACGCAACTCATCTTTGACACAAACATTACTTAAGGTTGTATCTTAAAATTGATTACATTTCAGCAACCTGGGTCAAGGGTCAAGGTCGTGTCCTTGACTATTGTAAATGTCGAGTGCCCGGTTGTAGCTGGAAAACTGGAAGACATCTGAGCACCAAACTTGCCCTGGTGGATAGGGGTGACGTAGCTTATGCCAAATCCAATCTCAGCTTGAACCCGGAGTGCGCAACGTAACGGTGCCAGAGCGCCTGGAAGTTGGAGGTTCGAACCCGACTTTTTCAATTTTTAAGCTATCGCCCTCCAATATTTAATACAGACTGGAGCATAAATTAAGACCTTATGTTTAAAATTGTACTAAAATCGAACCGTGTTAACACTTTTGCGTAAATCGACGAAAATATCGTTGCAATAGTACACTATACGGCGTTCCCGTTCTCCTAACGCGACACCCGCCCCCCCCCCCCCCCACCTTCCGCCGTCCCCACCCCGGCCTTCTCTATGCCCGCCAATAGACACACGCATTCCAGCTTTGATGCGCTTCACTGGCGCACACTCCTGCCCTTATCCACACCCACCCCCTACCTTACACCTCTACCCTGTGTATTGCTGGCCGGTCCGCTGCCGTTCTGCTGCTTGCTGGATATTGCTCTTACCGTGAACGGAGAGCCGACTCCCCCCCCCCACCCCCCCCCCGCGGGCCCCAACTGAGGTCGAGGTGACAGCGATTGCATCAGCATGGAAAGCTACGAAACGCTGTAATTACCTTAATAATCGGCCCAGAAGATCCCGGTTTGATTTATAATGTGCAGCGGGACGACCCCCATGCATCAGTCATGCGTCATGCGTCATCAGACGTCCATTTTAGCCATAAACTCTCAGCCGCCAGGGTGATGTGCCTTGTTTGACTTTGACAATGACGCCTGTTAGAACTCAACACGTCATAGTGACCAAACGCCAGACCTTGGTAGAATGACATCAGCAGTTTTAAGTTTGACTTCAACCATCCCGGTTATCGCTCACACAACCCTGCGTAACGCTTCTGAAGGAGACTGGGCGGGGCCACTTGGGGCTAAAAAAAAGCGAATGATTGACAATTAGTGGCCGAAATTCACGAATTAAGGCTCAGGAAAATAACGAAATGTAAGGTGTCTTGGAGCAGAAGGTTCCAAGGGATGGAATGAAGAGTTACGGCCTCATATATATGCATTGTCCCCGTCAATAGACAGGGCGATCGAGACACAGTGTGGAACTGTACGTTTGCTCTTAGATGGCGCAGGCCCGTATGGTCTGACACTTTCGTCACTGACGTTTTCCTAACAGACGCCAATTTTTGCTACTACTATGCTACTAATCAGACGGCTATTAGGTTATTCATCTATTGGGACATTAGCTATTCTTTTGGATCTTAATAGATGTTTGTGCTGGGATTTGCGATCGATAAAAAGGTCAACAGAACGGAATTTCTGGACTGATTTCGGATTCTCAGGAAGACGTTGGGATCCGTTAGCTTTTACGGATGGCACTAATTTGTTCAGCGATTTATTTTGGCCCACGAATGATTGAATATCAGGAAAAATTTCCTTACTTTGAGGTGAATTCTATATTCAGCGGGCTATAGTGATTTCGTGTTCTCTGTCTTGCTTTGTGCATGATGGTATATAAAGTCTGCAGAACGAGAGCAACATACAGTCAGCAGTAGAATAGCCATGAAAGAAATGCGAACGAACTGAACTGAGAACTGTAAACATTCTTACGATCACAGTGGAGAGCAATTTCATTTCAAAATAACACGGGGTCAAAGTTCAAATTAAGCGTTTCATCCAGGCCCCAAAATACATGAAATATAGTAGTTTGACCTGCAAGAAATCGGTATATGATATTATAGCGAGCTCTAGCGAGCTATTATAGTAACGTATACAAAGAAAAGAAGAAAGAAGAAGAAGAAGAAAGAAGAAAGAAGAAAGAAGAAGAAGAAGAAAAAAATATATATATATATATGTTTGGCTTGCCATACATTGCCATACTATACGATTAAAAAAACGCCAACCGCGCGTCATGGCGGCTAGTAGAGGCGATAATAGGAGCCATTTCAGAAAGTTCCAGAATATATAACAGAATATACGCCTACAATTATTATTTTATTGCTTTATTTGTCCGAATAAGGTAGAATAATGATTATAAAAACTATAAAACATTGATTACATTTTTATTCACAATTTCTCCCGGCTACTGGCGGAACGCCGTCTGATGCTAACACCCGGAAATTGCGAATCTGGCAAAAGCGTTCGAATCTCAACTCTTTTTTTGCTGTTTGGCATAGATCTAAGTCATAAGAAATTTAGACAAAATGTGTATTATTTTTGAAAGTCATCTGTTTATTTCAACCGATTGCTATGACAGTTTTAATGAATATTTCAGCCCCTGGTTGTCAATTTTTTAAGTCAGGCAAGTGACCAAGTCGAGTGTCGTCTTCACGTCTGTCAAACTGTCAACCCTGGTCAAATTAGACAAATAACTTAAGCTTACTTAGTCGTTGATTTGTTGACGTCTACTTGTCAGTACGTTTTGTTGAGATTGAAGTTGGTATTTTGATATAAAACCATCTAACTTAATTGACAGCTTTGGCTAATTTTGATCTTGAACTAAAGTCTGCATGTTTACCTGTTTTAGCCATAGATTAGGCCTAGCCTGAATGTTCAGACGGTACAGTCTTGACACTTGTTCTTGTGACTGTAACAGTAAGCATCAGACTGTCAAACTGTAACGTCTGAACATTCAGGCTAGCCATAGATATCATATGGATATGGTCAGGGAGACAGGAATGAAATCAATCTGGACTGGTTGAAAGAACAAGCATAGCTGTGGTCAACACCAGTGACAGTGTCAGTGACCCTGACAGAAGTAGGCCTATTGCTATTTGGAATGCAGGTTTTACTTTGATGATTTGGAATCATGTTTAGACCGAGTTATTTTGGGCCCATGGGGCCTTTGGCTTTAAACTACTGTCTGTCACTGTAAAACTAAAAAGTAGGTAGGGTAAACACTAAATTTTCCATATGACATCAAATTTCAGCTGCAGTTTTTGCCGTTTTAAATATAACAATTTAATTCTGGTCTCTATTATGATTCCAAACCTATATTTTAGATGCCTCCACCCATGAAATATATATAGCTCTAATTTGAGTTTATTTGAGACAAATTAAATAGGATTTTAAACAAAAACTGTAAATATTTTATTACCGGTATATATTTTTCATAGATCTATACAATTTCCTAACATTTGACACCTTTTGCCTAATTCTGACACATATCTCTAGGACATCAAAATTTCAGCTGCAGTTTTTGCCTTTTTAAATATAACAATTTAATTCTGGTTTCTAGATTCCAAACCTATATTTAAAATGCCTCCACCCCTGAAATATATAATGTGAAGAGTTTAATTGAGAAAAATTAAAACAGGAGTTTAAACCAAAACTGTAAATATTTTAAGAATATTTTATTATATATTGTTCACATGACTTACTATTTCCTATTTTTGACACATTTTGCCTACTTTTGACACCCCAGGATAATTCAGATTTATTCACAACCATATCACTCATCTATGATTTGAAAAAATAGCTGTTTTTCAGTGCTATTTTTGTTAATTTTCAAATGATTTTAATCTATATAACTTATTTAAATTAATGCCATTATTACGATTTTTAATCAAATACAGAATGTATATATTTTATTCCTCTTAAAGTAGCATTTTAAGTTTAAAATTGTCCCAATACAATAATTTTCAATGTCAAATGTCAAAAACTGGTTTCCCTGCCAGACAAATATTGATCTAGATTACCATCACAAAACAATATACGACATACAAATATTTTCATATCCAGTCTATTTGGGCATGAAAATTAAACATATCACTGGCTATTTTATGACAAAAATAGCTAGGATATCAACAGTTTAACAAATACTGAATGAAATCCCTTTTCCCGAAACTAAACAGCCCCTCTTAAAATGTCAAGCTTTGAGTATATTCACAAAAAAATGGTTGGTTTAATAAAAAAGGCAACAATAATTGAATTAAAAGTTTAATAAAAAAGGCAACAATTATTGGATTTAAAGTTTAATAGAGAAAAGCAACAATTATTGAATTAAAGGTTTAATAAAAAAGGCAACAATTACTGAAACAACGGTTTTAGTAGCTCATATTGATAAGCAACACAAATGTGTACCATTTTGAGGACCAGAAAACTGTCTGGACTACTCCTACTCAAGCAGTATTACTCAAGCAGTGAATTTCTCGATATTGGCATTTAAGGTGTGTTTTCTTCGCGCCCAGTTTTGACCAGTCTTAATCTTGCAGACTCGATAATACTATCCCTGTTTCTTTGGGATTGGTGATTGAGAGAGGGTACCCCCCTCCGCTCCCGCCTCAATCTTTTGAGTTGGTTGAGGCAAGGTCCCCAGTTGGGCCAGCAAGGTCAGCGAGCCGTTGGGCGAGCTCCCAGTGACTGTCCCAGAGGGTGACTGGCCTCCACTGGATCTCCGACGGATTCTCCTGAAGCTGTTGCTTGGTGAAGTCGCTATTGGGCAACTTGGGTACTGACCGGGGGAGTATGCCCTCCACACCCTCCTCATGCAACAGGGGGTGCGGCAACCGCTGGGACCGCATCTTCTCTTCCAGAAGATTCGCTAGTCTCCTGACGTATATATCGACGTCAGTGCTCACTCCTTGGACCTCTCTTGACCCCCGCTCTATATGCTCCGCCGCCGTCTCCCCTAATCCCTCCCCTGACCCCCGGTGTGTTTGGTCCCACAACCTCCACTAACCCCTCAGTGGCGCTTCCTTCGGTGTGCGTTTTGCCCCTGTCGCCTTTCAGCATGTCGCCAAGCACCAGATACTTCCGGACACAGGCACAGTAAATCGACTGACACAGAGGGGGGGGGGGGCGGTCCGCACGGCATACTAATAAACAAGAAGGTGTCCAATTCAGCCCGCTGAGCGCCTACCCACCCTCGCTTCAAGACCCCAAAAGCCCCCTCTTACCGGCTTTGCCTCGTCCGCTCAATGCCGTAATCTGCTTCCCGGGTAATTTATCTTGCTTTTCAGCCAAGAAACTACATCTCTAACTCATCTAGACACCACGACACAAGCATTCATTCCGCTTACGAGGTAAACCAGCGCTATCCCTCGTTCCCTGGTCGGCCATTACGAGACTGATATAACTTCCGGTTTACTTTTGGCTGCTTCCAATCACAAGCGATGGCAAGCCAAAGTAAAATTTAATGGAATATTTGCACATTAATGTTCAAATATGTGCGCATGTCCAATTCATTTGCACATATGTTCAAATCATTTTCACAAATGTTCAAATCATTTTCACAAATGTTCAAATCATTTTTACAAATGTTCAAATCATTTGCACAAATGTTCAAATCATTTGCACAAATGTTCAAATCATTTGCACAAATGTTCAAATCATTTGCACAAATGCTCAAATCATTTTCGCATATCTAAATATGCCCATATCAGGGTTCCTACAGATCAGGAAAACGGAAAATGAAAAAAAATCCTTGCAGAGAAAAACCTGGGAATTTAAATATCTTATGCCAGAAGTTCTGGGCCTGGTTTTACGAGTTTCGAGCTCATAACCGTAACTTTTATATGCTAATTTAATGACATATCATAATTTTATGAGCAAAGAAATTAATACATGGGGTCCGACAGAAACCTATAGGATCTGACAGAAATATGAGGTCCGAGAGGCACCTATGGGTCCCACAAATACAGGGGGTCCGACAGACACCTACATTGTAAGATATAGCCAGGGGTGTGAACGAGGCAAAGGAGTCTGAGACACTCAGGGTGTAATAGATACTCTAGAAGGGTCTAAAAGACACTCAATATTCTGAAAAACACTCATTGCAAGGATCTGAAAGACACTCAAGGGTCTAAGTCACCGCAGAGTCTAAATAGTCTAAAAAAAGGTAATTTTTTGTGCTTGGAAAATGGAGTCATGCGTCTGGTCCTTAAGGTTAATTAAACCACGCGGTAAGGCACCTGGGTCTCAGCATCAATTTACATTCAACCTGGAATTTGATCATGTTATTATTACTCCCTCCAAAGACATGGTGTCACGATTTGTTACATGTACAATTTAATGCTTCGGTTATGCTTGCAGAGCTTGCATACGTAATAAGTTTATCCTTTTATGTATGCATTATTCACCAGTTTGAGCCTGCTGGGCTTCATACCCGGAAGCAGCTGCCTCCATTTGGACGAGAAATGCTTCACATTCGGGTACCACTCACGGTTAATTTAATGGTCTCAATAATTTTGAAATTGTACCTATTGGACACATGTAGAAGTCAATTGTAATTTATGGACAAATTATTTGAACATAAGTTATTTGGACATAGGTACAACTCAATGTTACATATGTTAAATGAATTGGACCTATGTTTAATTAAATTATACATGTATCCGAATGAATGGCACGTATGTTCAAATATGTAAAATTATATTTGAACAAATGTAAAATTAATTTGAACAAATGTAAAATGTATTTGAACATATGTAAAATTTGTTTGAACATATGTAAAATTAATTTGAACAAATGTAAAATGTATTTGAGCCTATGTAAAATTTATTTGAACATATGTAAAATTAATTTGAACATATGTAAAATTAATTTGAACATATGTAAAATTAATTTGAACATTTTTATTGAGACATGTGCAAATATTTGAACATGTGTGCGACTGCTCTATTAAATTCCACATCGGCTTGCCATAACAAACACGCGCTGTCACCGTAATTTCAAACTTTCGCGGTCTGGCCAATCACAGTCGACCCTTTCAAAATCACGGCTAAAATCTCACGTTGTCGCGCGAAATGGCGGACCAGGTAGCGAGGGATAGCGCTGGTTTACCTCGAAAGCGGAATAAACGCTTGTGTCGTGGTGTCTAGATGAGTTAGAGATGTAGTTCCTTGGCTGAAAAGCAAGATAAATTAACCGGGAAGCAGATTACGGCATTGAGCGGACGAGGCAAAGCCGGTAAGAGGGGGCTTTGGGGTCTTGAAGCGAGGGTGGGTAGGCGCTCAGCGGGCTGAGTTGGACACCTTCTTGTTTATTAGTATGCCGTGCGGACCCCCCCCCCCCTCCTCTGTGTCAGTCGATTTACTGTGCCTTCAGGACGGCAGAGTTGATGCCAATCCAATGCTGCGCAAGCCCCAGCGCCACCCCCGCGGCAGGGTGGACACGTACCGGGTACACCTTGGCAGCCTCGCTAGCCATGTCCACCATCAGGGAGCGTTGGCGGTTGCCGCACCCCTCAGCCAGATGACGTCTGTGGGTAGCGGCCACCGCCAGCGCCACCCTGGACCAATACACCCGCCTCCATGGCTCCCCTAACCCCTCCCTGTCCCTCTCTACAGGAAGGTGCAGTATTTTGGTCTTCAGGGAATCGCCGACGGCCTTCGAGAGCGAGTCCATCCCCACCACCCCTGCCACAATCTCCCCTGGGTCACCGCCCTCCGCTAGGGCTGTCAGGGCCCGCCTGGCCTCTGCGACTTCTTCCTCCAGGGGGATCCACTGCAGGTATTTGGTGACCAGCAGCTTCAGGGCCCGAATCATAGTGACGGTGACGGAGCGGGGTCCGAGGGCGGCTAGGATACGGGTCTCCAGTGCTGCCGTCGTCAACGTCCACCGCTCGCGCCCAGGGACCAGGTGAGCGGGGTGGGTGGGGCGCCGGGGTAGTCCCGCCTCCCCCAGCAGGACCCCCATAGCGCTGAGGGTGTCCCCCCTGAGGGCCTCACGGGGGACGGCGAAGGCGGGGGTGAGGTCGACCGTTACATGTGTGGTCCCGCCCCACACCAGCCACGCGGTGACCGTCGTTAGGGTATAGCCGACCGCGCTGTACATGGAGGTGAGCAGGCCGCCGTGGGTCAGCCCCTGGGGTAGAGGGACGTCGGCCATCTTGGCTCGGACAACTTTCAACCAGCGATTGTGGAAAGCATTGGGATCCACTTCCCCTCGGTCTGCTGAGGACCCCGCACCCTCCTTCAGGATATTCCCAGGGCGACCCTCACCTTCCTTACCGCGACTGGTCTCCAGGGCCCTACCGCTCACCCACACCCCCCAATTACCGTCCTTCCCCACCCTCCCGACCTCCACGTCCGCCGCATCACAAGCCACAGTCACGACGACGTCATACTCATCCGCCCTCGGGCTGACGCGACAACCGTCGTAAAAGCTTCCCAAGAACCGGAGCTTGCAATTGGCCCACAGAGGGTCAGCGGCCATGACCGCCCGACACAGGGCACAAACAAACTGTCGGACGGCGGCTTCCACTGCCAGTGTAGCCGCAGTCCTGTACCGAAAGCTGTCCCTCTCCAGACTTGCGGCCTCCAAGGTCAAGGTTACGGGAGGACGCCGCTCGAGACGCCGCCTGAAGAACGTCACCATGGGAACGAACATCAACCACGGCATCAGGAAGTACTCGTTCCACTCGATGGTGGTGGCATGGGCGTGTGGGGTGGTGGGAGGGGTAGGTGAAGACTCGTTCGATCTACTAGTGACGCCTGGCGATCCACTATCACGGTTTCTGAAAATGTAAAGAAAGACGTCGTTATACCATGAAGAAGTATCGAAGTGGCGGATCCAGGGGGGAGTGGGGGGGGGGGGGCACAGGGGGCACATTCACTATTCGTTCTCCACCCCCTGTCGCAAGTTTCTCACTGGATAGTACTTAAAAACAGTGTGCCACCCCCCTCCCCCCCTTTCGCAAATTGCTAGATATGCGATACACTGCGATATGTACCATGTTACAAACAGAGTTGAACAGTACATCAATGTCCTAGAACATTAAAGCACGATCAGTGTTTCATTTTAAACGTACATAATTCATGGTTAAGTGTATAACGTGAGCAATGTCCCCCAATCTTAGGTACTGCGTAGCCTTGATACATGACTCTCATACGCGCTGGTACCCGACGCGCGAGAGAGTCATGAAGTACAACCCGCATGAGACCAGGAATTGGTGGGGGTGCATGTGCATCATGTAGCTATTTGCCCTTATCACTAAATAGCCTACCACCAAAAGTGATGAAAAGTAATTCCACAATTGTTAAACTTTTCTTTCGTGGCTTCATATTCAATGTCAGTCTTTTATACATGCACTAAATAGCAAGTTTACGCAAACTCGCTCCGTCACTTTGAGAATCTCGCAACGGAAGATAAGCCAAAATGGCGGAGCGAGTGTTGTTTATGGCAGTAATGACACTTTTTAAAATCCCCCAGCGAATATAAGACAACGAAAGAAAAGTTCAACAATTGTGGAATTACCTTTGATCGCTTTGGAAGGTAGACGATTTATTGATAAGGGCAAAAGCCTACAAGATGCACAAACACCCCCACCAATTCCTGGCCTCATGTGGGGTGCACTTCATGGCTCTCTCGCGCGGCGGGTACCAGCGCGTATGAGCAGCCATGTATCAGGGCTAGGTACTGTGCATCTCGCATGGAACATTGTGGTATTCTCGTGTCCTGCATCATGAAACTTCATCATCGTTATTGCCGCATTTTGCCTTCTAACACGAAGAGTTGGTTGATTGGTGAATTCACTTAAAGGTAGTAGTACATCTTAACAAATTTAGACCAGAATGCTGTATTGTAATGGAGCATGGTTAACAGCATATGTTTCTCAGACATTTTGGCCCGGAGGGGCAAATGGCGACACGCGACACAGGCATTCGACATTCGACATTGACCACCAAATTTCTATACAGAAGATCTGAAAAAGCAAATCAACACAGATTTCGAAAAAAAGACAGCCAAAAAGCGACAGGGAACGTCGTGAAAATTCGAAATTTGACACTGAGAATTTGGAAAAATCGACGGTGGACACTGGAGCCCCCCTTCCAGACTCCTACAACACGAAAATCGCACTGCATATGCTGCCTCAGACACGCTTTAACCTTTGTAGGTCATATGGCTATAATAGGAAGGGTTAAACATTTGGTGTCACGCCAAAACAATTTAAGCTTATATTTTTCTTCTTTGTTTACTCTGTTACATTATAACGCCCAAATAGTAGAAGGGAATATTTTTCCATTCATTTTCGCACATATGTGTTTTGTGAGTTGTGTTGCTTGTAGTTTAAATTGATGTAACCCTTCAGCAAATGGAGGAACTAAATAAAATCAATCAATGATGTGCTTTTAATATATATTATATTGCTGAACCAGGAAATAATGATCTCCAAAAAGTGGTAACAGCTAATCGCGAATCACCAAAAATTCCTGGATGGCAATTGTGGAGATCGGAAATGGTAGCCCCCCCCCCACCCCCACCGCTTGAATAACCTCATACTCTTTTGAAGAAAAAAACTGGAATCTTTTTCCTGTACAAACATAGAGACGGAGTGAAGTATGTAACACGAAGAGAGATTTGATGACGGATATCTTACTGAGATAAATAATACCAAAATCCGACAACATGTCCATGTCTGAATAATACTTTGAAAGTGATTAGTTGAACGTGAACAAATTCCTTATATATATGCATGTATACCATAATATGTCAGTGAGAGCCAGAGTTGACGAGCGACTACTTACCTAAATCTGCCATACGCATCCTGCGACAAGTCTTCTATGTCTGGGAGACTAGAAAACAAACAGTCTACTTCAGCATATTTTATATTTAAAGGGCGTGTGATAGCACAGTCCCAGTCACAGGCTGACATGACATTATGACATCTTAGTAAGATGGTAGAGAGTGAATGTTTAAAATTAAAAAAAGAATAATTACCCTTAGCCAATACAATGTCCACACCGAGCCGCTGTGCAGAGATGACATTACTAAGACTAATTCGTTGATTACTTTCCGTATAACTTTTCCTCTCAACCAAAGATATGCATATAGTTTCTTAATACAAGAAATGAAAATTCCTACTTTGTAAGACATAACTTTGCAAGACATAATATAAGTTTGCCAAACGATATCTACGAAATTAGCCTCCCAAAGAATTATCTTCCAGTGGCGGATCCAGGGGATGGGGGGGGGCACATGGGGCACTTGCCCCTCCCCCACCCCCCTCACTAATCGTTGGAAAATAGACGAAAACATCTTTCTCTGAATAGGGGGCACAAGGGACAAAGTACTTAAATAATAACACCTACATAGGATAGTATTTATATAAATGGTGTCTCCCATTTCGTAAATTCCTGGATCCGCTACTGTCTTCCACCTATTGTAAGAGATAAGCTTTTACAATATTTGTTAGGTCTGCTACAGTAGCAAATGTTCCAATCTTGAGTTATGAATGTCCTGTTATATCACAGCTACCTTAATGCCAATTGGCCGATGCTTCTGTTCTGCTGACACTCAGTCAGGTGCAACTCCCTGCAACATAGCAATCAAATTTGTTTATCATAACGCGCTGCCAAAATGACGTAATCTTGTTTACAACCAGTGGCGTAAATAACGACGTTTTTTTCGGAAACTAAACAAGTGGCGAAATTCTGTGGGATATGTTAGCGTAAACAGCTACGGCAAAAGGGAATCTTTTATGTATGGTGAGTGACCATAGTGTGCATACTTTCATAATAGGGCTATAAAGTCTCGTTCGCCAAGACTTCGGATTTACTTATTTTGGGGACAAACAAACGAAGCACGCGTTCGGAACGAGTTTAGAATCTCTGCGCACACTGGTATCCTGACTATCCGTGACTAGGCGTGACGTGTATGTTACGCAAAGACAGAGACAGGGAACCAGACTACCTGCGCAAGAGCCAGGCGCCGAGGGGTGGGTCCATTGCGGAAGGCCTAGCGATATGATTAAGAATATTTAAGAAATATAGCTGCACAAAACGGATAGAAGACATATTTTTCATTCATTTGCGCCATCACAATGACGAATATTTGTTTCGACGGGACAACACGGCTGAGAAACTAACGTTTTTTTGCATTTCCTACGAAAACGAGGCATTATGACGTCACACGGATTCTCCCCGGTGACAACTTTGGCGCAACGCTTCGAACAGAAACTTGCAAAGAATGAAGAAACTTGGTCTTTTCGTGATCCAAAAGTCCAAAAACATCCAACTGGTCTTATTTTACCTTTACCATGTGGTTTAATTACGCATCAGTGTGTTGTTAATCCATGCACTGCACATTTTGACAGCGAAATGGTTAAGTCGATTACTTGCTCTCGCCGTTTTTGTTACCGCGGAGGCAGGTGAAACTCTGTGACGTCACTTGCAGTTTGGAGACCTCGCGAAAGCCCGGGTGCAGGGCTAAATTTAGAACGCTATTTTTAGCTTTCGAGTGTTTTGAAGACGGATTTTTCCTTGTATATTCCGAAAGTTCTGCGGTTCATCGCCTCCAAATATTTTAACGTATACCTCCCACAGCCATGTTTAGTGAAATGGGACTCATATGCTTTAGAATAAACCTGGAAAGGAATTGACTTCTAGCTGCCTATATTTCAACATGGAGCACGTGTGTTTGTTTGTCCCCAAAACTAAAGTCTCGCTGCCCGATCGCGAGAACTGTATAGCCCTATACGACTACGCGAGGGGGGGGGGGGTATTTTCGTTCCTCGGGAAGGGGCTTTTTATTTCACTGGGAGGGAATCAGGAAAATAATTAATTTGAACTGAGAATTTTGATATTCATTAACCGGGAATCGGAAAATCGTCAATTTACTGACCTTTGTGACTATTGATCACTGATCAATTATCTAACCAGGAATGTTTCTCTTTTGGTAGAGGCCTACTTTGCGTCCTCGCTTTCCACTCCTATACGTCTGACGCAGGGGCGCGAACGGAGAATTCATTAAACCCCCGTCAGCTTGGAATTATTTCATCGAGATCTGGGACCCCCCGCCCCTTGCCCGTCGCCCTTGCCCCCCCCCCCCCCCTACCCCACCTGCGATTATGTCAAATTCCATGCACAGCCATCTAGTTACCATGATATAATAACTGGTTCACGTAAGATGGATGTGAACTGTAACGGGAAATTCTGGCATGCGCCCTTTCGGATAAGTCTAGCTGCATGGTCGTATACGAAACACGCTAAATGCGAGTACAGACTTATAGCTGCATCAGTAACAGCAGTTTATCATCAGCAGGTTAACAATGCGTTTTCTAAAAACAAAAAAACATTTTGAACAGATACATATCATGAATATCAAATGATACCATTTTAAGAATGAGATGGAAGCATATCAGCCGAGAAAACAGCTGATATAAAAGCCAACCAGGCGCATGTAATGACTTTCACTACTGTGCGGAAAAGGAAAGCGGTCATATTCCCGATGTCCTTCCGTGGCCGGGAGGAAATAATGATCTTTCTGGCATTTATTTTGTCTCTTAAAAATCTATTTTAGGAATATATATATTGTAAGAATATATAACTTGGTACCCGATGTGTACCCATTATAAGTTGTTATAAAGCGATGATATGGACGAGTATACACCGTCTTTTCAAACCGAATCTGAGCGCACTCGCCTGACATGGGTTTTGTTGCGTAGCAACCAGACACGCCAAACGAGGATAGGACTGTTAAACTCTTCTTAATCTTGTGAAATATAAGCTCGAGTGTACTTGAAGGAAAGTTTATAGAGACATTATTTGCGCTTGTTCTGTGAATAACAATACCATAGAGCCGCCCGCAAGGTGTAATTTTTTTCGCGGGAACCGCTCTATGAACGAACATTTTCAGAATCTCAAAATCCTGTGGTCAGTGAGCAGTTTCAACAAAGATTCACACCCCTGTGCATAGTTCGCTTTGTGAAAGATTAAGTGGCGTTTGTTTGTATTACTTTGCGCCCATGGGACATATCATTGGAGAATTGGAGAAACGGCTGTGATTAGTGTCGTTGATCCAAGCGAAATGTGCGACGGGACGGATGTGCTGGTAAAATGGACTGAATTAAAGCTGTTTTCAGCAGGCATCATGGCGCTGTGCGGTAAGTGAAATGGTGTTTCGGATGTTGAATTTTGTCTCTCAGGAGCTAGTAAGTCATGGCGGGGCATACAGTTTCATCTGGCGCGTCTGGAAATAAACACCAATGGACCAAGTCAACCTAAAAAAGATCTATATCTGAATATTGCAGCTGGTGAAATCCACCGGAAGTCAAGCTCCACTGCCGAAAGCGAAAGAGATCGCATGTTATGTATGCATGCTTGGATTGTTGTTCTCGCCGAAGATTGATTACTGTAAGTGTAATGTATATATCAAGGAAACTTGATGATTTTTCAAGAATCAAGAATCAAAGGTTTTTTGCTGTATTATATACTCAGAGCTCGTTATTTTTATGTTTTATTTTCTTGAAAATTATAATGTTATAAGAAATTACAGCTGATTTGACCGTTTTTTGAAGAATCTTGAAATTTGCCACCGGCCGACAGCAGCGGTAAAAACGGGCTTGGCGTAGCGCCACCGTGCGGGGAGCTTGCATAAAATTAGGCAAAAGCAGGTCGCCGGTGGTGAACGGGGGTTTCGCATTAAAACAATTTGAGGTGGGGGCGGCGGGAGTGGACGGTGATGGTCATGCCCTGATATATACTATGGGCTGTAGCAACCTATGTTCTGCTTTAAAAAAACAATAAAGTTGGACACTTGCTTTATAATTGTCTATGGCCCACATAGTCAAACATGGCTGAAATTTGTTTTCCATTACTTATCATGGGGATGGTTTATTTTGGTGTATAACCTTAAAGCGTAACAACACATGCCCAGATCGCATGCTAACATTAAGTTAACGTTAGATTGTGGTTTGCATGGTTGATATATGGTTGCCGGCTAACTGACAATGTTCTCGCTACGTTAACTGAACGTTTGCAAGAAACGGTTGCATGATGACGAACTATAAACGTTAAATTAAAGCGGGTGTCCAACATAATTTAATCGCGATCTGCACCGAAAATTTACATCTTAAAATTAAATTTGCGAGTGTTAACGCTTCGTTTCGGCCGACTGGTAAGGAGAAAAAAATTAAGGCAACCCGCCCCCAGCAATGTCAAGCAGCGCGCCATTTTGCCGTGAGCAGTGACGCCTATTGTGACTATTCATATAGCGCCGCCTTACGTTATAACTCGCGGAGAGAGAGATCAGGGCCGCGATTTACAGATGAACAGCGGCAGTTCCAAGATGCGCAGTAGCGCAAGATCTTAGTCTTTCATGGGAAAGTACCGTCCATACAAATTGATATACGTCTTGCGACGATTGACTCCGCAAAAATACCATGATTGGAGTTAGAATCGCAGCTATTTATATCAGCGATTATCACGCGCTCTTGTTTTGCTCACACAATAGGCGCGATTTCCGGTTTGAATAAATTAGAGTATCGCCTCCTGATTGGTCAATCACAGACACGCCTCCAAAAGGGCTGCCGCCTGGGTAGGCGGCGAAATTGTGCCTGACGGTCACTTCTAAATTTTATTGTGAGCTACAGATAGAACAAACAATTCTGTAATTTGGAGGATAGACAATTGGGTATGATATGAATCGGTAAAGCAGCGTTAGAGGCCAGGCTGGCGGTTCCCTTTAACGTTTATTTTTGGTTTACAAATAAACGTTTGCAAGTTAAGCTAAAAATCAACGTTAGAAAAACGTTTACAAAAAGACCTAAGGTCGCAGGCGAAACGTGATTGAAATTTTAAACATATAGAAAAATAAAAGGCAAGTAAAGTAAGTTCAATACCAGTTTTTCGAACCAAAGCTTGGAGATTATAAGTCACATAAAATTGTGTTTGCCTTTATACGTATTTGAACCATTTGATACAGGTCTAATACGAAGCCGGCTTCGGTAGCTCAGTGGTTAGCGTGCGTGCCTTGGATCCAATCCCCGACCTGGCGGGGATGAACTTTCTGAGTTTCTAATTTCTATGACTTCAACTACTACACTGGCGCCAATTGTAACCAACCTGGGGCCACCGTTTCGGGAAAAATACGCAATGAAACATGGTGTGCAGCTGCAGGAAGGCCGACATTTAGCGATCGCTACCATTTGATATTCGTTTAAAAACGGTTTACCGCTAACGTTAAAATGCAAACGTTAATTTAACGTTAAATCCACGAGCAAAATTACCTTAGAAATGCGTTAACATAAAACGTTAATTAACCGTAGATGCTAACGTTCATCTAACGTTAATTAAACGTAGATGCTAACGTTCATCTAACGTTAATTAAACGTAGATGCTAACGTTTATCTAACGTTAAGTTTACGTTGGCGTGCTATCTGGGGCTACTGACCCAGGGGTATATACTGACATCAATAATATTTGCATCTAAAGAGCTCGTGCTAACGCACTGACAATAGTTGGCTTCGGAAATTATAGTCATAGTATTCTAGGTATATCTCATGTCACGTGATCTTGCCTTTTGATGTCCATTGGTTCCAGTTGTATATCATCCATATCATCTTCGGCCAGATCATCTCCAACCACGGTGACTATGTGTCGTGCGACCTCTGTCAGGGTCAGACATTCGTGCAAAAGAGGAGGGGACTCGAACTCCGACTTAAATACCAGGAATCTCTCATGCTGAGGCTGATGGACAATGGCAACAACACCAGCCTGTTGCTTCCTTGAGATCAGGACGATGGTGTGATTCGTGAACAGTGTTTCCATGTCACGTAATAGACATTCTACGAAGCCCTCGTCCCTCCACTTGAAGACTCTTTTCGATGAAGTCGCAATAGTGTTAACAATGCAGCCTGTCTTAACCACCATGTCTGGGGAGTAAATCTTCTCTACCTCGAATCCCTGGAAGACCAGGAGGTCGAGGTCTCCAGGCGTCCAATGCACTTGCCCGCAGTCCGCGGCCATCGCGAACGCCATACAGACAGCGCGGCAAGTGGCGCCCCCCCATGTGGAACATCTTGCAGCGATACGTCCCCTCTGGCCACTCGACGCGGAGACACAGGTGGCGCTGACGTGGCGCATCCCAAACTAAAATTTAGGCGGGAAATAATTTATTAAATCGTGAATTAAGGTATTTCCTCTACAAGCCCAATGTGTCTTCCTTCGCCACAGGCCGCTGCGGAGCGGGAAAGGCTACGTTATTTCCCTGTTTTCAGTACATTCACTTTCTGTTGTCGCTATATAATAGGCCCTAAGTCATGATAGAACGCTGATCGACTGATTCCCTGCTTTGAGTCAAAAAGAAAAACGTTTGTCATCTTTATATTTTATTCATGTAAATGATTATACTGTCACTAATAATATAATGATAATCGAAGTGACATAGTGATATTCGAAGTGACATAGTGATAATCGAAGTGACATAGTGATAATCGAAGTGACATAGTGATAATCAAAACGACATAGTGATAATCGAAATGACAGTGATAATCGAAGTGACATAGTGATAATCAAAATGACAGTGGTAATCGAAGCGACATAGTGATGATCGAAGTGACATGGTGATAGTCGAAGTGACATGGTGATAGTCGAAGTGACATAGTGATAGTCGAAGTGACATAGTTATAATCGAAGTGACTTAGTGACAATTGAAGTGACATGGAAAAAATAGATCTGACATAGTGATAATCGAAGTGGCATAGTGATAATCGAAGTGACATAGTGATAATCGAAGTGACATGATGATAATTCAAGTGACATGGAAAAAAATAGATCTGACATAGTGATAATCGAAGTGACATAGTGATCATTGAAGTGACATGGAAAAATAGATCTAACATTGAGTAAATGGAAGTAACGTAGTGAAAATGGAAGTGACACAGTGCAAATGGAAGTGACTGAGCAAAAATTGAGGTGAACGTGAAAATGGAAATGACATGGAGAATATGAAAGTGACATTGCGAAAATGGAAGTGACATCCGAAAATAGGAGTGACATGGAGAAATGGAAGTGACAATGATAAAACTGGAAGTGACAATGGGAAAAATAGATTTGACATAGTGATAATCGAAATGACATAGTGATAATCGAAGTGACATAGTGATAATCGAAGTGACATAGTGATAATCGAAGTGACATAGTGATAATTCAAGTGACATGGAAAAAATAGATCTGACATAGTGATAATCGAAGTGACATAGTGATAATCGAAGTGATATGGAGAAATTGAAGTGAAAAGGATAAAAATGAGTGACAACGGAATTAGTGACCTGGAGAAATGAAAGTAACTTAAAAACTGAACATGATTTAGAGAAAGGCAAGAAAGGAATTGTAATAAACTAGGATTTCATTCTTGTCAGTTAACGAGGTAGTATGCGACATTGTATAGCTTAGTTATATGTGTGGCTGACATTCTGTATTTAAACAAACCAACCTATTATTGGCAGAAGATGCGCTAAATAACAGAGCTTCGTAATCCGGTAATACCCTACACCGATATACAACGTGTATACGTGCGCAGCCATCTTGTCTCGTGTCGTATTGCTTCTTTTGTCAGTCAATACAAATTCCACGTTTTGCGAACAGAATCGAGTAAAATGACAGATAACCCTGGCAGATCTCAAAGTTAAACACCTCACCTGTGGTGTTTGTCGGCGGCGACGTGATCAGGCTGCGACATAGCGCTCGTCTGGCTGTTAAACAGTCGGGAACATCGACTTTAATTATGGTCACGTTATTATAAGTTGCTTGCATGGTAGCTATAAAAAGTAGGTTTTGTGTGTGTTGTGGCTGATATGGGCCGATGAGCTATGCTAGGCCTACCTCTCTTAATTGCCCTTTGGTCATGTTGGTCGGGGCCCAGCGTTTACTTGACCTTGATCAGTTATCACAGTTGTTACTGCGCTGATATTTGATTCATACAGATTGTATCCTTGCAAAGGCTAACGAAAACGAAAGTACTTCACATCTCTGTCCACAACTACCGGTGTGTGTGTGCGCATATTGTAAAGGATCGCGTCGGTTGGTGAGCACAATTTAACGCACGCTAGGTGGCCAATGTACAGTTTACGATATTCATCCAGTTAGATACACATCGGTTACTCAACTATTTTGGGATGCTAGGTCCCCAGGCTCGAGTTTCGTTTACCAGTTTGTAGTGGAGGTCCCACTTTCCTGGAAATTCATACAACCCCAAAACTGGAGGATTCACCCCCCTTGCTTCGAGCAATCACGCCTCAGGTTTGCATGGACTCACCATGTATATCTTGATCACACATGCACACAGTCACACTGGCCTGTACTTACATAGCTGGTACTAATACAGCCTTATTAACTACCCTAATTATCCACAATACGGATTCATGTACATATAAATAAGGACTCTTTAATTCAAGCGATAACCAAGCGCTGTAAGAGCAAAATGCTAAAATTGTCTAAATCCACTAGCTCCCAACATGTGCCTATACCCTCATATATACCGTATAGCACTCATAGCGCACTTGACCTTGAACGTCTTACTGGGTCGCTGCTTCCGGTTCCGTCGTCTGTCTGCGAGGTTGTCTCGAAGTGTCCTCAAAGAGTTCTAAAAACTTGGTTGTTTTCAATCTTTTACTGCGTCGGGGCGATGTCTTATGTACTATACTTCGGGAACTAGATTTATAGGTAGGTGAGCATTGAATAAGTCAGTATATAGGACTTATTGTTATCAGTACGTAAATTATGTAACAAAATGTTCCTGTATGTTGACCTAGTGTTGCAAGACGCGTCGCTTTGTATAATTTCTCACACTAACAACCCAAGTATTCCCATCGTCTTCCAAGCACTCTTACGATCATGACAAACCAAACATTCACCCCGCCTGCCAAATCCTCTAACGGTCATACCAAACCACGCATGACCTCGTCTGTCAAGCATTTCACCCTAATGACGAACGAAGCATTTCACCCTAATGACGAACCAAGCATCTAACGCTAATGACAAACCAATCATCTCACGCTAATGACAAACCAAGCATCTAACGCTAATGACAAACCAAGCATCTCACGCTAATCTCACGCTAATGACAAACTCAGCATTGCACGCTAATGACAAACCCAGCACCTCACGCTAATGACAAACCCAGCACCTCACGCTAATCTCACGCTAATGACAAACTCAGCATTGCACGCTAATGACAAACCCAGCACCTCACGCTAATGACAAACCAAGCACCTCACGCTAATCTCACGCTAATGACAAACTCAGCATTGCACGCTAATGACAAACCAAGCATCTCACGCTAATGACAAACCCAGCACCTCACGCTAATCTCACGCTAATGACAAACTCAGCATTGCACGCTAATGACAAACCCAGCACCTCACGCTAATGACGAACCAAGCATCTAACGCTAATGACAAACCAAGCATCTCACGCTAATGACAAACCAAGCATCTCACGCTAATGACAAACCAAGCACCTCACGCTAATGACAAACCAAGCACCTCACGCTAATGACGAACCAAGCATCTAACGCTAATGACAAACCAAGCATCTCACGCTAATGACAAACCAAGCACCTCACGCTAATGACAAACCCAGCACCTCACGCTAATGACGAACCAAGCATCTAACGCTAATGACAAACCAAGCATCTCACGCTAATGACAAACCAAGCATCTCACGCTAATGACAAACTCAGCACCTCACGCTAATCTCACGCTAATGACAAACTCAGCATTGCACGCTAATGACAAACCCAGCACCTCACGCTAATGACAAACCAAGCACCTCACGCTAATCTCACGCTAATGACAAACTCAGCATTGCACGCTAATGACAAACCAAGCACCTCACGCTAATGACAAACTCAGCATTGCACGCTAATGACAAACCCAGCACCTCACGCTAATGACAAACCAAGCACCTCACGCTAATCTCACGCTAATGACAAACTCAGCATTGCACGCTAATGACAAACCCAGCACCTCACGCTAATGACAAACCAAGCACCTCACGCTAATCTCACGCTAATGACAAACTCAGCATTGCACGCTAATGACAAACCAAGCATCTCACGCTAATGACAAACCCAGCACCTCACGCTAATCTCACGCTAATGACAAACTCAGCATTGCACGCTAATGACAAACCCAGCACCTCACGCTAATGACGAACCAAGCATCTAACGCTAATGACAAACCAAGCATCTCACGCTAATGACAAACCAAGCATCTCACGCTAATGACAAACTCAGCACCTCACGCTAATCTCACGCTAATGACAAACTCAGCATTGCACGCTAATGACAAACCCAGCACCTCACGCTAATGACAAACCAAGCACCTCACGCTAATCTCACGCTAATGACAAACTCAGCATTGCACGCTAATGACAAACCAAGCACCTCACGCTAATGACGAACCAAGCATCTAACGCTAATGACAAACCAAGCATCTCACGCTAATGACAAACCAAGCATCTCACGCTAATGACAAACCCAGCACCTCACGCTAATGACAAACCAAGCATCTCACGCTAATGACAAACCAAGCATCTCACGCTAATGACAAACCAAGCATCTCACGCTAATGACAAACCAAGCATCTCACGCTAATGACAAACTCAGCACCTCACGCTAATCTCACGCTAATGACAAACTCAGCATTGCACGCTAATGACAAACCCAGCACCTCACGCTAATGACAAACCAAGCACCTCACGCTAATCTCACGCTAATGACAAACTCAGCATTGCACGCTAATGACAAACCAAGCATCTCACGCTAATGACAAACCCAGCACCTCACGCTAATCTCACGCTAATGACAAACTCAGCATTGCACGCTAATGACAAACCCAGCACCTCACGCTAATGACGAACCAAGCATCTAACGCTAATGACAAACCAAGCATCTCACGCTAATGACAAACCAAGCATCTCACGCTAATCTCACGCTAATGACAAACTCAGCATTGCACGCTAATGACAAACCCAGCACCTCACGCTAATCTCACGCTAATGACAAACTCAGCACCTCACGCTAATGACAAACTCAGCACCTCACGCTAATGACAAACCCAGCACCTCACGCTAATGACAAACCAAGCATCTCACGCTAATGACAAACCCAGCACCTCACGCTAATGACAAACCAAGCACCTCACGCTAATCTCACGCTAATGACAAACTCAGCATTGCACGCTAATGACAAACCCAGCACCTCACGCTAATGACAAACCAAGCACCTCACGCTAATCTCACGCTAATGACAAACTCAGCATTGCACGCTAATGACAAACCAATCATCTCACGCTAATGACAAACTCAGCATTGCACGCTAATGACAAACCAAGCATCTCACGCTAATGACAAACCCAGCACCTCACGCTAATCTCACGCTAATGACAAACTCAGCATTGCACGCTAATGACAAACCAATCATCTCACGCTAATGACAAACCAAGCATCTCACGCTAATGACGAACCAAGCATCTCACGCTAATGACAAACCCAGCACCTCACGCTAATGACAAACCCAGCACCTCACGCTAATCTCACGCTAATGACAAACTCAGCATTGCACGCTAATGACAAACCCAGCACCTCACGCTAATGACAAACCCAGCACCTCACGCTAATCTCACGCTAATGACAAACTCAGCACCTCACGCTAATCTCACGCTAATGACAAACTCAGCATTGCACGCTAATGACAAACCCAGCACCTCACGCTAATCTCACGCTAATGACAAACTCAGCATTGCACGCTAATGACAAACCCAGCACCTCACGCTAATGACAAACCCAGCACCTCACGCTAATCTCACGCTAATGACAAACTCAGCATTGCACGCTAATGACAAACCCAGCACCTCACGCTAATGACAAACCCAGCACCTCACGCTAATCTCACGCTAATGACAAACTCAGCATTGCACGCTAATGACAAACCAAGCATCTCACGATAATGACAAACCAAGCATTCACATCGTCTACCAAACCATCTTACGGCCATACCAAACCAAAAATTGTCGCCGGCTCGCCGTCAGTCAAACCCTCTCACGGTCATGACAAACCAATCATTCACATCGTCTGCCAAACTATCTCACGACCATACCAAACCAAGCATTCTCGAAGTCTGCCAAGTCCTCTCACGGTCATGACAAAACTAGAATTTAAACATTTCACATAGACTGCCAAGCGCTCGCAATGGCATGACAAGCCAAGCAATTCCATCGCCTACCAAGCCATCCCATGACAAAGTCAAGTTAAGCATTCACATCGTCTGCCAAGCCCTATCGTTTTTTATAAACGTAGGCCTACATTTTCTAAGGCTGTTGCAGTTCAAACTTAATTCTCGGGGGCTAAACCTGTCGGTGTGTGTGTGGGGGGGGGGGGGGGGCTTTTGCGGCTTTACCAGGGGGTGGGGGGCTGTAACCGCAGTAGTGCCCCCCTGGATCCGCCACTGGGGGGGGGGGGGGCATAATAGATGTATATTTATATGGACCTCTCACGGCGTCCAACTATGGTTTTCATATGTTGTACATATTTCTGCACCATGGTATACCACGGTACAACCATGATATATCATGGTATACCATGGTTTACTCTGATATTTATTGGTAAACAATATTGGTTTTTTATACGGGAAAAGTCGAGATTCCTGAGCGAAAATTACCAATAAAGTTGAGTTCGATTGAAAGACTACACTGTGCAAGATTGCAAGATACACTGTTAAAAAGGATATTTTCAGAATTCGACAGCCCCCCCCCCCCTCCCCTTTGTAATTTTTTGGGAACGCCCTCTGTATCGATGCCGAAAGTTTTCATGTCACTCTTGCAACCATCCTCAAAATCCCAGCTTTGGCCTTTGCCAGCGCGCCAAGCTCGCCATGGAGGATATCCTGTGGAACGCGTTCATCCGGCATACGATGAACGCGTGTGCGCTTCAGGTTTGACGTGATTTTGTCTGGTCTAGAGCAAAATGAACAGTGCCATTCCAGCATGCGATAACCTATAATTGCTTAATATAATACAATATAATTGCGTATAACCCTATTACTGTAGGACAAGCCGAGTGTGAAAATTCTTCAAGACGAAGGGCTTGCAAACGCCTATTTGGCTTTAACCATGGGCTGCTAGGAGCGGCATGAAATCATTGGTTACATTATTGGTTCGTGTTTCCTGTCAGATCGATGCCTACTATAGACTTCCACTGTTTGTTCTTATGAATGAAGACAGATCTGGCATTACGTCAAAGCTAGAGCGCCCAAACCATCTTTGTGGGATACGAGGAAGAATACTTCATAGGCGTTATGCTGGCATTAAAGATGAAAGCTGTTTAACAGTTTAAGCAACAGAGCAATGTAGTGCAACCTTCACTGCCATAGAGTGCTATAAGAACACATCACACGAACAAACGCATGTGCGTGTGTAAGAACTCAAAACAACCGACTGCCCAAAACGGGCCAGGACTTGCACACCTATAACATAATGCACAGTTAGACACCGATTTTTGTCCAAGCACAACACGATCATCAAAGAATAAATATGTCCCCAGATTTGTTTCATACCCTCCTAATATCGCAATAAATATTGTTTTAATGGGTAGATCTGGGTCCGGAGGGTGTCACAACCCATAGCGAGCAAAGAGGCCAAGGCTGTAAAGTACTGCTAACGCTTTTTGCCGTGCCTTGTTACGCACCGTTCCTATACTTAAGCTCACACGTCCGCCCCCCCCCCCCCACGTCACCTTCTCATGAAACCTCAATGTTATTCGTATATCGCTAACTAAGAGCTACAAAACGAGCGTATCGCGGCTTCATATCGGCAGATTGTGTAGGAAGTGCCTTGCCAGAGCGAGTATTTATGTCATCGAAGAATAAAAAGTCCTGGAATATACTTCTACGTTATAATATATAATAAAGAATTATTATTCAGGTTAATTACTGGCGGTGTAATTGCCCCTGGGCTCCGTACGACTGTGTTCTTAAAGCTGCTTGTAGAGCTTGTCGCGGTAATGCTACTTATAACAAGGCACCGTGAATCGTAAGAACTGATGACGTTTACCCGTGACTTTGAAAACCTGTGGTTAATTGATATCACGGGCAATGCTAAGAAACTCTATTTGGCAGTCTGGCATGCGAGGAATAGACAAAAGAAATTTTAGATGAGTCAAGGACTGATTCTTATTTGTATTTTGACCTCCTTAGTTTTGGCGAGAAAGAGCTAGATAAGTAACTTTAACATTTAGAAAGAGCGAATAATGCACACACATTTGCGTGTGCTTAGGGACAGAGAAAATGACGTACGAACAGAAGTAAGAACACTAAAAATATATATAGATGTGTAAGTTTTTTTTATGCATTTTACTAATAAGATATGATTAAAAGAGCAACGGACGTACATATTAACAGCCATGTCACAGAACTGTTGACAATAAATATATTATTTGTATCGTGTTTCTCTTGGTCGACACAATCGACATCAACAACGCAGACGGTACCGCTTCTCTGCCATCCAGATAAACATATACAAATACATTGGGGTCGGTTGGATGGTTGTATATTCAGGACGATTTAACCATTCTTGGTCATATCGCGTCAATGGGAGAAGGAAAGGAGGGTGGAGCCATGTCCCCGGGGTAACCCCCTACTCTTTACGAAGGACATGGGATCTTTATCCGGTGACCACACAGACATGACCACAGCGGGGCTCGAATCACCGATCCACGTGCCATTAGGCTCTCAGGTGACCAGAGCACTCAATGTGAGCGCTCTAGCCCACTGAGCTGTCGAGGATTTAGGGGATTATTAGGTTTACATTTCGGTACCGAGTACCATGGAAACTAGATGGAACAGTGGCGCTATCTGGTGAAGGAATCACAAATACATGTAACCACTAATCACTGCCCTATACACTAAATGCCACAAAAAGATAAATTCAGCAAACGCCTAAGATGTACCAAAATAATAATAATTACACATCATAGAAAATAAAGTAGCAAACTAAATATTATATATATATATACAGAGTATATATATTCATTGGGCATAAAACCTTCAGCGAAATGAAAAGTGTACTTATTTTCTCACAGTTGGAGATCTTGTTATTTGAGGACATACAGATAACTTGCAAGACATGCAATCGTACCTATGATGACCCGTATTCTTATGTTGAAGCAGTTTTTCCTATGAGAGTTTGGGTCGGCGCCGGTGTAAAAACCAGGTTACTGTACCCGTCCCCTCTCAGAACGTTAGCATTTAAAAAAACTTGACGCCTTCGCTTCCATCAAACGCCATCAGCTCCGCTTTCCCCAGCTTTTGCAATGACTGCAGCGCTCGCTTTAATAACCAGTCCTCCAGGCCATGAAATTCTGTAATAAGAAGACAGGCTCAAAAGCTACAGCTATTTCCAGTCAATTTCTGCTATTCATCTTCGTACAATGCTGAAATGAAAGAATTCACATTCACATTCAACAGAATTGTAACATGTGACATAATGCTGTGATAAATATTGCCCAGGGAACAACTTTTACTTGACAGCTTCTAACTTGGAAGATTTATGTGTAGAACGCTGATTTATTGTACCGTTTAGGGAGGATAAACCATAGAGACTGAAAAGAATTTTTTCATCGAGCCATAACATGTCACAAATGTACTGTTAGGATTTTCGCGGGAAACATCCAATGACTAGCTTTAATGCTAGTGTATGGGATTATGGTAGGCTTCACCTAATCAGTTTGCTGCATCACATACCCATCAATACTAAATTATATTAAAGAATCACATAACAAATTTGATATAAGTACTGTATATATTGTATATGCTCTTGCGCATAGCTTAGAGAGATATAAATATTAAATTAATCAAGTCTTATTAAATAGCACTTCGTTAAGAAATAATACAAAGCCACTTTATTTTAATAACCAATAATTGTGTAAAACAAAAAAAAAAGGTCTGATTGGTTGTGTTTTCAGAACGCTTTAACCATCTTTGGTCATATCGCGTCACTGGGAGAAGTAAGGGATAGCGGAGCCATGTGCCCGGGAGTAACCCCCTGCTCTTTGCGAAGAAAGGCATACAATCTTTATCCTCCAACCACAGTCAGACATGGCCACAGCGGGACGCGAACCACCGATCCACGTGTCGTTAGGCTCTCAGGGGGCCAGAACGCTGAATGCCAGCGCTCTAGCCCACTGAGCTATCGAGGAGTCCCCCCCAAAAGGTCTGACCGTGCAGATTTAGTACTCATGGTCATACAACAGTCCGCGGTCCGTACTACACTGACCTTGACCTTTGCTGTCGTCACCTTGAGAGAGTTCGTAGAGGGTACACACGGTGTTTACCATGCCATTAGCTGTAATCTGAAACAGAAAAAGTAATGACATAGAAGGCCAAACAATAAATTAAGAGAGATTATATACTTTTTTTAAGTAAGAACTTATCGAATGCATCGAGATCCAAAATGCATGAGTCCGAGATAACATTTTTATAGCGGCTAGACCAATTTCGCCAAATGCATTGATAAGAAAGCGTGCTTCAGGCTTCAAAATGTTACGGATAACGATGCATAAATAATAACATAGGTCCTGAAATCCCCATATTAACGAAGGTCGTTTACATGTCGAAGAAGTCCTATATAAACATGCACAGAAAACCCGAAGGTCCTGAAGACGTGATACAGACTCATGCATAGCTAACAAAGGTCGTAAGGGTATCGAAGTCGTGAAACATACCATTGCGTAGATAACAAAGGTCGTAAGGGTATCGAAGTCGTGAAACATACCATTGCGTAGATAACAAAGGTCATATAGACATTGAAGACGTGATATATACCCATGCATAGATAAAAAAGGTCGCAAAGGTACTGGTTAGTTGTATATTGAGGACGCGTTAAGCACTTTTGGTCATATCGCGTCAATGGGAGAAGGAAGTGACAGTGGAGCCATGTCCCCGGGGTAACCCCCTACCATTTGCGAAAAAGGACATTTATCCTGCGACCACATAGACATGGCTACAGCGGGGCTCGAACCACCGATCCACGTGCCGCTAGGCTCTCAGGTGGCCAGAGCGCAGAATACCAGCACTCTAACCCACTGAGCTATCGAGGCGGCCCCAGTAAAGATATTAAATACGTGATACATACCCATGCATAGATAACAAAGGTCGTATGGACATTGAATACGTGATACATACCCATGCATAGATAACAAAGGTCGTATAGACATTGAATACTTGATACATACCCATGCATAGATAAGCTTGCCCCATTCTTCTGGAGACCGCCACATAACTAAGCATCGCTTGCGCGTCTTGTCAGTCCATTCCACATTTCCTGAAAAAGAAAATGTGCTCAGTTGACGTGAGTTTTACTTCACCTATATGCTGCTAATAGATTGGTGTTTCTTAACGACGATGTTGATTGACTTATTTACCACAACACATAAATGAACAGGCTATCCTTTAATTTCAATTCCGAACTGATGTAGATACTAGTAGATAAATTTCATAAAGATAAAATTGGTCAACAGTAGATTATAGCATCTTACCTCTCTTTGTTAATTCTTCTAAAACTGTGTTTATGGTATCTTGTGATAATTTTCCTGGTTTCAGTTTGTTAAAGATTACATCTAACATATTAACTCAGCAGCAAATACACTTGAGATAGTTTATCAATGATGCTATGATACTGTTTATTCATAACGTATGCACTGGTTTGCATACTTAATGGCCATGTGGATAAGGTAAGAGATACCCATGATCACGAATATTATAGGACTGTTACTGACATAATTCCAGGCTGCCCCGCACACCCTCTTGAAAAAGTAGGACAAAAGTAGAAAAGAAAATATAGAAAAAGTGCTACGAAAAAGTAGGATCACTGGACAGCCTGTAATTCAACCAAGAGGTCGGTGGGGGATTTTTATAACAATAATAGTCATTATAAATTAAGTTACAGCATTATAAATAAATGCCAGCATTATAAATGAAGTGACGGCATTATAAATGAAGGGATGGCATTATAAATGAAGGGATGGCATTATAAATGAAGTGACAGCATTATAAACGAAACTGCAGCATTATGAGATGATGGCATCAAGAGAGGGTGACATTATGTGATGATGGCATAATGAAATGGTGACATCATGAGATGGTCGCATCAAGAGATGGTGATATTATGAGATGATAGCATTATGCGATGATGGCATAATGAGATGATGGCATTATGATGTAGACCACAGTTTTATAGATAACAGATGTCTTTCTACACATATCACCTTTATATATCATTGCTGTAAAAAAAACATTCTTAGATCCCAATAATGAATAAATGCAGGCTCATTCACCCATGGATGATATATATCAATGTTTAACATTGAAAGAAAGGATACTGTCAACTGTTCGGTTGAAGAACAATGGACTTGTTTGAGCCTCAACCACATCAAGAGTATACTGCTTATGATGCTTGTGGAAACTGAGCACCAATGAACACCATGCTTCTAGCTGCTTCTGTCTTGTATCAAGATTAGGTTGGAGACTGAAATAGTAAAAAAAATGTGTATATTATACACAAATACCATATCATCGCAAACTCAACTATACTACCAAAACATAACACTATAACTTGATGTTAATTAAAAATATTACAGATAAATCTTCTTTTCGTCAATAAGACTTTGACGGTAAAATCATAAAATGAAATAAAACTTTTTAAAGATTATTTAAATACGTAAATCAACCTTTTCTTAAACTTAAAACTTATGAAACTTAACTCTTTGAGTATTAGTATCGTATGCTAATTAGAGGTCTTTAAACACAGCTGTAATGCTGCAAAATGGCAATCACTGATATATGCACTGAATAACCGACTGAGAGGTATGGTCAACAGAGCAAGACAAAATGTAGGAGAGCAGACATGTTAATGACATCTGCAATACAGTCAGGTTTGAGCGACATATCCAGAATCTTTTTAGCGACCTCTGTCGCTCTCAAAATGCATCTCACAAGATGATGATGATGTTAACTTGCAGATGCAAACATGTATTAGAATACCGGCCAGAGATCAATACAAAAGTTCATTACCAGAACTGACAGGATTCCGACCGGCAACCCTTCGCATCCATGGCGAATACCTAATGCATTAGCATTATCCACTGGGCCTGGACAAAGATATCACACTCCACCCTTTCTTTCCCGAATCGACTGCAACCTTGCAGTGACCATCACAACCAGCCATCAATCCCCACAAACACTGGCCTATCCTGTAGCTCTGGATGGTCGGTCTGACAACCCAGGTTCATTTCCACCAGCATCAAGGCCAGAATGAAGCTGAAAAGTTCACCATCCGAACTGACAGGATTAAAACCGGCAACCCTTCGCACCCAGGGTTAGACTAAAGGGAACTTCCTATTTGGCCTTTTAGAGTCTTTTATCCCCCAGGCCTGGGCCGAGATATCATACAGGCACATGCAGTAAATCAAAGGGGGAGCAAGGGGAGGTTATTTTCCAAATGGCATGAAAAATATGTTTTTATTCCAAGGTCACAATAAATTAAATGAAAGGGATACATAATGGATACATGATATAAATTGCTGACTTCCTAATTCTCAGTTCACGATTGAAGCAATATGCTTACATGTGCATATTACATGCATCTTAGATTTTTTACATTTTAGAATCAAGACTAAAAGTATCTCAAAATTTATGACGCATCTGCTTTTATATCGCTTTGAGTCTGTAAAACAAACATTTCAACATAAAACTGCGCGGTTTATTTATATCGCGCGCGAACGTGATAGCGAGCCGTGGTCGACATCACATACAAAATAGCGAACTGCAAACAGGCATGTAAGGATATAAAGCCGGCTACCAACTTTTGCTCCCTTGACCAAAATGCTTCTCTCCGGATAGCCTGCAGACTTTCAGGATTTAAATTCAAGACAGAATGTACTTATTTGACATGGAGAATGTTGGTAATACAAATAATTATGGAATATTTTGCTTTAATGAAAGTTATTAATCCTGACGATCAGCTAATATCTCATTCCCAGTTCACGGTGAAATGATAAGCCTGTTCCCGAGGAATGGAAAGGTATGTGGACATGAAGGCCATACTACCAGAACGGCTGTATGGGTTATATTAAGGTGGGTGGAGGGGTGAAAGGAAGAAGGGTGTGCAAAGGTAGTAGCTGGGTAGTCCTGTTACATGCCAGTTTAACAGCCGTCCAGTCATACCTCCCTGTTTGCCTGACTGGGCAACAACGACACAAGGTTGGGGCTAGTAGCCAGGTCAATTAACATGTACATATTGGGCAGCCGGGGGTGGAGGCAGAGGAGGCTTACACCAAGGTCTGGTGTGAAAATGGATTGACAATAACTCAAACCGGAAAAAGATGATGCAAGGATTTTTCAACAAAATATTTTATAGATATTTACAAGTTATGCCTTTCTGGGATCTGATTAGTCCAACCACACTAGACTCTGTGTATAGGTGTGCAACATATCCAAGTTGGGAGCTGACCACGTTTAATTTTTTGAACTAGGATCTTATGTGATGATTCCAATTCAAAGCTCCCCCTCCCCCCACCCCCTACCACCTACTCTCACCACCCATAATAAGGGCTGGGGAGACCATACGGCTATTTTGGTAGTAGATATATAGTCAGTATAGACCAATGCTATGGTCAATGGAAAGAATGCTATGCATAATGGCCGAATGGCATAATGGCCGAATGGCATAATGGCCGAACGGCATAATGGCCAAGTCGAGGGGGGGGGGGGGGGTGGTTGGGGTTGGTCGAGATGTGAGGGGATTAATCTGCGGCAATTGAAGGGGGGGTGGGGTTGAGGGGATTAGCCTGCTGTGATTGGTCTGTCTGTTGGTGTTTGCGCCGTCTCGCCAGAGTCACAACAAGGCTATTGCTGAGTTGTATACAATGGTCCGGGTTGGTGTGATCGATTGTGTGGAACAATAGGCAGCGAAAGATAACTGAAACTTTATAGAGATTTAACAACAAATTTATTTAACATAGACCAACAACTCCTTTTATACCCAATTTATCCATGATATCCGTAATCAAGCAATTGGTTGGATTGCTGTACTGAAACCTTTAGGCAGGTAGACTATGGAGTTGTTATCAAAGGGCTACCAGTTCCAGATGGCAGGGAAGTCATAACTAATTTACTAAGGCAGGGAATTTAACAAGTTGTTATCAAAGGATGTGGCATTGTGTTATGGATTGTTATAATGCTGTTCTCAATTGGCCATATATGCAAGTTATCCGCCAGTAAATGGGTGGAAACCAGAAATTAAACGAGAATTGCAACCATAAACGAAAGTGCATGAAATTTGGGCCGCGTGAATATCTGCAAAAATCCTTGCTCTACACCCTCATTGCCATTAAAATCTGCATTATCAATGCTCATTACTGGGCTCTTTACAATGTGGTTTAATGACACACCTGTGTATTGTTACTCTATGCACTACAAATTTTGACAACGAAATGGTTAAGTCGATCACTTGCTCTCGCCATTTATGTTACTGCCGAGGTACTCGAAACATGTCACTTGCTGTTTGGTGAACTTGCAAAAACCCAGGTACAGGGCTAAATTTAGAACATTATTTTTAGCTTTCGAGTGTCTTGAAGACAGACTTGTCCTTGTATATTCCCAAAGTTCTATTTTTTATCGCCTCCAAATATTTAATATACTAGCCGCCCCCGCTCGCGGGACGTCTAGCTAGCGTTCATACTAATAAGCGAAAGAAATAACAGTATGACTATTTTGTTTGTACAGAATACTCAAATTGCGGCTAAAGCACGCTAATAAACGAATATCAGTCCAGTAAAACTAAGGCCCAAGCTCATACATTGATTGAGTAAAAAAAAGGGGTTGAGTAAAAAAAGGGGCTGTTTTCCACCCGTTGTTCGTCATTTAAAGGGAACCGCCAGCCTGGCCTCTAATGCTGCCTTACCGATTCATATATTACTCAATTGTCTAACCTCCAATTATAGAATTTTTCGTTCTATCTGTAGCTCACAATAAAATTTAGAACTGACCGCCAGGCACCATTTCGCCGTCTAGCCAGACGGCAGCCCTTTTTGAAGGCGTGTCCGCGATTGACCAATCAGGAGGCGATACTATTGCAGAAATTGCGCCTATTGTGTGAGCAAAACAAGGGCGCCTGATAATCACTAATATAAATAACTCCAATCATGGCATTGTTGCGGAGTCAATCGTCGCAAGACGTATATCAATTTACGTATATCAAGTTTGTACTGTACTTTTCCATGAAACACTAAAATCTTGCGCTGTTCATCTGTAAATCGCGGCCCTGATCTCTCTCCCCGCGAGTTATAACGTAAGCGTGCGCCATATGACTAGTCACAATATGCATCACTGCTCCCTGCAAAATGGCGCTCTGCTTGACATTGCTCGGGGCGGGTTGCTTTAAGTTTTTTTTCCTTACCAGTCGGCCTAACGAAGCGTTGACACGCACCAATTTAATTTTAAGATGTAAACTTTCGGTGCAGATCGCGATTAAATTAGGTTGGACACCCGCTTTAACGTGCCTTCAGCGGATAAAATTTACTACTGATGGGAAGTTGTGGACGCGAGACAGTACGGGATTTGTTTGTTTTGATGATGGTTCAGGCGATAAGGCGTTGGGAGAAATGTTATTACTGTTGGCACCAAGCCAGGTTGCCTGCCGCAGGCATGGTTGCTGGATAAGGTGATAAGCACCCAGCGATTGTGTTGACACATGCGATAGCTTTCACACATCTAAGAGCGACGGCTGGATATTAATAGGTTCAAGGTGGCCAGGTTCAAGGCGGCTGCTGGTGCCAATGGGCTCTTGCATGCCGCGGCATAGTGGGACAGACAGCTTCATTTTATTAGTATAGATATTTCCTATAGCAATGTTTAGTGAAATGGTACTCATAGTCTTTAGAATAAACCTGGAAAGAAATTGACTTATAGCTGCCTGGGATTCCTCCAAAAATTGGTTGTGTACAAAAAGTGATATTCCCTCAGGAAGACCGACCCCCCACTCCCGGCCCTAGCCCTGGTACATGCCTCTCTTACCACGCCCGTAAACGGAGCTAGGGTGAGAGCCATGCCGCTTAAACGGCCGAAAACAAGAAATCAGCAGAAATCGCCGACCGGTGGCTCAAGTTGAAGTTCAAAACAGAATAAATATAGAGTGCCTACCCGACAATGTACGCCACAACGTTCCTAAAGCTTTTTGGACTTTCGTCGCACTTTCACTTCATTGCTTGGTAATGTATTTTCTTGTAATCCAGACAATTTATTTCACCTCTCGCTTCGTTTTGAATTTGCTCCGCCGCTCGCCGGAAGTAAACAATCTTAGCACTCGCTGCCAGGCACTATATATTTATTTTGTTATGAACTTCAACTTGAGCCACCGGTCCGCGATTTCTGCCGATTTCTTGTTTTCGGCTGTGTCAGCGGCATGGCTCTCGCCCTAGCTCCGTTTACGGGCGTGGTAAGAGAGGCATGTACCAGGGCTATCCCGGCCCCTCCTAGCCGGCAGACATCCAATCATCGAGGAGCGCAGACTAATCCGCTGGCTCGCTACACCCCCCACCCCCTCCCCCATCCCCCCACCCCCCTTAAATCCTTCGGCCATTTAACCGTTTGGCCATTATGAGTGTACACCAATCCAATGGAAATACCCCTTGCCCCCTCCCCAATCAATGGGCTTGAATGGCAATACTCCAATAGAAGAGGTGGAGGGATTGAGAGGGGAAGTGGGGGGCATAGATCTCTGACAACTTACGTGAAAAAAGGTGGGAAATTATACTGCCATGGCCACTGAAAGTCAGCCATGTTTCAACAGTTAAACCGATTTAACTACGAGTTATTTTATAACAGCATCAGTCACGAAACTTCACTCGGGATTCCCCTTCGCCGCTTTTCTCAGGCCGCTTGTAACAACAACAAGTATTTACTCAGTGCTTGCGCTGGTTCCCTCTTTGAGCTAGAGAAGACGCGCAGGTACCCAGGGTTGAGTTGCGGAGCACGCTCGACCGCCGCGAACATTTTTGGTCACTCCGAGCTCGCTATGCAACGACATTGGTCACATCGAACTATTTCCATTTGTTGCGGGGATATCTACTAAATAAATGTCTTTACTTTGGAAATAGCAGGACAATCTAAATAGTGTAAATATTGATAAATAAAAGATAACTATAAAGCATCGATATTTACGGGTTATCCCCACTTATTTGAGAAGAATCGTCGTCCAGAGTTTAATATTATCATGCGAGGCTGCTCTTGATCGCGGCGAACCATACCCCACTTCCGGTTCAAAATTGTACGCGTCCTTGACCAATCCGCCAAGTTCAAATCCTTATTTGTCGTTGCATATGGCGTGAAAACCGGCTTGACAGCCATAAGCAACGCACCCCAGCTAACACACACCGTTCGCACACTTTGGTTTTTGGTTGTAATCACGTTATCTCAAAGTTAACATCGAGACAATGTTGTTACAACGTTCGTTGCAAACATTGAAGTAATATGTTCTAGCCTATATCCCATAAAAATAGAACCTTTGCTATGTGTAGTGACTACTAAAACTTGCATGGCTGCGTGTAGCAGTTGTTACAAATACAAAATGGTGAGAAGTCGAGAGTGGACGGTTTCCCAACGTTGAGACAACGTTACCTAAAAAATTAGACATCATGAAAACAATATGTAATTGATTGTATTTGGCAATCATGCTTCTGGTTAATTCATCATATACCCCATTATATCTATCAGAAGGCACACTTTTAATACTGGACTGAATGTCAGACAACATTATCTGAAAACGTTCGGGCAACGTAAAAAAAAAAAATTATACATTTTCACGTTATCTCAACCAAAACCAAGCCCCAAAAAAACGATGTCATGACGTTAACTTGTTAGCTGGGTAATGCCATTGTTAATGTACTCAATTTCGTCAGGAGTTCGTAAAAAACTATCGACAGAGCGGATTTCTCCCGTTTTTCCGGGGGAGGCATATTGTGAAACTGAGAAAACAATAGTAACATAAGATATGCGGCAAGAAAAAGTTGCGCACCTTGATTCATAAACCCGGTTGGAAAAAATCACGGCCTTGGTATCCATGCAATTAGCAAATCCGCCACCTAGCCTTCCAATTGGAGGGTCGGTGCCCCTCCCCTTCACTCCCCCCCCCCCCCCCCACCTACCGACCACCCCCCATCCCCTTTCGCCCACAAATTATTAGCATGATACCATTTTCATAATTAAACAATTAAGGTCCATTCACAATTGGGGAGTGGGGGCCCAACAAACTGAACAGGTGGCGGGGGGTGGGGACGAATGTAATGGTCTAAAGGCGGGGCTTGGCACAACCTGCCTAGCGACCACTGCGGCCACGTAGATCTGCGGCTCAAGAAGTGTTAGAAGTGATGTGAGAGTTTACTGCTTACACAGTTACGCTCCAGTTACAGAATATCGGACAGGGGAACCAGCTTTGGCTTGATGAAGTTGATGGTTGATGTCGTAAGCGGTTGCTGCGGAAGTCTTCTTCTGAAACTACTTCCGGTAAACCTGAGCAGAAAGAAAATTTCAAAACACACTCGAATTACTGTAGATTTACAATTTCCTCGGTCTGTCAGACAGTTAACACATTCATGTGGTAATTTTACCCGTGCAGCTCATGCGAAAGCGCTGGAGTGCTCAAGTGAGTTGCTGGTTGCAGGAAAATGGTCTATTATGCCGTCGTTTCGACTGGACAGCGTACACTTGGGTGGTGGGGGCCCAGCCATAAGGGTCTCTTAACCAAACACTATCCTAACCCGGTATCTATGAAAACATCACATAACCTGATGCCTAAGCCTAATTCTAAACTATTGTCTTTGTTCTTTAATATTGCTTATACAGGGTACAGCAATGTCAGCATTGACAATGGCATCGTCAGCAATATTTTCCCTAAATATGCACTATAATTTTAAGTTTAAAGGTTTTCATTACAAATAATGTATTTTTGGGACAATTTTGCTGAAAATGAGAGCACTCAATTAGATATTCTTATGTCAAAAGCAAAATGCATTATTGCTGTTCACAGCTACTTTGGCCATTCTCTTTCATGTAAGTAAGATAGTATCTTACTTTCCTTTCTTTATGACTCATTTATTTCTGTATTTTTTAAGAAATATTGCATATGATGAAGTTCCATTGACCTCAAATATTTGTCTGAAAAGAAGCTAAAAGAAGGAGGATGTACCTGTAATGATGCATATATGAATAAGATAGCCATACTACCAGAATAGCTGTATATGTTAGGTATGTGGTGTGGCAGTCTATGGGGGTTGAGGAAAGAGCGAAAGGATGTGAAAATTGATTAATTGGCCTTTTTTTATAATCAACCAGAAAAAAGATAATCTGATGATTTTTTAATGCTATATCTTATAGTCATTTACAAGTCATGCCTTTTTGAGAGGTGACGATTCAAATTCAGAGCCGCTCTGGTAGTACAACCGTCCTGTCTATAAACTATATGATGTCCCCCTTCTAATTGCTGCATGCACGCTCCTTCTAGTTTGTTCAATAGCTAGCATTTGTCATCAATGCAGCTTCATCATTAAATATTATTTTAAATATTACAGGAAGAGTAGATAGCTACATTAAGCATGGTAAGGAAAGTATGATTGAAGTAATTAGATTTTTGGATCCTGCAGCCTATCTGTAAATTTCTGACTGCTTACTTGAATTTTAAGGAAGATATATCAGCTAAAACAGCTATGAACAGCATTGACAAATTTTACTTTGCGGCTTGGGAGTAACCGGGACTTAATTATATGTCAATGTGACTATGGAATAAGAAAAAATGATTAACAAAGGGGTACTTAAGTTTTCATCAAGGTGAAATACCCTGTTTTCGCCATAGGCCATTGTGCTTACCAGCTATAAATGGGTGAACATCAGAGTTTGGGGCTACATGGAGATTTGCAGACATGCAGAAGTTCATGCTATGTAACAATAGTGCCTAAAAATACTGAAGCAGAGTTTGGGTTGTGTGCAAGTTCTGCTATTATCAAGGCTCATTACGGGTGTGTTTAAGTTATCCATACTGATTACAGGGCATGTAAAAGTTGTCCATGCTCATTACAGGGCGAGTGTAAGTTCAATGGTGGTCAGCATGTAGTGGTCAACATCATCTCCTCTCCCTCTCTCCACCTGTGTACCCACACCAGAAACCTAGAAGCACCGAACAACACAAACACAAGTGACATCAATTACCAGATTAATATACTCTGCTTAACACCAGGCTCAACCCCTAGTCCCATTCCCATCGCCCCCCCCCCCTCCCCTCCTACCACCATCCCCCTTAAATATTGCTTTGGTGATGGAACTTTTTATTGTTTTAAAAATAAAAATATGTAGCCCTTAATTATTGTTCCTTTGATGCTTTTTTTTAGACTGATGCAAGATGTTGACCCTTAAACAGAAGATTGAGGCTCAGAAAAAGAAGTCGGAAGGCCTGACGGATGGAAGGGTGTCAATCCGAGATAGGCTGCTCTCTGTTGGTGGGTATGGATGGGTTGAGAGCATCATAGCCTCAACTGGAGTCAGAGTTAACCACATTATTTTATATATTTGTAATAGATTACAATAGTTTTCATAGCAGCATAATCATCTATCAAATATTTCACTACTGTAGGTGGTATAATTTATATTAATACTAAATGTTTCATATCGGTTCACCCATTTGACTGTAGATAGTATGCCATACATCCCCTTAGCCTTCCTTCCCTGCGCAAAAAATGAACCAGAGATAACCACTTAAACTGGCTGGTTACCTAGACTGGTTCATCTATTCTGTTTGCCTTAGACAGTAAGGTATACACTAGTTCTTAGCCATGAGCCTATCTCTATATGAGATGTCTGGGTTTTCGTTTGTGTGTGATGGTTAGAGGGGTTAGAATTTGATGGTTACTTCTCCAGCTTTCTGTAGATTGACCGGAGTAAGTTGTGTTCTCATCTTTCCCAAGTACGGTAGCTTCAGTGGTAGCTAGACATATATGGCATTGGCTTGAGTGTGTGTTCTCAGGTGTATGTGATGGGTTTAACCCGACCTTGACGCTGCAATAGATATCACAACGATATCATTATTGTCTCAAAGTGTCAGTTATGTGTCAGGAAGCTGCACCATGGCTAAAGATGAATCCATGGCTATGGTTGAAGAAGTCATGATAGTTCAGTTGGCTAGAGCGCTCGTATGGAGTGCTCTGGTCACCTGAGAGCCTAACGGCACGTGGATCGGTAGTTCGCGCCCCGCTGTGGCCATGTCTGTGTGGTCGGAGGATAAAGATTCCATGTCCGCAAAGAGTAGGGGGTTACCCCGGGGACATGGCTCCACTCTCCCTTCCTTCTTCCATTGACGCGATATGTGGTTAAAGCGTCCTGAATATGCAACCAATTAACCAGACACAGTCGCATCTCACCATTACATGCTATTATGTAGGATCTCTTTCCTGATAATAATAAAGACTTTACTTGTTAGAGCCACACCTGCCATTCGCATTCAATTGATATGAAATGGTACTTTTTGTTCACACAACTGTTACACTGGAAGAAGGAATCTCCCAGGGCGGCAAAGGATTAACGGATGAAACGCGTCCCAGACTAGTAGGTGCTGGGACCTGAATTCGAACCTAGGACTCATTGATCTGCAGTTTATTGTGGTAACTACAACACCAGGCAGGCCCTCTTCCATTCGCATTCACAACTGTCAATCTTCCTTTGATATTTAAACGGCTTCGTGAAATCTTTTCGCCACTTTTCCTTCAACCAGAGGTGCAGGAGATGGAGCAAACCTTGCCCAAGACTTGCCGGGTACACTTCGACGATCCCAACAAGCTGCACATCTTCACGCTGGTCATAGTACCCGAGGACGGCTACTGGCTCGGGGGCAGGTACAAGTTTCGGATAGATGTCCCTGAAGAATATAATATTGTGGTAAGTTGGCGTATGCTGATGTTTGGTAGTCCTAGACCAGATTGTTGCGTAGTTTTCCAGTGCCATGTCTACTGTGGTTGCAGTGTCATTGTGTTATCTTAAGCTATTGTGTGGTTAATATAAGATATTAATAGACTATAATCCAAACAGGAAGACAATGACTACTTTATTCGATGTAAAGATGGATGAATGATTATATCAAGGGGAATTTTACCTTTTTTTCAAGAATACCCGATTTATTTAGTATGATAAATTTACAGCCGGGTATGTTTTTAACTATGGGCAAATCTTTCCCAAAGAAATCGTGTAGGGCAAGTGTACTGGCTAATAGGCTTAACCTTTCCCTCGAGGTATTTTTGGCGTCTGGAAGCTTCGATGAAAAAAAAGCGCTGTAAACAATTGATATCCACAAGTATCTACCCGGTAGGCATGATTGACGATGAATGCAGATACTGGAGACAGTTATCTGATACATAAACGTCTCTTTTGTTTGTGGGAACGAATGCTACCGTCCTGACATTGATTGTGCTGATGATTCCCGTTGCAGCCTCCAAGAGTTCACTGTCAAACCAGGCTATGGCACCCAAACATCAGCGAGGACGGCGAAGTGTGTCTGTCTTTACTACGGGAGAGTTCTATAGATAGCATGGGTAAGTTAATTGGCACCCAAACATCAGCGAGGACGGCGAAGTGTGTCTGTCTTTACTACGGGAGAGTTCTATAGATAGCATGTGTAAGTTAATTGGCACCCAAACATCAGCGAGGACGGCGAAGTGTGTCTGTCTTTACTACGGGAGAGTTCTATAGACAGCATGGGTAAGTTAATTGGCACCCAAACATCAGCGAGGACGGCGAAGTGTGTCTATCTTTACTACGCGACAGTTCTATAGACAGCATGGGTAAGTTAATTGGTGATCAATGAAAGGTTTACGATTAAACAAAAAAACGCCGTGGCCTACTGTTTTCGAGGACATTTCACGAGATGGCCACGGTATATAACCGGGAAGGACCGGGGTAAACCAACTCCGGCACAGTGTGAGCTAGGCTTAAGAGACAAACTCCCAACTCTATGGATTATATCACTAAAAGATGTGTTCGGCAATTAAAAAGCTGTACTACAAGGCCGGAGATCAGCGAAAAATTATTGTTATAACCATAAATGTGTTGTGGACATTATATAAACTAATATTGTTTGGTTCAATACCTAATATATAACACAATATAATAAGAATTAATATGTAGAAGATACTTTTGAGATCGTAAGGAAACATAGCCAGAACTCTCAATAATTTATTGATGTTCACAATATAATGTGTCTTATACACTCCGAAGTAAATGCCGTTTTCAATGTCTTTCCAACGTTTAGTCGTCGTCTGTGTAAATGATTCAGAAATAGTGTTTAGACTATTAATATCTTATATTAACTGTACAATGGCTCAAGAATTAAACACTTGCCTCCGCACGCCTCTTAATGTCGTTTTATGTTATTTCAGGATGGGCGCCGACTAGGAAATTGAAAGATGTAATATGGGGGTTAAATTCTCTGTTTTCTGTAAGTAACGCGATCTCGCTCCATATTATTGCGAATTATATTAATATAACAGAAAGATTAGTTTATGAATATATCTCGTCGAGCCCTTGACATAAGTCTATATAATTATGATTTAATAATCCCAATTCGGAGATTTGTTTGAAATAATGTGAAAGCTCAACAACTGTAAACCAATCAGTGCCATCAACCCTCCTCAGCTTTAATCTTTCTTTCCTGACTTTCATATTTCCTTCCTCCACCCCTGCTACAACTCTCCTTTTCCTAGTTTAAAGTTATATTAGCGCTTTAAATCAGCGGGCGTAACCTCGGAAAACGCGATTACATTTGTTATTACTCATTTTGACTTCCAGGATCTGTTAAACTTTGACGATCCGCTCAACGTTGACGCAGCAGAACATTATGAGAGAGATAAAGTGAGTAGCCCCTAGGAGTGCCCCGCCCCTTCTGTCCGCTTACAGCAGACACTGTGATGTCTTTGGAAAGAAACTCGTTATAATCTATCCAAACTTGTTATCAAGTGCTAAGGACTAACCAAGGACATTACATTTTAAGGCGAATCTTTTTCATTATTATGTTAAATTTATAAGCATATTTTGAAGTTCTGATTTTTTTTGTTCAGGAAGAGTTGCCACATCTTTTATCGAAAAGAGAAGGGGAGATACCCTCAGAAATATGACTATTTTCTTGTGTGACCCTTGCCATATCATGTCATATCGTTGTACTTTAACCCCATAATAATAATAAACTTTATGGTAACAAAAGGCCCCGGGCTACAGTACAACGTGAACACATATATACAATCGGTCATACATTACTGTTTAACAAGTAACATTATTGCGTTGAAGTCACCCGGCGTCCTTCCTTGATTTCCAGGAAGCGTTCGTGGCCAAAGTACGAGATTACGTTCAGAAGTACGCCACGTGCAGATAGAACCAATGGTGCCATAACGGAAGCTGCCTCGCCGCTTCGGTTACCCGCAATGTGTTTCTTTTTTTTAAAACATATGTTGTGTGAAGCAGTTATGTATATATTGGTCAAAAGGAATCACCGAGTGAGAAGTGAGAGTATTACTTGTGGGTGGCTAGGGCACAGTGTGTCCACAGGGGCGTCTAGCCTGTCTTCATGCTTGTCTAGCCTGTCTAACGCCTCAACGCATGTTTGGTTGTGACACTAGGTCGGTTTCTTCGTATGCAGTATCTTGACACTAGTCCAGGATTATGGTATTGTTGGGATACTGTCGTCAGATCTGTTCTAGCAATTTTTGATCCAGTAATTTTTCTCAGCTATTTTTTGTTTATGCCCGAGCATAATTGTCTGTTTTTCGATTTATTCATTTGAACGTGGACTGGATGTTGACAAAGGTAGGAAGTGAACGCCTTTTAGAGAATGCATAACAAGAACTACATTTTAAAACTTCTGCTATATAATTCACCCCCAGGTTTCCGAATGTTATTGTGTGAGGAATCCACGTTGGAATGACAATTGTTCATTCGTAATTCTTGAGGTGAACTTTTCAAGATGGCGTCGGTATGTACATACATCAATGTTGAAGACCATAATATTAATCAAACCGGAAGTGCTCTGATTAATAACACGTGCACCACGTGACCTCTACTTGGCCCGTGGTGTGACTTTGTATCGCGTGATATAGTCTCTCAATGGAAGACATACCCGTTGAGTTCCGCCAAAGTGGTGATGTTCTGGGAGATGTTGTTCACCTTTATTATATATTGATCATTTTGGAAATCCAATGCACTGATTACACTCTGAATGAACTTGTTCTGGGTACAAGTCGGTATCGTATCGCGCAAGGCGAAGTTTACGTCCTTCATGACTGCGCATGCGCAAGTGATGAGGGGTGAACGACAAAGAACATATGACGACATAATATCAAGGAGACTTTATGTATTGAAGTACAGGGGCCGTATTCATAATCGCCACTTAGGTTACGCCACTAGACTTAGCGTTAAGTGGAATATTTGTCGAGCGATTTTCGGGTTCAAAATACGTAAGTTGTCACCCAGGAAGTGGATTTTCAGAATTAAGGAAGTGCTAAAATTATATTGAAGAGGATTTCTTAATCATGAGCACCACCACAAAGAGCTGGTGAGGCCAAGACGAAAACGCACTTTTCGTGCGTAACTTACAAGGGGATTATGAATACGGCCCCAGGTCTCTTGTGAGATGAATCTGGTCCCATTTTGAATCCTGCGTTAGCAATCTGGTCTGGTGTGTCTACATGTATTTCACTGTGTTGCCCGGATGTTCCAGAGAGTCGCTGCACGTGGTGTTATTAACTGTTTGTTTCGCTTGACGTCATTCTTTATAGGTAACCACGTGCTATAAAATGTTGGAGGAGTCCCGAAATGAAACGTGCCGTTTTGTCCCAAATCTGTGTACTGGGACGTCACTGCACCCATTATGACGTCACTTCGTACAGTGTGACGTCACGTCAACTCACGGTAATGCTCTAACTTACGGTAATGCGGCATCGTTCATCGCCATAAATATCCCACTTTCGTGTGGCCTCTGTCGACGACCATGGGAAAAAATGTATAAGCGTGAGTGCTACGTGAGCTATACGGGAAACAATGGTAGCGCGGCCAAACCACGTGTGATTTATTGGGCTCAAATATAAAAGATTATCTCTAATATGGGCAACAGATCAGCTCCCAAGGTACAGCGCAGTAATGTCCTTGACAATATCTGAGTATTATGTGAGCTGTGGGGAAACAAATGTTCGTAGTCACGTCTTCCTCTTCAGTATTCCGTGTAGATTGTCCATGAGAGAAATCTGCGCATCGCTCGAAGTGAACGCTCAGGCGCTCACAGCAGTTCTTGACGGCATGGAAGATTGACGCCATTTAGCATGTGTACACTGACTTCCGGTTGACTGGAGAGTGGGACTGAACCGCCGTAGTCAGGCGTTCACACCCTACCCGTGTCTATGACCGTTTTATCTCGTCCTCTCATTGTCCCAGGGGGATCCATGCGTGCACAATGCTGGCCCAAAACACCAAGCCCCCCTACCCCCACCCCCCCTCACTCTGGATAGCTCAGTGGGTTAGAGCGCCTTGCGTGTTCCGGCCACCTGAGAGCCTAACGGCACGTGGGTCGGTTGATCGAGCCCCGCCCTGGTCATGTCTGTGTGGTCGCAGGATAAAGATCCCATGTCCTTTCTCGTCAAGAGTAGGGGGTTACCCCCGAGGACATGGCTCCACTCTCCCTTCCTTCTCCCATTGACGCGATATGACCAAAAGTGGTTAAAGCGTCCTTAATATACAACCCCCCCCCTCCCCCTCCCTCCCCTCCCGGCCAGTGGCACCATTGATGATATGATGACAGTCCATGCTTGCATGGAGGCCTGTATGGTGCACGTATGTTGCTTACCACCACTCCGTGAGCGGATGGCTAACCTTAACCACCTTCAAGATGGATCGAGTCATTACTTTAATAAGGTTTGAAGCAAATAGGGGGACAGCATTATGTGCAATATTCGTTTATTTGGAATTAGATGATTAATCTATCACAAGTGTAGATAGAAAACTGCATCAATTTCACTTGCTATGTCGTCCTGTTTACAGTCTGTACGCACCTTTCGGGCAAAAAATTGGAAGATTTTAGGCATGAATATAGGCAAGTGCAGGAAACCAACCATACTAAGACTTTAACGAAATTGATCTGATCTGAGTTAAAAAAAAAGCGGCAGTCCTGTTCGCTTGACTAGAGAAACTCTTTTAGAAGCACTGCAAGCTTGCTCTTCAGTTTGATCTATTACTCTTGAAAAGTTAACCCATGTTACGCGTTGGTTTATGTGTGTGTGCACATCATATATATAATATATATATATATATTTATCTCTAGATTTATTCAAGACACTTCGTGAGTTATAAGAATGAATAACTGGAAACTCCTGCACATAAAAATAGAAATCGGTGCATGCCCTCCTCATAGTTTGGTAAAGAAACTTGTTTCTTTGAACGTCAGGGTTCCATTTGAAAGCTCAAGTATGAAATCCGTCGTCGCTTGTTTATTTGCGACAAGTAGTTGATCAGTTTCTCTTCTTCAACAATGACCACGATTTAGTCTCCATGTGTACAAACGTGTACAAATTTCAGCCGGTTCTGTCTGACGAGGAGTCACGAGTGCTCGTCTAAGTCAGCCCAGTGGCAAGTGTTGGGGAGGGGGGGGGGAAGCGCCCTATCTGAACCAACCATCTCTCAAACCATATCAGCATTGGTGTGTGTTTCATGTTGGTAGCCAACACGGCCAGTAGCACGGGGCACTAAGAAACACTTGTTGAAATGAGCGATTTCGGTCATTGACGATAGTCTATTTCCGGATGGTCTTGATGTTCTAGTCAAGCATGTCCGTTTGACTACAATACGAATTGCGTGTGTGTTTCATGTTGGTAGCCAACACGGCCAGTAGCACGGGGCACTAAGAAACACTTGTTGAAATGAGCGATTTCGGTCATTGACGATAGTCTATTTCCGGATGGTCTTGATGTTCTAGTCAAGCATGTCCGTTTGACTACAATACGAATTGCACTATATCCAAGATGGCGCATCTATCCCACAAGACCTAGCGAAACGAGCACATGTATGTGCACTGGTCGGACTGTGGTACCAGGAACGCGTCACTGGTTCCAATGGAGTCGTGGATTTACCCTCAGGTTCCGGATCCCGTATTCATATACAGAACTATAATAGAGACCGCCTCTCCACGCAGCAAGTTAATTCACCTGGAGCCGTATTCATAATTCCCCTCGTCAGCAACGCACGGAAAGAGCATCTTCGTCTTAGCCTCAATAGCTCGTTGTGGTGGTGCTCATGATTAAGACATCCTCTTCAATATAATGTTAGCACTTTCTTAATTCAGAAATCTCATCTATCTATTTTGAACCCGATAATCGCTCGACAAATCTTCCACTTAACGCTAAGTGTAGTACCGTAGCCTAAGTGGCGATTATGAATACGGCCCCTGGCGCTTAATCCTCAAACCTCTCATTTGACGCGATGTGAAAGAAACAGAGAAACCGACGCTGGTTGAACTGGGGTGAGTTCTGGCGATTGTTCTATTGAGTGCGTCCGGAGGTGCTAATGATTCATAACGCGCGCCAACGTGAAGTTCCATTCGCCTAATTTATTAATGTACTGTTAGATTGTATTACTACTTACTTGAAACACAATTTGCCAAACGAATTAGTGCCTGCCTGGGTTAGGGGTTAGGATAAGGACCCACCGAACCTGCTGTGCTTTGTACTGAATGTCCTGTTTTGTTGCAACCGAGAACGTTATGCACATAATTCGATTGGTATCGGTGCCGCCGCTGGAAATATTCTTACTTGTATCCGTGCAGGCCTTCAAGGTTGGAGATATTCTTACTGGTATCAAACCAGCGTAAATTCCGTTAACCTACAAATCTTTGTTCTCTATTGCTAAGCTGGAAGTAGGTTAAATATGGCAAGCCATGTGTGTCATATGGCTCTGAATCTATGGCCATGACGCTATCATCCCGGTGATGCAAAAAATGGCTTTCCATAGAAAATATCAGAAATCGAGTCCCAGTCTATGGCAGTGGTGTGTGTGTTGAGGGACAGACCTAAGACGGGTTGAGCTTCATGTCTATCAGTACCACGTCAAGCGCGGATTTCTCGCCAGTCATGAAAGACCTAATTAATCTTAATTGATTTATCACTTGAGGTTAAATTTGGTTAAAACCGGCTTATTTAGCATATATTTATTTTGAGTGCCTGATTTGTTGTTAATTTCTTCAAATGCATTAACCTTTTGCCACGGACTTTATTTCTGACTATATTATTTCTTCATGAGCATTTTAACCAGCAGAAGCCTAACAATTATCTTTTGAAAATGGTTCGTCAATTTTTCTTGTAAGGTTATCAATCTCAGACTTTGGTCGACATCCCTGCCCCCCCCCCCCCCCCTCCACCACCCCTGCCCCCTGGTCTTTTTGTGGAAACCTCCTGTTTTTGAGTACCCGCTCAAAGTGGACCCCAACCCCACCCCCTATTTCAATCAAAATCCTGGATCCGCGCCTAGTTGTATATGGCCTTCCCTGGGCTGTCTTCCGATGGAACATACCAGGCCGTCTCCTGGTCGGTCTGGTGTTCACTGGTGTGTGTAGCGGTACCGCGTGTGAAGTGTGATCTGCTTTGTCACCCATTTCTAAATCATCCAACTCTTGTTCAGTAACGTTTTAGTTTTCATCATGTACCTTCTATTTAATATCATTTTGTCACATTGACCCAGGAAAATAAAGTTTTCCATCGCTACCAACCGTGTTGCCCTTCATGTTAACTAGAACCACTCCTGTGGTTATTATAATGCAGCGCGATTCCCCTCCTGCAGTGGGCATTAACCCGGCGGGGGAGGGGGGGTGGTACTCATCTGACTCGCGAATCCCCTAGAATTAGGAGAGCAATATCGAATCTCCAAGATTAGGATATTTTAAAGCTGGGCGCGAAACAAAACGCCTTAATGGTGATCTCTCGGATACGGAAGAATTCACAGACTGCTATAACGGATCGCGGTAAATAGGGAAAGGGTCTTCGCGTTGAACCAAGAATCGTACGGATAACGACCCCCAAAAATTGCCAACAGCTGATAGCGAATCACCCTGGATTCCAATCGCGGAGATCGGAAAAGGTATCCCTCCCCCTCTAACCCGGGGCATTAACATTGTATTATTGTACTGTTTACCATAATATATGGTGAAAGCATTATTATTAATAGCAAAAAATACTTTCTGGACGGAGGACCCACACGAATCTGGAATTCCAACGGAAATATTCAGTGCATCAACTTTAAAGTCTAGCTCCAAGGTCCAAAGAGACTTTCGATATATTAATCCCATTATGTTACGATATCGCATGAGTGACATGAATGAGTGCGTTATGACAGAATGATAATGATAACTGGGTCAGATGATTTAGGTAGGGTCAAGGGGTCAAGAGTGAAAGGTTACGTCAGAGTAGTGTGACGAGAAAGAATGACAGCAGATTAGCCGGCCGGCGTTGGATGCATGTACATGTGATAACTTGTGAATAAAGATATACATAAATAAAAGCAAGTATCAAATCCCATTATATTACACAATAAAGATAGAATACACGTTAATTTCAGTCGAGAGCACAATTTGACATAATGGCCATTATCCCATATGAAAGGATTATTTGCTAATAAAAAATATTTTTTGGAAAGGAAGACTGACACGAATCTGGACTTCCAACGGAATTATCTAGCGTATCGCCTTCAAGTCCAGCTCTCGGGTCCAAGGAAACTTTCAAACTATTAATCCCAACATATTACGGCATCAAAATAGAATAACCGCTAATTTTACTTGAGAACACTATAGGGTCTGTAAGTGACGTCACAGACAGCGCGCGCTCACCTCTAGAAACAACCGTTCTGGGTACAACGCGTCAGCGGGTCCCTATACTTTACTATGGGCCTCAAACTAGACTCACTGATGTTTGAGATATGAATGCAATGTTAGATTTGAAAACCATATGGAATAAATGTTTGGGGGTGTACCTTCATACTCGTACTAGTTTTAAATCGCAAGACGCTGGTTTTCTGTGCGTTTCACACCACTACAAAGAGCTCCCTATGCTTTGTATATGGGGCGGTGAAGCGTCATGTACCCAAAACCGAATTCGCTGGAGGTGAACGCGCGCTGTCCCTGATGTCACTTACATACCCTATTAGCAATATTGGTCAGTATCCCATTGGACTGGTTAACACACCAAGAAATTGTCTGAGGCGATTATTCGACGTGGCGCTGTACGCATGAGACTGGCAATCGCACTATTTCTTTTGTTGTGGTCTTCTCCGTTACAGGACATCGAACGTTACAGCGCTATTTCAGATATCATAAATTCAATACATACTCTTCACCTGCCTTTATTTAGCAATTAAACCGGAACCTGCATCTACGTCACTTGGCTCAAAAATTATTTCTTTGGTCGTTCAGAATGGATGCCATAGTTTGTACAGATTTTGTGACTAAAACGAACGAACCACACTTAACAAATTATGAGCCACATTTTTTGCGCAACCACCCACATTGCTTCAATATTGACTCTTCTGTGTGTATGTTATGTTAAGTTTAATAATTTAATTAACCCAGAAGCTGGCCTTAACGTCCGAACGTGTCCAGGAATGCGAGAGGTCGGTGGTTCGATTCCCAGCCAGCTACCTAACCTTCTGAATCGGTTGGGCACCTTTTACCTCCGTCACATAGAGGTCAAGGGAGCATTGGGGAATGATGGATATGACAAAAAACCTCAACGAAATACAGCGACAAATCGTAGTTTTCCATTAGTTTATTACGAAGCATCCGATAGTTCAAATCGTGGCAAGGACGGTAATCGTGAACTTCTGCTGGCAGTCTTCATTTCGTTCATCCCTAATATCGAATAGGAACAGGACACCAGATGCTACCGTTGCAATGCCAACAAGCAACCCCACACGTGATCGCGTCTTATCTCAAGCAGCAGACACGTTGTCCATGGCAACAGTAGGAATATGTACACAGTACCATGTCAAGTTCTGAACCCTGAAAACTCAGTTACCCTGACCTATGTCAACCACGATAACGAGCGAAAGCTGTTACTGTCAACATCTCAACACAAAAAGAATCCACAATAGCAACCAGTGAAATGCATTTTGATATATGTCCCACGTTGTTTTTGCAACGCCTCTGAAACTGCGTACCAGCAGTGGTCTCAGATCAAAAGAAACATTTGGCTTAAAATACGCACCTCTAAGGCCGTAAATTAAATATGTGTAGCATTAATTCCATTCTTCTTGTGCCATCTTTGGAATTAGCCATGCATGTGTTTTGCAAACAGCAGATCAGACGCAGTAAACCCAGAGCGCATGCGCGAGACGCTCAATTGGTTTCTGCAATAAATAATATTTTTTTATACATAATACACATCAGATATTGTGGCTAAAATTCCTTATCGTTGAGATCCGTTCATCCTTCGACAACACGATCTAATATGTAATGCTATTCTATTGTATTCTACCAGCAGCCGGGGCTAATTCTTACAGCAGACGATCGCATACACCGGCGCGCGATAACGAAGAAAAGAGCGGGAAAAAATGAACTAGTCTTTGTCATGATCGAACAAGAAAGCTCATCCGCCCAGCCTTGCGTAACAAAAATCACAAAACTCCCTTCTTCCCTTGGAATAGCAGTAACACTGAAGTCTTCTCACCTATAGACCGCTTTACATGTTCGCGACTCAGATGAACAAAATCTTATCCCATTGTACATACTAAATCCCTCCTTTCATTGGAATACCAATAATTGCAGTCTTCTCACCTTTAGACCACTTTACATATTTGCGACTCCGATGAACCAAATCCCACTGTACACACGGATAACCTTATATCATAGCTAGACATCGTCCACCAGGCCATGATGCAAAATGTATGTTAAGTAGTGGTAACCTAGTCTTGGCACTAAATGCTAATCGTCCTTGCCAGTTGTTTGAATTTGTGTATTAAGCCTTATTAACATAAGTAATGCAGATAAGTAGAAGCGCAAGACAAAGCCATCACAACAAATGAATTAGTATGTTAGTAATGAATGCAATTACAACTGTTAGGAGAAAGACGCCAGAAAAGTTCAAGCACAACAAACTTATGTAACTGTTCTAGGAAAGTTGAGTAGGAGTAGCAAACGTTTATATAATAATCAGTACATGCGTAAGCAATAAATAGCTTATTGCTATTGAAACGCCTTAATTTATTATTCTAAGATTTCATGGTTGGCACACTCCTACTATTTACCACAATAATCCATTTCGGGGCCTATAGAACATGGAAGATGGACCAAATAAATATGCTAATAAAATTACAAACCAGAAAAATATTGACTGTCGGAAAATCTGTAAGTGACGAATGAGGATTAAAAAAAGGCCCAAGGAACAACAAAGAGCACAGAAACAGCAAAATATTAAAGCGATGTTGAGAAGTAGCTCGCCGCTGAGTTACTGTATTCTGATCTCTTGCTATCAGTGATCGAAATTCCTATGGCCGACGACATAGATGTCACACACCGCACTTCTCTACCTTGGTCACGTGACTGTTATGGACGTCTTGGCAGTTTCGCACCTGATACTCCGTCTTCTCTGCTATAACGCAGAGTAGCGACCCATACACGGCAGCACGAAAAGAAAATGTACGTCAACGGAATGCCAAGACGGAAGTCCGATACACAATTGTCTTTGAATTAAATAAATACAACGAGCAATTGATATCTAACTTTAAATACTGATACCGTTACGTACCATAAGGAACCGACCAATCAGGAACGTGGGGACAGTCTAACGGTCCTGTAAATACCGACCAATCAGAAGCGTGGAGACAGTCTAACGGTCCTGTAAAATATCACGTACGCTCTATATCTGACGGTTCTAAGTAATATCATACGCATCCACAATTTATAACCGGGAAACAAACCGGGAAATTGCCTGGCGACGTCTTCAGGATCTGGGATCTAATTCAGATCCAGTCGTCAGATAATCTCGATGGAATGTGCGTTATGGCGTGCTAATAAGCTATTACATGAGCCAGACATTACTGTCGTCATAAAACGCTGTGCTTTACGCTGTGCGTAATCGTTGAAGTATGTTAACGTCAGTGTTGGACCCCAGTGGCGCAAAGCGAAGGGGAGTTCAGACGATGTTTGCACTTTTCCGCCGCCTACAAACACTCTTACAGCATTGTTTTACAGACCATTGCAAGACTTTGAAAGTCATACCTCGATAGCTATAAAATGCGAAACTTCCGCTTTCTACATCTGCCACGTGTGAGACCTGGTTTAGATGACGTCATCCGTATCCCGTGACGTCATCCGTATGACGTGTCGTCATTAGCATATCCTGAGAGGTGTGCATGCAAACTGCACATGAGCGCGAAACGTAAGTTGATACTACGAGCAAGCCAATCGTCACATGCATATTATCGGTCAGTCTGTAGTACATGTATGCCACGCTTCACAAACGACGAGAAACTGCAAGAAAGTAGGCATTTACGTGTACTATAGGCATACTACGAAGGCATAACTCGTAACAAAACGTGCCATCAGTTCTTCAGTTTCGAAACCAGCTATAAGCTTTCATACCGTTGAGACAAATTCCTATACAACACCAACTATAAGTAGCCGCAGTTCACGAGTGCGCCCACCATGACCATCTAGATATGACAAAGATGGCATTAGGGTTAGTAACATCTTACTTGTAGGGTCTTACTTGCATTTAGTAAAAATCTAGAAACAATCATAAAAAATGTAATGAATCACAGATTTATATAAGGTACCTGATCACGTGGTCTTAAAGTATCCATCGTGACTACAATAATCGTGATCACTTTACCAACCTCCCCAACGCGCATTGACATAATTTTTATGATGGTACAATAAAACAAGTTAACGAAAATTACCCTATTTTTCTAGCACGATGTCGCTTTTTTTTGTGCACGATTTTGCAACACAGCATTATAAAATAAAAAAAATCAAGCAGCAAAATAGCGCCACAATTTTCAATTTACTATTGGCACAGCTTAGGTCTGCAAGCCTCAATGATAGGCGAACGTAAACAGATTTACACAACACACCAGAAAGAGCCTGGACTAACGGCCTCAACCTGAACGAGACTAGTTAAGTAATTAATGTTCAGTGTACGGATAAATTTACCCAGGAAACAATGTAAGCACCACCACAGCGAAGAGGACTAGTCCGGTGACATGACAAGGGTACAGTGGTCTATTTCATGAACACTGTTCAGACGACTACGGGGCTTAGTCGACTAAAGTTACCCTGTAAATGATGGGCGATTTTAGTCGACTGAGCCCCGAAGCCGGCTAAACGTTTTACGTGAAGTAGGCCGCAGGTGACAGAGTTATGTCGGAACACGATGCAAGAACGTCTACATAATAGCTATTAACCCAAACGTGTCCTTCTGTTCTCACCTCCGTCTACTCACATCACCATATTATAGCCCGGAGGTAAGAACAAACACGATCACCATGACAACGGGACTTCAAACCTAAAACTGCAATTTGATGAAGTATGGAGCACACTCGTGCGTGAAAGCTGTCCCAGTAAACATGTCGGCCAAGCGATGAGTTATCCAGGACTTGAACATTCTTGAGACATCCTTGACCGAGGTTAGGAACCTTTAAATACCACATGTTTTGTTTTAAATTATTGCATGAGAAAAAAGAAGAAGTAAGAATTCAAGTAGAAACGAGGTTTCCATTATGCATGACACAGGTAAAATTTAAGTTAATTGGATTCTGAGATAACATTATTTCACCCGCGATTAAGAAAACCACAGGAGCGAATAAGGTTTAGAGAGGTTTACAACAACTGTATCCAGAAAACCTTTGCATTTAAAGTAGTCGCGTATATTGTTGTGACGACAGCGAGCGCAGCGTGACGTAGAACGGGTTCTGAGTTATCATTCCAGAGTCTTGTAACCCGAGAGGTAAATCCTCCTCCGCCCTCAAGGAAATCAAAGTTTATTTATAAATATTTGTTTATAAATAAATAGACCCAAGATACGCCTTCAACCTGGAAGAAAAGACCCAAAAAAATTTGGAGAAAAACTTCAGCACCAGAAACAAGATGAAACGCCGAAGGTACCGTTGTCTGAGAGCTAGTCAGTGGCTGGGGGCGGGGGCGGGGGCGGGGATGGCTTTGCTGGGGGCGGCTCGCAGGGCCGAGGCAGCCGTGACGTCACGATGAGGGCCGCACGTGGCCTTGTACAGCGACATCAGGTTGTCAAACAACAGCGTCGCCGTGGAGCTGGTGGCGGCGGCCACAGCGGCCACAGCGCCGCTATCGGCAGCGACGGCAGCGCCCCTATCGGTGGTGGCGGTGGCGGTGGCGGTGTCGGTGGCGGTGTCTCCGGCACTCAGCGTCTCAACAGTTGGCCGCGAGAAGGAGAAGGACTTGGCGGACTCCGGACTCAGCTCCAGAGACGTCGGTCGTTGAGCCCTCTCTGTCGTCACTTTCGCAGATGCTCCCGACGTGGTTGCCATGGTTCCCTCGGTTCGCGTAGCCACCCTAGACGCCCCCGTCGCCGGGGTCAACACGATGGCCGGCAGCGTCTTAATGTCCTCCAGCTCTAGGCCCTGCGGCGAGCGGGGCGCCGACATCCGGGCACCGCTCCCCGTCTCCATGGTGACGCGCGTCGTCATGCCCGTTGCCATAGCGACGCCAGTCGCGCTGCCCGTTGCCATGACGGGACGCGTCGACGTCGAGGTCGACATCACCGTCTGGCACGTCGATTTCGGACTGAACGCCGAGTGTAACCTTTTGATCTTCCCGCTCGGCACGTAGGCGGAGAAGTTCAACCCTTTGGCTGCCAGGGGGTCGACGACCCGCTTGGGCCTGTGGCGCGCCTTGGGGGTGCTGCTAAACCTCGAGTACGCAATATCCTGCGAGGCCCTGGCCGCCATGTCCCTGTTCGGCGCCCCGCGATTCCGCTTAATCGACATAATGGTGTTGAGCCCCACGTCCACCGGATCCAACAGCACCGGGTGGATCCCGGAATCCTTCACGATTTCCAAGATGGAGTTGAGGCCGATGTCCTTGACCTTGCCGACGATGTTCAGATAGGAGGATTCGGGGTCGAGTCCGGATCCCGTGGAGTAGATCCCCCGTGTGGAGCGGCTGGAGACCTCGGCCGTGGTGTAGAGCAGCTCGGTGTGGGAGTAGACGGGCTCAGAGAGCGTCTCCGTCACAATGTTCCCGTATCTGGGCGGCGCGATGGTGGACCGCTGGCCCCCCGCCACCCCTGCCCCTGCCGCCGCCGTGTCCGGCACCACGCCCCTCTCGTGCAGCCCCAGAGCCAGGCCCAGAGACGTGCTGTAGGTGCTCGTGCCGTGGTCGAAGCTGCCCATATACGGCCTGCTGTCGATGCCGCTAGAGGTCACCACCGTACGGTGACTGGCCTGGGACGCCGCCGTGATTGGCGTGGATGATGACGTCGCGGGGACTGTGGTTGCCTTCACATTGACCTCCTGTTCACTGTAACGCACCGGACAGAAAAATAGAATATCTTCATACATTTTTAAATTCATGCTACTCCCCACACATTGAAGAAAATACGTCGGACTCATTACACAGACAGTGCTACCTTTTTTATACAATTGACTTGAACGTCAATTCGAATACAATTGCAAGCCTTCTTGCATATACAATTGTAATTTTTGATACAATTGTAATTTTTGATACAATTGTAATTTTTGATACAATTGTAATTTTTGATACAATTGTGATTTTTGATACAATTGTAATTTTTAAGACAATTACAGCCAAGAAACAAAAGATGATGTTTAAAGATGTTTTAAATCCTAAAATAAAGTTTTTCTTAAAGTAAAAACAAAACTTTACATCTTTAAATGGTGGTATGTCGGAAATAGAGTTTTTAAAAGTTTGAAATGTTCGCCTGGGGCTTGCGCTGATCTGGGGACAAAAAGGCCGCCTAGTCACATTCGTTTTATAGGACAAGACACGAATAAAGGCAGACGAATGAATCCGTTATCAAAGGTTCATGAACAAAAAATTATTGACAAAGGAAAAAATCTTTCGGCGATTTCTCTAACACGCTATTTTATATCATCTTCTTGAGTCATACTCAGTGCCCCCCCACCCCTCCGAACATAAATTGCATGCCACCCCATACGGTTATGAGTATTTATTAACAAATTCTGAAATATTTTTATATAATAATATAATATATATATAATATATTTCACAATAATGATGAGTTGACGATCGCGTTAACTATGGATAATGCCTTTAGATTGATTGTAAATTTGTCGACACAAACCTGAGCGTCTTGGGCGGCCGGGGGACACCCTTATTGTACTGGTCCGAGGGGTGAGCTATCTTGGCGGTCTGACACTAACCTGAGCGTCTTGGGCGGCCGGTGGACACCCTTATTGTACTGGGCCGAGGGGTGACCTATCTTGGCGGTCTGACACTAACCTGAGCGTATTGGGCGGCCGGGGAACATCCTTATTGTACTGGTCCGAGGGGTGAGCTATCTTGGCGGTCTGACACTAACCTGAGCGTCTTGGGCGGCCGGGGGACACCCTTATTGTACTGGTCCGAGGGGTGAGCTATCTTGGCGGTCTGACACTAACCTGAGCGTCTTGGGCGGCCGGGGGACACCCTTATTGTACTGGTCCGAGGGGTGAGCTATCTTGGCGGTCTGACACTAACCTGAGCGTCTTGGGCGGCCGGGGGACACCCTTATTGTACTGGTCCGAGGGGTGAGCTATCTTGGCTATCAGACACTAACCTGAGCGTCTTGGGCGGCCGGGGGACACCCTTATTGTACTGGTCCGAGGGGTGAGCTATCTTGGCGGTCTGACACTAACCTGAGCGTCTTGGGCGGCCGGGGACACCCTTATTGTACTGGTCCGAGCGGTGAGCTATCTTGGCGGTCTGACACTAACCTGAGCGTCTTGGGCGGCCGGGGACACCCTTATTGTACTGGTCCGAGGGGTGAGCTATCTTGGCGGTCTGACACTAACCTGAGGGTCTTGGGCGGCCGGGGGACACCCTTATTGTACTGGTCCGAGGGGTGAGCTATCTTGGCGGTCTGACACTAACCTGAGCGTCTTGGGCGGCCGGGGACACCCTTATTGTACTGGTCCGAGGGGTGAGCTATCTTGGCGGTCTGACACTAACCTGAGCGTCTTGGGCGGCCGGGGACACCCTTATTGTACTGGTCCGAGGGGTGAGCTATCTTGGCGGTCTGACACTAACCTGAGCGTCTTGGGCGGCCGGGGGACACCCTTATTGTACTGGTCCGAGGGGTGAGCTATCTTGGCTATCAGACACTAACCTGAGTGTCTTGGGCGGCCGGGGACACCCTTATTGTACTGGTCCGAGGGGTGAGCTATCTTGGCTATCAGACACTAACCTGAGCGTCTTGGGCGGCCGGGGACACCCTTATTGTACTGGTCCGAGGGGTGAGCTATCTTGGCGGTCTGACACTAACCTGAGCGTCTTGGGCGGCCGGGGGACACCCTTATTGTACTGGTCCGAGGGGTGAGCTATCTTGGCGGTCTGACACTAACCTGAGCGTCTTGGGCGGCCGGGGGACACCCTTATTGTACTGGTCCGAGGGGTGAGCTATCTTGGCGGTCTGACACTAACCTGAGCGTCTTGGGCGGCCGGGGGACACCCTTATTGTACTGGTCCGAGGGGTGAGCTATCTTGGCGGTCTGACACTAACCTGAGCGTCTTGGGCGGCCGGGGGACACCCTTATTGTACTGGTCCGAGGGGTGAGCTATCTTGGCGGTCTGACACTAACCTGAGCGTCTTGGGCGGCCGGGGGACACCCTTATTGTACTGGTCCGAGGGGTGAGCTATCTTGGCGGTCTGACACTAACCTGAGCGTCTTGGGCGGCCGGGGACACCCTTATTGTACTGGTCCGAGGGGTGAGCTATCTTGGCGGTCTGACACTAACCTGAGGGTATTGGGCGGCCGGGGGACACCCTTATTGTACTGGTCCGAGGGGTGAGCTATCTTGGCGGTCTGACACTAACCTGAGCGTCTTGGGCGGCCGGGGACACCCTTATTGTACTGGTCCGAGGGGTGAGCTATCTTGGCGGTCTGACACTAACCTGAGCGTCTTGGGCGGCCGGGGACACCCTTATTGTACTGGTCCGAGGGGTGAGCTATCTTGGCGGTCTGACACTAACCTGAGCGTCTTGGGCGGCCGGGGACACCCTTATTGTACTGGTCCGAGGGGTGAGCTTTCTTGGCTATCAGACACTAACCTGAGCGTCTTGGGCGGCCGGGGGACACCCTTATTGTACTGGTCCGAGGGGTGAGCTATCTTGGCGGTCTGACACTAACCTGAGCGTCTTGGGCGGCCGGGGACACCCTTATTGTACTGGTCCGAGGGGTGAGCTATCTTGGCGGTCTGACACTAACCTGAGCGTCTTGGGCGGCCGGGGACACCCTTATTGTACTGGTCCGAGGGGTGAGCTATCTTGGCGGTCTGACACTAACCTGAGCGTCTTGGGCGGCCGGGGGACACCCTTATTGTACTGGTCCGAGGGGTGAGCTATCTTGGCTATCAGACACTAACCTGAGCGTCTTGGGCGGCCGGGGGACACCCTTATTGTACTGGTCCGAGGGGTGAGCTATCTTGGCGGTCTGACACTAACCTGAGCGTCTTGGGCGGCCGGGGGACACCCTTATTGTACTGGTCCGAGGGGTGAGCTATCTTGGCGGTCTGACACTAACCTGAGCGTCTTGGGCGGCCGGGGGACACCCTTATTGTACTGGTCCGAGGGGTGAGCTATCTTGGCGGTGGTGAAGGTATAGATGCCAGACGTCTCCTGCATACACTTGCCCATGAAGAAACTCTGGTCGTCTGCAAAAATACAAACAAATTAACTTTCACAAGATGCACAAACAATAGAATACCACAGGACATGAAACAACAACAGCGTGGCACCCATTTGTAATACGACGAAGCTTCTTGATGCGAGTTCAAGTTTGTAAATATATGTGGAGTTGCATCCTGGAAAAAAAAGCTGAGGAAACATATAAAATATAATAACTATTTGGAAGAATGGGATTCTTTTGTATACTTTTAATCATGGAAGTGAATATGAGATAGTTAATATAGTGGCCTCCGAGGACAAAAGGAGGTCTTAGGAACGGTCATATATACAGAAAAACCATATTTTGCAGCATCGAGAGAAAAAAATGCTTTCACTGCTAACAATGACAGTGGATCAGAGTTCATAAATATATCTAGTTTCGTCCTTGAACAAAAGGCACAAGTCCAGTCAAACGGATGTTTTAGGAAGCCAAAAATATAATAAATATATATATATATCCAACCACACAAACATGCAGTAAATAACTGACACCGTTACCATGAAAATGAAACCCAGTCAGAATTGGCATGGTTTGCTGACATCGGATTCAATATGGATGCTAAATGTCAGGTATGAGACCCCGTGTAGATGAAAAGGTTAGTCTAATAAATTGTTGGTCGACCGTATGTGAAAAATTGTGAATACGCTAACCAGTAATGTGAAATCTGAACACACCTATAGTGGTTTACGCCCATCATACAATAACCCCCCTCCCCTCTAAAACAAACCGTTAATAAAATCTGCACCAGTATAAACATCACAGACACAATTACTATTAATGCAATTGGACATATTTTTTCTCATAGCGATCTCTATAAAAAAAACTACAATTGTAATGTTAACTTCATAACTATGGACCACCAGCGCTTCAAACAGATAATATACACTGTTACTGCTATGATATATTAGTACTAGCATAGCCGGATTTGGTTAATTAATACACAATAAGCCCATGTAACTCCAACCTATCGACATAACACCTGACATCTGAGGTGCTTAGCGCATTGAGACCACCAAGAGAAGAATGCCTACATTGTGATGTACAAGTTGGGGTAATGCTTTGATGTAAAAGTATTGTAACTGAATGCTATTCCACAGTGAAAGTCCTGGCATCTGGATATATCAGTGCTATTGAATTGGAAATTTAAAGTTGTTACCAAAGACATTCGATACGTTCTGTTTATGATAAGCCCGGAATACCTCGAACACACGTCATAAGTGCCCATTATATAGCAATATAATATCAGAGATAACATCTATTTACCATTTGTATTTACCGTTTAAGTCCTACACTGGGGTATCAGTGCATCCCAATACAACAGTATCAGATATATATTGAAACATTATTAAAGTCACCTAAACTTAGCAGAAGCAATGTCAGTATCAATTGATCGCTATACAAAAGGCGATCACAAGAGTAAGGTTCACCATCCGCTGTTTATCCCATAAAACTATTGTCTTCTTTCTACATACACCTATTGATATTTATGCATATATATTTATGTATATGACAATAGTACATGCGACTGTCATTAATTTCACAACAACAGTTGTTCAAATACTGGAGCACGGCGCGGCGAAACACACCACCGGTCAATGGTAATGCAGCAAAACTACCGCATCGACGTACAGAAGTAAACGCCGTACCGCCAAACCCAGATCCCATATTTGGAAAGTCGCGTTACGTGATGTAAATATTGTGGCAGGAGCGCTTTGTGGCGTGGGGTGTAGGGGTGGTAGCGGGGGGCGAGTGGGAGGGAGAGTGGGAGATAAACGCCCATAGCAGACGCCGCGTCTGGTGCGCGCGTGCTTCTGGTCACGTCCGCCACACCGCCTGGTACAGCGTGAAGCCTCTGTCCTTTATTCTCATCGGCGTAGTTTTGTTTCGGTTTTTGTTTAGGGTTATCTGGGCCACAGTTCGAACGACGCTGGTACTACACATAACACCGCTCAGTAGCCCCCCCCCCCCCATCACCTCTTTCCTTTTTCTCACACTCGTCTCGCGGTTTTCACCCCTACATTATGCGCAATCTTTCGCACCACCCTGCCTGTCATTCTAGCCCTAAGTGCGGTTTGAACAACGCGTTCAAACTGGAATGACAGGTCTCTCGTGATTCGAAGAAAAATCATCAAAATGCGGGGAGCCTATAAAAACTTCGGTGTTAAGCACATCAACACTTTTTATTGCGTGCCAGGCGCTAGCATATGGTACGTGTCTTGGGAGTCTTATTAAGTGACGTTGGATGCTCAAACATACACAACAAATCCCCTTTGTTTGATAGTTTTTATCGGAAATACCTAGTTGCGCGCGGCCATGCCTAAGAAGGCACGCAAACTATGTATGAGCTAACATAAGCTATTTGTGGGTCTCTTGGGAAATTCCGGCCCAATTTCATAAAACTTCCTACAGGGCTTAGAGCTGCAGTTATACAATAACATGTGCAACCTAATAGATGTGAGGCAAATAAAGTTCTTTTGCATTGTAAGAAACCAGTCTCATCTTTTGTTATTTATTGAATAAATATATCATTTTTGCTTACTTTTTATTTTAAAATTGTGAAATTGGATCTAATCTTCGCTTTGTGTTGGGGAAGGCTGTAACAAAGAGCCAGGTAGGCGGGTGGGGGGTGGGTGCGTGGGGGGGGGGGGGATAGGTCCAGACAAAGGTACCAATATGTGATAGACTACTGCATCAAAAAAAAAGGAGCTAGATGGCCAGATTAGACATATTTATATATATCATATATATACGCCGCTAGCTTAATATAACCTATTACTTGATAGACCGCGGTTCCCGTGGTAACTAAAGTACGTTCCGTTTACTATCAAAACGTGCATAACGAGTAGATCTATATAACAATAACAAATATAATACTGAATTCAACAGTTTTAGCAACATGCTTCATGCCGAACAAGCCCACACAACAACACAGCAAAAAGATATTAGGTAAATATAAACATAAAGGGTTTTATTCCATTAAACAAGGAATAGAGCCTTAAACAAACAATCAGGAATTGTCCCAATATATAAATCAAATATTCTTGTTCAGTGTTTACCTCAGCGTGCCTTTTTAGACTCGGTTGCATTTTTAGACTAGTTAACAATAATTATCACATTTGATTTAAAGCCGTAGCTAGCAGCTGCGTCAGTTATCGCAGAATTCCATCCTGTTGATGATACAGTTACAAATCGCTCATTGACTTGATTCCGTAGATGCCACTTTACAAAACGGGAAGCGGGGTCGACCGCTGATTCACTCAAATCAGGGAACGCTGATAATCTTACAATGACTCTCATATTCATTAAGTTTTTCATTAAGTGTTGTTGATTTGATAACGGACATTGAAGCGGAGAAGCATCATGCTATGGAAAAGTACAAGTCGCCAGAGGTGTGGTGTCAACAGATGAGTTCTCTGCGCATGCGCAACCATTCAACACAATGACTTCACGGTACACAGCGTCGCAGCCAATATTAGTCCGCCATAATCCTTTGTAAGTAAGTACGAAACTAAAGGGGACAGAAATATAAATGAAACGTCCAAAAATCAAATTAAAACAGAACAACCATGCTCGGAGGTAGAAATAACAAAGAAACCAGATGTTAATAGCCAATGAGTAGCAAGATATTCCATGGCGTTCTTCCATTTTAGAGCCACCCATTATTTCAACAGAGCTCGCGCAGAACTCAAGCCAGCCATTTACAACAATGACGCATGTCGTGGGCTCTAACATGGAAGATGGACCGTATTTCACGGTGGAACACGGAATAAACAGATATATAATATGGTAATGCCGTTAAAACCTAGGTAACCATGTCAGTTTACACCATTAGCCAATGGTTAATGATAAAAATATAATAAGAAAAGTACATAACATGAGCGAACTGGAACTTACTGTGGTCACCGTACTGTAAACGCTTTTGTTCTGGGGGGTCATAAAAAGGGTAAAAGGTCATATCGATCATTGCCACATCAGCTTCAGCGTGACCAACTCGTGCCAGACGAGCCCATAATGCACAGAGATGCACAGCAAACTCCAAATACCCCTTCGACTGTGAACCCAGGCGATCTCCATGGTAACCTATTCATTTTCAGCAGACCAAATCGAGATTTAAAAACAGTGTCCTGACAGGGTGAGTGGCCATCAAATGTGATTATACTCTAAACGTACTTAATTTAACAGTACAATATATCAAACCTCCATACGAAGGATCGGAACAACCTCACGGAATATCAGTGCCATAACAGAGAATTGACCAAGAATCTTAATATAACGAGTCTTTTGATCACTGGGTTCTCATTCGAGAGATAATTTAACAGGAGACACGTTTATTGCCGATACAGACAGCATTCAGAATGTCATAAAACTCAATCACTGCACGTTTTCAAAAAATAAAAACAAAATCTACAGCAACTGCGCTAAATTTTCACAATATCATTCCGTGTAAATGCGATAAAAACATTCTGCAGTTAAGCAAACGTATAGATATATATACATATATAAATTGATACAGTTACGATAATTAACTCAAGCGCAAGATCATACATGCAGGGGGTGGAATACACAGAAAATACAGTGATGGTATTTAAGTACCGCTGTTGAGATATATATAGCTTAAATCAGAGTCCCTTTAGCGGAATGATATAAGAAATTTAGGCCAATCGCTGCCCTAGGCCCGAGGTATATAACCTATATATAACCTATACCTATATAACAGGTACAAAATAGATGCACCACTCTCACAAAGATTGTAAACAATGGTAATTGTTCGTTGTCGCGGACTGGCGCAGGAATGTCGAGTGTTAGGGCGAGGTAAGGTTACAAGTAGGTAAGTAAATAGACAGGCTAACTGCTGCCCCAGAAAGCCGGAACGGAATGTAAATGGACAAGTAAGACACATGCGCCTACCAAAAAAAAAAAAGCTATTACCAAAGTTGAGACTTGAATTGATAGCCAATAGTCACATCTTGAAAGTATCAACATAGTTTTCGCTTCTAATAAAATAAGAGGCTTGAAAGTCTTCTTGGTAGGAATGTCTAACCTAAAATATATCGCTATAGCAATGTTTGATTGCTTATTTAACTTCAGACGATGATGACCATAATAAATATTTTTTTCGGCACAGACCCAGTAAAATCTCCGTACCACCTCGTTGATATATCCGTAGTTAGCATTACCCATTATGGCCATATATATATAAATATAGTACGAGAAGAAAGTCCACTTGTTAGACGTCTATCAAATGTATACTAGTATACTAATGTATATGGGTAAATATGCTAATATGTGACGTCATTGATTTAAGTGTGATATGTTTAATAGTTTCAGAAATATCATACAACTAAAAGGCCGCGTGGCGACACATAGCACTACCCCTTTATTTTATAGTTGTCACGTGGCAACGGTCGGGGAGGACAACTATTCTGTAACAATGACAAGACAAACGGTGATGGGCGGTCAACACCGGGGTGTGTGGGCGTGGGCGTGGGGGGGGGTAATATTTAAACTGATGGCGGAGTTACATGGGGAGGGGCTCCGTTAGGGGGGGGGGGTGTTGACGTATTAAATGCTAGATATGTCCATACTGGTAGAGCTGGAGGAGGTGGGGGAGGTGGGGGGGGGGGGGGTAGGGAACATGGTTGGTTCGGCTACAGTCTTTGTTGCGGAAGACACAATGTGGAAAATGCCATCTACATGATTGCACATGCGCTAGGTTTCTGGTCGCGTCCCCTGTCGACAGAGGTGCCCTCTGGCGGAGAGAAGTCGCCGTTGTTGTTTGTGACGTCATCACCCGGATGCGGGGACCGCAACCGGATGCGTTTCCAGGGACTGGCTTCTTGCTCACCGTGATGACCTTGACCCTGGCCTCGACGACCCCGACCCCCAGCGTCACTTTCGCTTCCATGCGGGGTGTTCCCCGATACCCCCCCAAACCCCGCCAACCCCATCCCCAACCCCACCGCCACCTCCGGCCGCCCCTCCGACTCATTCCCGTTCTCCTTGTCCGCCCCATACCCTCCTCCGTCGGAGCGGTTCCGCCGGCGACCCCTGCGGTCGCCATGGTAACCCACAAACTGGCCGCCGGCGCAGCTTCGGGCGTTATCCGCGCTATCGCCGCCACCGTCACCGTTGCCATGGGAACCTAGCGCCGCGTGCATTCCACGACCTTGGCTTTGACCTTGGGGGTCGGATCCCGGAATGTTGCAGTTGCGGTCACGCAGCAAGTGCGCTTGCACGGCGCGTTGATAAGAAGAGAGGTTGGGACTGAGCGGGTGTAAGCCGGCTGCGGCGGCGGTGGCGCTGGTGGCGCTGGTGGTGGTGGTGGGCCACGTACCGTCCTCCTCGTAGTCCGACAGCGAGTAGACCTCCTCCTCTTCCTCTTCCGGATTGTCGCCTCCCTTCGTCTGGATCCCGGGGCGGGCCTCGAAGATCCCGGCGAGGTGCGGCGTGGCCAGGCGCTTCCACTGGTGCAGCGTGTAGGAACCTGGAACCAGGCACACAGGGCTAAGGATATGGCGGAGACTATGGCAATGGCTAATGCTATGGCTAAGGTTAGGGCAATGGCTAAAGCTAATTCTATGGCTAAGGTTATGGCAATGGCTAAAGCTATGTCTAAGGCTACGGTTATGTCTAAGGCCATGGTTATGGCTAATGTCATGACTATGGCTCAGCAATGGCAAAGGGCATGGCTAAGCCTATGGCTGAGGTTATGGCTAGCTAAGTGAACGGCTTAGTCCGTACAGACACGTCCACACTCAGTGACATATCTCAAGAGGTGCGGGCCAGTCTACCTATCCCGATATAATATAATAATAGTTATTCATACAAATATTTTGCGCCAATAAAGAGATACTGCCTAGTATGCAGCAATGACAGAATAGGATTCACTCTTAACAGAATAGTACATTGCTTGGATTCACTTGGAATGGTAAATATGGCAGAGAAATAGTCTTAAGGTTGACAGCTGATCGGTAGTTTGGGTAGTCTACTGGTTCATTGCCTCGTTTTAGAAATGTCCACGCAATACATTTTACTGACATCACTGTCATCACTGATATATAACATATATAATTTTTATACTAATTATACTAATACCGGCTAATTTTTATATGGCAACCCCAGATGACACACCCCGTATGGCAGCCCCAGAGGACACACCTCATATGGCAACCCCAGGTGACACACCCAATATAGCAGCCCCAGATGACACGTCCCATGTGGCTCACCTTCCAGCGGTTTCACGATCTGCAGCTTCTCCGGGATGGAGAATCGTCTGCTGATGCCGGAGAGGCGGGAAAAGTCGGACAGGTTGCTAATGCTACCCATGGACATGCGGCTGTCTGGGGTCTTGGAGGGTGTCGGGGTGTCGGACCCCTGGCTACCCAGGCTGCACGTGGACACAAATGTACAATTTTAGAAAACACAAAAGTACATTTTGATTGCAGTGCTTACCTGGATAGTTTCGTCGCTCATTTGTTAAAGCGGAAACATTGTTTCAATATCCTTTAGGTGTAGCATGTACTGTAAGTTTCTTACTGCAATTGCAAATTTCAAAACCAGGATTTACTTAACAACTAACTTTTACCTAACAACATGGCCAGCCAGCTCGAATTTAATGCACTTACTGCAATTTCATTTCATTCACCTCAAATTCTAATTTCGAAATCAGGATTTATATTTTACGTCACTTTTCCTAATGCCGCCCGATAAAATTTTACCTACATATATGGCGTTGAACTGAAGTATAGTGTTTTCCTAACCACGGGGCACGTGGTGGACATGCCGCCGCACAGTAATTAAACGTTCCTCGCCAATAGGCTGAATGGTCTGAATCTCGCTCACCTCAAACGTTTCGGTCTCGTATCGCCCAGAGGACTACGACTCGCGAGATCCACGTGCGCGCGCCTCAAGGTCAACCTCCGCAAGGCCGTCTCAAGGTCATTGGAGCCCGGAATACCAGGCCGACCCAAAGTTTTTTTGGTGGAGCTAAAATGATAGAATAAACCATCGATTAAGTGTCAACATTTCTCTGCAGATGTCAACATAATTGATCAATAGCTTTCTCCGTTTAGATATTTGACCCATAGTATCTCTCTTTATTATTTGCAATAATAGTGTACTACTGAGCTTAATGCACTGTTTTAGAATATACTGAAATTGAATATCGATACTACTAGACCTGCTGCAGAAAAAAGGAGGGGGGCGTAAAAAAGTAGCAATAGCGGAGATTAAATCCGTCACTCGTTACGAAAAAACGCAAAACATGCGCACGCAATCAGTCTCTCACCCTGCGACACTTCCGGTGTCTGCGTCATATCCGGCCTCGCTGACTTCACCCTCCGATAGGTAGAGGGAGCTGCGGCAGGAGGACCCGGCGATGGACTCGAGCGACTCATTCCCGGTGCTGGCCATGGAAGTAGAGGGAGACACCGTCCGGGAGGTCTGCTGGGCGCTCCGCTTCACCATCTTGGCCGTCTGGAGCACGCGCAGATTGTGGTCCCTGAGGAGGGGAGGTCAAAACTCACTATTACATCACCCGGTGGTGGAGGGTTGCCTTCAGAGGGTCAGAGTTCAGAGGGTCGGTTGGTTGGTTGGTTACTCAGGACGCTCCAAGCAATTATGGTCATATCGCGTCAATGAGAAGGGACAGCGGAGCTGGACAAGGGATCTTTACAAACATGTGTAACTAATATTTTTAAATCAATAAATAAACCACCAAAAAACTCCCCTCACACAAGTTTCTGTAAAAAAAAAACGCGGACTAATAGGTAACGCGTTCAGGATTTAGACTCCGCACAACTTACGGGGAAGGCGACGTCGTTAAACGTAAAAGAAATCCTAAAGCAGAATAAGGCGATTACTCCTTTCCTGCCGCCCGTCTTTTCTCCCGGTACAATCAGCCAAACTGAATATGTAAGTCTAATAAACCCTTCGCTGCCTCCCGCTACAGGCGGCCAAACTGAACATGTAAGTCTAATAAACCCTTCGCTGCCTCCCGCTACAGGGGGCCAAACTAAATATGTAAACATAATAGCCCTTAGCTGCCTCCCGCTACAGGCGGCCAAACTGAATATGTAAGTAAACCTAACATCTAAAAGTAAAAAGCCTGTTGGCCTGACAGGTAACGCGTTTGGGTTTAACTTCCCCACAAGTTCCGCACAACTCCCGGTCGGGCCTTGGGGACGCACCTGCCTTCTCTCTAAAAGTTAACATCCATCCGGAAATTTTACATCAATAAACCCAAGACTCTTATCAGCCAGAATTGCACACAACTTGGGGACGCACCTGCGCTCTCCGGGGGAGTACCCGGCGGGGAAGTCGACGTCCTTCCTCATACTGTCCTCCAGTTCCAGGGCCAGGGAGCCCTCCGGCAGGAAGGGGGAGTTGAAGCTGTAGTGGTGGCGGATGAACCCAGGCTTCTGCTTCTTCTTCAGGGACTTGAGCTCCTCCTGGGACTCCCGGAGGAGCGCCAGACACTCCTCATACTTCTCCTGAAGCTCGGTGAGCTGTAAGCGGGGGGCGAGAACAGCATCGTTAAACCATAAGGTTAAAGCAGCCGCCTACTTACATGCGCCATCTTGTGAAGATTTTTTCACATTTTAGAATCAAGAGTAAAAGTATCTCAAAATTATGATGCATATGTTTTATTTTTTCGTATTATTACTTACGTATGATATTTTATTATATCTGATAATATGAGGGAAATAGGATACAGCAAAGCCAAAAAAAAAAGTTTTTCTGACTGACCTCTGCGGTAAGCTCTCGCTGTGCCTCTTGCGCCGCCTCCAAGTGTTTAGACAGCTCAGTATTCTCGATGTTTATCTGCAGCAACAGTAAACCAATCACACGAGGAAGTCCTATGACAAGACCTCTGTAGCGACTCTTCATACGCCATCAAAAATTCACGGATTGACGATGAAAGGCTTAGATTCTTGGGATGGAAGTTTGGCTCATTCCAGTAAGGTAGATTGGTAGAGTGAGAGCAGGGAACATATACGGCAATCTCCAGCTCTTGAAGTTCCTCTTGTATATATATATATATAATTAACGATAGATAATTAACGACGTGTAATTAACAATATGTAATTAACGATATGTAACTAACGAATAATTAACGATATGTAATTAACGATATGTACTTAACGATACGATATATAATTAACGATATGATATGTAATTAACGATATGTTATTAACGATACGATATATAATTAACGATATATGTAATTAACGATATGTAATTAACTATACACAATTAACGATATAATTAACGATATATTATTAATTAACGATACATGATTAACGATATATAAGTAACATATTGTATATTTCTCCGCAAGATAATATGTGCAAACTTTATCAGCGACTTTAGATAGCAGAAGGCACGGACGTTATTGACTACAAAGTTCAGTGGGCGGATGTATAAAAGTATGCAAGTCATGTCTCCTGTCGGTATTAACGAGAAACCAAACGCCCACTCAATATGGTTGTTTTTTTTATACTTAGGACCCGATTGTTACACCTCCAAGGGAGAAAAATCCGGAGATTTATTATCTCACACGCACTTGGGCGGCGAGGCACCAAATGGAGCGGTACACTAGTTAAGTGATCGGCAAAAGTGCCGCCCGCCCAGATATGCATGTGTTCTAAGGTTGACAGAGATAAGAGCAATTTGTCATCGCTGTGGCGTATCGTGACCGGCCATTTTGATAATAATGCCTGGTTACTGTGTGATCTAAAGCCAATGCCGGCAGCATACCCAGAGCATGGGCTGCCCGATGCCTGGTCAGTGATGTTTGTTAATTAACTATGCGTCGAAACAAAATATCGATGTTTGAGTACACAACAGGTGCGAGTAATATAATGGTTCGTTGGCTGCCATTTCAGGACAGTTGAACCAATTCTGGTCAATGTGAGAAGGAAGGGAAGAGCGGAGCCATGTCCCCGGGGGTAACCCAATACTCTTTGCGATTAAGGACATGGGATCTTTATCCTGCAACCATAAAGACATGACCACAGCGGGGCGCGAGACCCCGGAAGACCCCCCACCCCATGGCGAGCCACGTGGTCGTGCCGCACCTTGCTGATCTGCCCCTCGTAGACGATGGTCTTGCCGTAGAGGCTGGTGATCTCCTCCTGCTGTTTCTGGGCCACGTCCGTCTTGGCGGCCAGCTCCTCGTGGAGCTGCCAGCGCTGGGCGTTCGTGTCCTCCAGCTGCCGCAGACATTCCTTCATCAGCGACTCCTCGCGCTCCTCCAACTCCACCGTGTCCGTCTTCAGCTGGGCCGTCTGCAGCGGGAGGCAGAGTAGGGTTAATATATTTACATATTCAGTTTGGCCGTCTGCAGCGGGAGGCACAATAGGGTTAATAGACTTACATATCCAGCTGGGCCGTCTGGAGCGGGAGGCAGAGTAGGGTTAATATATCTACATATTCAATTTGGAGAGGCAGAGTAGGGTTAATATCTACATATTCAATTTGGCCATGGACTTGAGCAAACTCAGTTGGAGCTGGAAGCTAACGGGTTAATCGGCTCCAGACACTATTCCCTCCTGCAACTTAACTGTGACCAAATCCAAGTCCCATCGAGCGGCGCAGGGCGGGAGGCAGTAAAAGGTTAATCAGCCCCCGCGAGACCACGTGACTCGCTCACTCACCTCCACGTGGAGCGACAGGTTTTCCTCCTCCAGGGTGCGCACCTTCTTGTGGAGATTGTCCATGTTGAAGGTGCCCACGTTGGTGACCAACTGGTTGTCCCTGTGAGAAGACAGCGGCAGTTATAACCCCCGCTACACGTATTCACATACAGAACTATATTAGAGACCGCCTCTCCACGCAGGCAGTTAATTCACCTGGAGCCAATAGACTTAGCGCTAAGTGGAAGATTTGTCGAGCGATTATCGGGTTCAAAATACGTAAGTAGTCACCCAAAAAGTAGATTTTCTGAATTTAGAAAGTGCTGAAAATTATGAATACGGGCCGCAGGGGCTAAATTCATAATCCCCTCGTAAGTTACGCACGAATAGTGCATCTTCGTCTTAGCCTCACCAGCTCGTTGTGGTGGTGCTCATGATTAAGAAATCTTTTTCAATATAATTTTAGCACTTTCTTAATTCAGAAAATCTACTTCTTGTGAGACTATTTATGTATTTTGAACCCGATAATCGCTCGACAAATGTTCCACTTAACGTTAAGTCTGGTGGCGTAGCCTAAGTGGCGAGTATGAATACGACCTCAGGGCCCATAAGTAAAACGGCCGGGGCCAAATATTTCGCCCGGTTCATTGCTAATGTCCTATTTGAGGGCGACATATTCGGCCCCATATCTCATATTTCGTATCCACTAAAATACGACTTCATAACGAAGGTAAAGGGAATGTAGGTCTCACGTGGGTGAGTCGCATTCCGCGTCCTCGTTCTGAGTGTAGAACTGCAACAGCGCCTCCTTTGTGGAGAGGTCGTGGCGCAGCTGGGAAATCTGAAAGCGACACGCGGCGTCGTAAAATGAAACTAACGACCTGGTTATTTGTGGAGTCCTACAACCGAAGATTTAAGACTCCACCGCTGTTTCAGTTTTTAATCATATATATATATATATAAGCTTATATATATATATCGTTGAAATATGGTCTTCGAATTAATGAGAAAAACACATGAAATTTATTTATTTTGATTTTAGCTTTGACATTAACATGTATATAAGACAGATAGAAGATTTAGTTTACAACTTAAATTAATATACAGTACATAAGGGAGGATTTTTTTCTCTTCGACTGACCTTGTCACAGTATTCCACGGCATGTTCTTCAAGGTCAAGGACTCGCGCTTCAAGGACATTGTTTCGGTCGAGAAGGTTCTGACCAATGCGAGCGGCAAGTTCAAGGTCACGCTCTTTCTGGAATATAAAATGAAATTTTAGTGTCTTTGCCATTTTTGTGCAAACGAAGGCTCAAGGTCCATTAGCTCAATAGGTCCGCTCTTCCTGGAAGATTAATTGACAGCATATCGTGTTTATTGAAGCCATTCGCCAAACTCCCCGCACGGTGGCGCAACGCTAGCTCCGCTTTTACCGCTTCTGTCGGCCGGGGGCCAATTTAAAGATTCTTCAAAAAACGGTCAAATCAGCTGTAATTTCTTGCAACATTATAATTTTCAAGAATAAAACATAAAAACAACGAGCTCTGTGTATATATTACAGCAAAAAACATCTTATACCCTTTCGAAAAAGTTTTACTTGCGACTGAACTTTTTCTTTTATTCCCCTGATACCGTGTGTTATTAGGCTTAGGCTAGGTCCCCGGCACTAATTTGTACAAATACCCAGCGCATTTTTTCTATCAATTTGCGCAGCGCCGCCCTGGCGAGCGAGCAAGGCGTCAACAGAGATATAATGGAACCCTAGCGGAGTGAGTCGAAGGCAGAGAGTTATTCGCCGCCAGTGGCAGGACGAAAGGCACAGCCGCGCCAGTATCACGTGGTACAGCCCAAGGAACGCTTCACATCCGATGAATACGGCACGTACACATGTACAAATACGAAAAAAAATACAATTATTCAAATTACTTGTATTCGTACAAAACTCATTCTTTTACGCGCACTAGATTGAGTTCCTTCTGTTGTTCTACATTTGTTAAACTTTCACTTTCCAAACTTCCACGTTGTCGAGTTCGTTTTAAATCCGCTTAATTGGCAAAATTGGCGGTACTTCACACCGGCGAGCAAGGAAGTTCAAGTGGATCGGGGCACCCAGGGGTGATTAAAGGAGTGACCAAGGACATTAGAGGGGGCACGGACGGACGGGGAGGGGGGAGGTGAGCAAGAAGGAGGAAGGTAAAACATGAGATTACAGGGGGTGGTAT